>VWZZ01004646.1:943880-1022348 GCA_013399095.1 Psophia crepitans | reverse complement strand
CAATCCGCGGCGGGCAGGGAGCAGGCGGGCGGGCAGGAAGGAGACCGGGGCGGGGGAGAGGCGGCGGCGGCAGCGCGGCTCCGGTCCCGGCAAGGACGTCCCAAGGGCGGCCGCGGTCCCCGGGGAAGGAGACTCGCAGCGGCCATGGCCTCCTCCAAGCCCCTGTCCCGCTTTTGGGAGTGGGGCAGGAACATCGTCTGCGTGGGGCGCAACTATGCAGAGCATGCCAAGGAGATGGGGAACGCGCCTCCCCAGGAGCCCCTCTTCTTCCTCAAGCCTTCCTCGGCCTACGTGCGTGAAGGCTCACCCATCCTCCGACCCTACTACTGCAGCAACCTGCACCACGAAGTGGAACTGGGGGTGGTGATTGGGAAGAGAGCCCAGGCCGTGTCCCAGGAGGCCGCCATGCAGCACGTGGGGGGCTATGCCCTCTGCTTGGACATGACCGCCAGGGACACCCAGGAGGAGTGCAAAAAGAAGGGTCTGCCCTGGACCTTGGCCAAGGGCTTCAGTTCGTCATGCCCGGTCAGTGACTTTGTGCCCAAGGAGAAGATCCCAGACCCTCACAAGCTGAAGATCTGGCTCAAGGTGAACGGAAAGCTGAGGCAGGAGGGGGAGACCTCCACTATGATCTTCTCCATCCCTTACCTGATCAGCTACATCAGCGAAATACTCACCCTGGAAGAAGGGGACTTGATTCTGACGGGGTCTCCCAAAGGAGTTGGGTCTGTGCAGGCCGACGATGAGATCGAAGCTGGGATAAGCGACATCCTGTCCATGCGGTTTAAGGTGGCCCAGTAAACACGTGGATCTTAACCAGGAGCTGCGCTGGCACCCTGTCCACTTTGGAAGAGGCTCTTTTGGGATCATCTGGTGAACGAAGGGACACACAAGCTGTCTTGTATGTTAAATGCTTACAAGGCCCAAGCGTCTAATGGACTGTCACGCATCAGAGACACGTAACCTGCGAGCCCGAAAGCGATTTGACTAAAACAGCCCTATTTTCGTGGAGGCTTCAGCCTCCTCTGAGGCTGTGAACCTGGAGTCCAACCCAGCTCGGGGCAGGTGGTGAACACCTAAACCATACCTTGGAACTGTCAGTGGTGACAGTGTGCTCGACAGCTGGGGAGGGGAGCTGGGATGGCTGTCACTGTGTGTGCTCTTCTGTTCTACTCATGCTTGGAGTTTTGCCAATGTATTACCTTAAAAGAAAAATTATAAATTAAACCGTTAAAATGGTGATGTGGGAGCTAAAGTGCACCCATGCTATGTAAAATCATGTGTATGTAACAGTAAATCAAGAATTACAGCTTCAGAAAGAATTTCTCTCCTTGGGGTATTCTACAATAACAAGATGTTTGCTTTTTAGATTAGTTTCACGATCCCTCTGTGCATTTTTCAAAGGTACAAATTAAATGAGGATTGCTTTCCCTCCCACTCCAAGCAGGAAATGTGCCAGATGTTTGGCAGATTTTTTTTTTTCCTAAACTGAGCTTTAAACATGTTTCTAAAAGTGAAATGATACAAAAGATCAAGAATAAAGAAGCTCATTGGTAAAGCTTACCGGTAAACTTGTCTTTACTTTTACTGATTTAAATATATTTTTAATTATCAAAAAAAATCTAACTGCAACAGTTCCCGTTACTTCCACAACGCAGTGCAACAGTTGGAGTTTTTAAATATTTCCAGCTGTAAAAAGCCATGCTGTGTAACTTTCCTAGTTCCAAACTCACACTGATCTAACGCTCTCTGCCAGTTTGCATGACAGCGAGTTCTTTTTCAATTCAATGGAGTGACAAAGTTGTAAAATATAATTTAAAAAACCCTTCCCCCCAAACGTCAAAACTTACCATTTTCAAAGGTTGCACAGAGCTGATTTCTAATAAAAACAGATGGATCATTTTTTTACATATGTGCAAGCACCAAAGTTAAACGCTTCCATTTATTGGAGCCAGATCTTAATAACCACTTTGTTTTCAGAAGTGCATTTGGAGAGTCTTGCAGAGAAAATTACCGTAGCCTGAAGACAAGCATCTCTGTGGAAGAGCAGCATGGTCGAGGACACTGCAAATCCCGTGGTAGAAAGTGAGCAAAATGTATTGCAGAAGGAAAACAGACATTTCCTCATCAACTTGCTTCTCCATCTGCATGCGCCTGTAGCACACACTGCGTACCCGTACACCACCTGCACTGGGTATGACCCTGCAAACATGCCCACATTTCAGTGCCCTCTGCTTTGACTTAAGCCAATGCTTAAAGTACACGTAGAAGTTCTCTGTATGGTGATGCCCAAATGCTGTGGACATAATTCATAATTGTGTGCGGGCAGCCCAGAAAGCCACCCGTGTCCTGGGCTGCATCAAACCCAGTGTGGCCAGCAGGGCGAGGGAGTGGATTCTGCCCCTCTGCTCCGGTGAGACCCCCCTGCTGCTGCATCCAGCTCTGGAATCCTCAGTACAGGAAGGACATGGAGCTGCTGGAGCGAGTCCAGAGGAGGCCACAAAGTTGGTCAGAGACCTGGAGCCCCTCTGCTATGAGGGCAGGCTGAGGGAGTTGGGATTGGTCAGCCTGGAGAAGTCTCCAGGGAGGCCTACTTGCAACCTTCCAGTCCCTAAAGGGGCTACAGGAAAGCTGGAGAGGGGCTGGTTCCAGGGCAGGGAGGGACAGGACAAGGGGAATGGGTTTAAACTAAAAGAGAGGAGATTTAGATTGGACGTTAGGAAGAAATCCTTCCCTGTGAGGGTGCTGAGGCCCTGGCACAGGGTGCCCAGAGAAGCTGTGGCTGCCCCTGGATCCCTGGCAGTGTCCAAGGCCAGGTTGGATGGGGCTTTGGGCAGCCTGGGCTGGTGGGGGGTCTCCCTGCCCATGGCAGGAGGTTGGAACTAGATTATCCTTGTGGTCCCTTCCAACCCAAACCAGTCTGTGATTCTATGATTTCACCTGAAGGAAGCCTAAGGAACTGAGGCCAACTGAAACAAACATTCAGCCGTTACATCTGAACAGAACCAGCCCCTGGCTCATAGAAGTCAAAGCGCTCCTGGATTTAAGCCTGCCTCTGTCAGCAGGGAAGTCGTGATCTGAATTTGTTGCAAATCGATGAGTTGGGCCAAGCAGAGAAGTCAGGCCAGCAGAGCTGGACTGAGCAGGGAAGTTAATGTGAGTAGTTCTGAAAAAGAAAGGATTACATTAACTTTCTGTACTGTTACCATTTCTTTGTGCCTGTCAAACTTTACCATCTATGGCAACAGCAACAGTGCATCATTTGTAGTTTGGTCCTAAACACTGCGTATTGATTGCTGAGCTGGGTTGTGATTAAAACTAATTGAAACATTCATTTCAACAATTTTCCAGCCATGACAGCTAACAGGCTGAAGCTTGCTGCAACAGGAGAGACACACTGACCCAACACTGGCCGCATTTCTTTTATGTGCATTAGTCCCTTGCTCCCACTCACATCAGTAGGCGGATGCAATTTTGATGTATTGCTTGTCAAAATTCACTGTTTCTGTAGTGGTTTTCTCTCTACCACATTGCTTTAATGGGTAGGTAGTGCACCAGGGGTGATTGGAGTTCCTCAAGATGTTCCAGCCTAACAAATACTTGGCAAGAGAAGGGCCACAGTATCTTCCCACCATTTGAAACGGGCCAACTCCTGATATGCTCAGAAAATAAGGTCTGGTGAATGTAGCAAATACACCAGCTGCAGGAGAAGCTAAGGACAGAAATAGGTTAAAAAATAGAAAAAAAAAAAAAAAAACACAGGGAGAAGGTCAAAATTTACATACCAGGGTTGTTTATGTTCAGCTAACAACTATCTTAGTGAAGAAGAGTCCTTTCTTCTCTGCCACTCACAGTCTTAGTTTGGTTGATTGGTTGTCAGAGGTCCCTGGTAGTTAATTACTCCATTCTAGTAAGACTTATCTGCCCTAAAGAAAAGCAGCCTTGCAAACCATGGCTCTTTCCAAGCCCCCGCTGTTGCCAGAAGTTCTGTGTTTGGACTCACCAATGTACACCACAAACCCAGGCAGTGTTTTAAAGTGGGTCTTTATTTTTTGAACTAACACAAAAGCAGCATGTAAGTAGCAAGGCACTTAAAAACATGGAAGCTCAACAGATCTATCTTGTACTGTTTGTTATTTCTGATTTTTAAAAATACTCTAAACAGAGTGAAGAAAGCTTCCACCCTCTCTGTAAGAGAGGACGGGGGAATAGAACTACCTTTTCTTAAGCTGATGCCCTAGTACACTTTTTAAAGGACAGTCACCTGAAAAAGATCAACACAGAAGCCCACTTACAGGGATCAGTAATGCATATTAGTAAAGAGCATACTTAGCAAAATATGACAACAGCATTCTGCCTCTAATAACATGGTGAAGAAATAGTCTTTTTCCTAGCTGTTATTAAGCCATATAGTGTAATTTCTTATTTCCAAACTCTTTTCCCAACAAGCTCTGACTGGCCTCTCTAGGGTCTGCCAGTTTGCATGAAAGAACATTGACTTTCAGTCCGTTTCTCCAGCTGGGTGACAAAGTAACCTGTAAAAATAATAATAATTTGGTTTTATTTCTGTACAGCACTTTGAAATACCTTATTTTCAAATATCACACGGCATGTTTAATTAACAGATTTGGTTGTACATATTTTACATGATTTTATACATGAGTACACACATTTTATGCTATATACCTATCACTACTGAAGTAAAACACTTGGATTTTTTCCTGGGAATAGAGGCAAAGGGTGCGGGAGATGGGAAAGTGAGAACAGTTTTGCTAAGTAGGGCAAGTTTAAAAAAGGGAGGCAGCTTAGAGTTGTCTTAAAGCAGGCAGTTCTATGAGAAAGGATTCCAGTCCAGTATACAGAATGCAATTAAAAAAGTAAAGGACATTACAAATAATAGCAGATCTTTTAACAATTGCTCCAGGTGTGTGAATCTAATATTGTTGTTGCTTTATGGAGAATTACAGATGTTAGACGCACCTAATCACGTTATTTCCAAAAACACGGATACAGTTAGCTTCACTCATTATAAACCTACGGCCACAGAAGTCAGTGACAGAGTAATTCGTGTATACATTTTTGAAATATTGGCTCCTTAATCAGTATTGGCTAAGTTTACATCTTTCATAGTTTGCCTCATGTTGAAGTTATGACAAAGACTATTTACTTGGAATATTCAGAATATGTACAAAAAAATAATGCTTATTTTAAAGAGTTCAGCAGAACTGACATGTAATTTTTTGGTATTAAATACACTAGCAAATGGGAAACTGGTACTGTTTTAAATTAACATTCAATACTAACTTTAAAATAAATCTTGCTTCGTTCCAAAAGAAGTTGCCATTTCAATGCAGTCTTCTTATCTTCTGTCAAAGTGAGGAACTCATGGACCTGTTCATAACAGAACATCACAGAATTCTTCAGCATATGGTTATAACATCTCCATAACAAAATGATGAAAAGAGCATCTTACACATTTTTATAAATTTCTAAGCTGTATTTTTCTCTTTTAACATAGTGTTTGGTGTAATATATGTACCAAGTCAGTCAGATTAATCACAATAAACTGCAGGGTGTTTAAGAATGAAAATTAGGGAATTCCAACCATGTTCTCAGAAAAATGTAAATTAATTAAAATAAAGCACTATTCTGAATAGGGCATTCAGTCTTACATTTCATAGAATCATAGAATCATTAAGGTTGGAAGAGACCTCAAGGATCATCCAGTCCAACCGTCCCCCCACCACCTATTTAACACATTTCTTCTTAATAACAGCTTCTGACTTCTAACTTTTGACTTGTTAAAAAGCAGTGTGTGAGTGTATATCCACACACAATTTTTTTAACTGGTGTACACACACAGACAAAGAACATTTACATTTATTTGTAATTTTCACCAGGCTTCACAGCTCAGATCAAATAAGAACAACCTAATTAATTTCTACTTACTGTGCAGCCTAACGTTTCCTCAGCTACACAATCAGACAGGTAACAAGAATAAAGAGTGCCAGTGTGATCTGTCAGATCAATGAGTATGTCAAAGCTTGCAAAAGTTGACTTTGAATCTGAAGGAATGTCACTGCAGAAAGTGCACGTGTTTGACGTTTCGTTCACCAGAAAACGGCATATTGAACTGAAACATAAGAAGATAATTAATGCATATATGCAATTCTTCCTTGTTTGAAACTTTTCCAGACAGAGATTTCCTGAGACCCTTCCTTTCCAAAAAAAAAAAAAACAATCTTCATCTTCTAAACTCTTAAGTCTGTCTGAGACAAAATGGCCTCTTTCTTCTTCGCTTGTCTAGGAAACAGGAAAAGCAAGTCCTTCATAAAGCCAGCTCCTTTTCTTTGCTACTTCTGGATATCTACACACCATGGCATCCTTTGGAAGAGTTTTATTCCTTGTCCAGAACAGGACTAAAATGTTATTCCATCTAATTTCGGTCAGGGGAAGAAGGATAAGGACTTTTTAATACAAATTTAAAACAGGCAGTTGCTTACCATCTGTTGCGAATAACTTTAGATGCATTATCATCAATGTCCAGTGTAGAAATGTAGCCATAAATAATGCCATAGACCGGCTCAAGTTTCCCATCGCTCTGTAAAGTTTTTTCTTTCAGCTGTCCCACGGTATAAACATCAACTATAGTCTCCACTAAAAGTTTAAAAGACATGTTAAGTGTGTCTGAGAAGGAAACAACTCAGAAGAGCAACAGCAAAAAAGGATCTTATAAGGTGATAGAAAGGAGAGGATTTCATCTAAAGCACCAGAAAAGCCCCACACGCCTTCCTTTTGAAGCAGGCTTGTCATTTGGGAACAAAAAAATAAAGCAAAAGGGAAGTAAAATGAGGAAAATATATTTAATCTTTGTGTCTCTCAAAATGAGTTTTTGACAAAAACTTTCCCTCTCCATTTTTCATACTTATTCAAGACAGAAAGAACATGCCAGACAGGCTGCAAGTTGGCGTAGTCACCAACCCTGAAGACACGTAAGTGTTATCATAAGGGATAGCCCCAGTAACAGCACTCCAAACTAAGTATTCAGCCAGGCTATACCTTAGTTTTGTTTTTATGAACACACACAGCAAGAACTTGGTATTTCAACTGCACTATGAAACTACACTGTGTAGTTAAATAAAATCAAAGGGTTTGGATCCATGCTTACAGTTAATGGATTCTTTTGACTGCTCCTCCATTTTATCATGCAAAGCTCCTGATAGTGCACTCTCTTTTATGAAACTGAAGAGATGATTTGCTTCTGCTGTTTCTTGAAAACATATTTTTAAAAGTTATAATTATACTTTAATTTTTACATGCTACATATATTAATATTTTACAACTTTTTATTCTGGTAGCATCAACCCATTGTCTCTTGAAATCAGCCAAGAGATGCTTTTCTCTTTTTTCTTCAACTGTTAGTCCTGCATGGAATAGATGAAGGTTGCTTAGATAAAATAAAATAACAAAAAAGAGACAAGAGTGGAAGCTAAAAGCACTACACAACAGACAAGAAGCAGGGAGCTTTCTGAGGCAAGCAGGCAGAAGAAATCAGACCTTCAATAGATTCATTCATGTATTCTAGTCTATAAAGATTACTAGTACCAAAGCAATACTTCAACTGCTCTTACCTGGATTAGTTGTAATGATGGTTTTTGATATCACAGTTGCAGTCATACAGTTCCTAAATTTGTCAAAATTTATTCTCACATCTGATGCAAATATTACTGTGCACAGAAAAAAAACTGTTATTGTAGAATAACTATCACGTTAAGACTATAGTAAAACCATAAAAAACAGACTATTATACCTGTTTCTCGTGGGATCCAACTCTGTGCAAGCTGGATAGATTCATTATCCCAACTAAATTTAAAAAAAGTTAATGTATCAAAACATTTTTGAAACCACATTCAAACTGTTTAGTTCTAAACTACTAAATGATATAGTTAAATTGTTTGAAAGGGACACAACTCCTTTACTGCATGCAAATGCAATGCCATGTATATCTACAGGCATCTAGTTTGCAGCCAGCCAGGATGCTCCACGTACAGTCTAATACAGTTCCTATTTCATCCCATGCCAAACAGGATAAAATAAAGGGCTATTAGATTGTTCACAATGATTAAATGCAGAATATACCTGGAAAAATACTGTGTGTATTTCAGAGCTTTGACAAAAGTCGTTTCTAACTAAAGCAAATCACAGTTACAATAACTGCTTATCAGCTGAGCCTTCTCTGTGGGAACAAGTTGATAGCTCACATCACTAGACCAGATGTTCAGCTGGCTTTCTAACACTGGGATCCTTGTAACTGTGCATGATGAGACTAGAGTGAGGTCAGTGATATCCCTCAAAAATGATAATTTGATGCTTAGGGTTCCTTGATAAAAATCTCATTCAGTTCCTCATAAGTTTGGAAGGCAAGAATACTGCCAAAGCACAGTTTTATTCTGGTGGGTTTTCTTTTCTTAACCCTTGGAAAAGGATTTAAGATATTTAGTTTTCATCTAGCATTGCTCAGCCACCTCTTCACTGATGGCCTCTGAAATACCTTCACTACAATGCTGTTGCTCAAGGATTTCCTGACTCTTTGCCTCTACCTACAGCTCCACAAGAGCGCAAAAGACACTGTTGGGGTAACCGCAGTACCACCTAGTCTCTGCTTCTGAGGACTCTCGAAGTACCCAGCTCTGTATCACTGCATACCAGCACTGAAACAAGACTATCAGAGGTGCTGTTCCAAATTAACATTGGTGGCAGCTCAAAGTCTAGAAAACTTCACACCACAGAAGCTTATTAGTGTTCCTGTGTATCCATTAACTGTGTTAAACATTATACTGAATAATCATACGGTTTCTAACTCAGAGTGCAATGCTATCTTGCTACTTCTATCTAGGGAACAAAGGTCATTTCAACCAACAGACAGCAAACTCAGCACAAACAAATATCCGCATACCCTTGCATGTAGATAAGTCACAAATTTATTGAACAAACTATGGGCAAAATGCAAATGTTCCTGTGTAAACAAATCACTATTTACAGGCATAAATAGTATAATCACAGTCAGGTTTGCAAATAGGATGCTGTTTGAAAATAT
Source organism: Psophia crepitans (assembly GCA_013399095.1). Taxonomy (NCBI): domain Eukaryota; kingdom Metazoa; phylum Chordata; class Aves; order Gruiformes; family Psophiidae; genus Psophia; species Psophia crepitans. The sequence goes on along the minus strand of VWZZ01004646.1, from coordinate 1,013,251 downwards.
GGCCATCAAAATGTTTCTGTGCTGTTTTAAACATTTAAAAACTGTTTCAGCCTATTTCCATTCCACTTATTAATCCTGCTTGTCTTTAAAAATGAAGCACACTCCTTTTTTTTTTCTCCACTAGTTTGTGGAACAAATGTAGTGCCTTTGCAGATGTTTTTAAATGCCATTTCCTGAATTACTTCAAATTTCCACATAAAACAATGTAACCACTTGGAACTAAGTTTCATTTTGCCATTCATGAGCTGGCAGTCTGTCAGCAAGTCATAAAACTAGACAATATATTAGGTCACTCTAATGAATCTCTCTTTTAAGCCCCTGTTCAGTGTACATCACTACCTCATCACAGTTGCCACCCAAATAACAATACATTTAAATTAAAATACAGTGTTATAACAGTATGTATTATAGTTAATTTCTTTACCTACTCTTGCATTAATGTGTGTATTTTAGTGAATTAAAAAATATTTTACCATACTATTGGAAAAGACTTCTCCGTTTCGTCATACAGCTTTACTTCACATCTCTGACCTTTTCTTTTGTCTGCAGTCATAAAATACTTTGGCTCCCCAACCTTTAAGAAGAAAGAGAATCAGTTACTTTTCCACTACTAAGTGTTTAGGAAAATAAAAGTGATAACCTAGAAAACAGAAGAGCTAAAAAAATAAGGGGTTGGGGGAAGACGAAGACACAGACCTGTAGACCACTAAGTAAAACCCCATGCACCCCACTAAAACTTAAACGGTAATTTTACTTCAAGATAAAAGGACACATTTTATTTTATAAAAATCTACAGTTTAAAAATTTCAAGTTATGTACTGCTTGCACATGCATGATTTAAAAAAAAACAGCTGATGTAGGATGTTTCCATTCCCTTAATTTTCCTCCTCATGTTGTTGATGAAAATCTCAATCAAGTAGCTTGCATGGTGTTAGTAACTCAGCTGAAGTGACTGCCAACCTAGACAAACACCACCAGTGATTCCTGTCTGCTATGTGTCCCAAAATCCATATTCACACTTACGTGAATTAAGTTACCGATGGTATAGTAAAAAAACCAAAACACTACTCTGTTATGGCTCCTTAACTTACTGACATTACAGCTGCAAGCACATTAAGGATTCGTCCATCGAGGCTTTGTCCATTTGCAATGATATCACCCAGTGAATAATAATCCTGAGGGTCCCTGACAGGCAGATGCAACAGAGGAAGCAGTTTCGTGTCCATTTCATAGCAGGAAGATGTTTTGACCACGGAATGATTTTCACTGAGCAATAATTTGTAGCAACTAGATAGTATGCACAAAACAAATCACATCAATCAACATTTCACTCACCAATATATTAACAGTGTAAAATGTTAATTCAATTCACATGAAAAAATAACTGCTGATTTATTCCTCTAATTTTTTTCCCTAAAGATACGGAAAAGTTTGAATTAATTTGTTCTAAATTTATTTTTAAAAAATTATATATTTTACTCTTATGGAAGGCTTACTTTTGTATACTTTATACTTCTTTAGAATTTAAATGCTAGCAATGTGCTGTATATATTTGTAAATCTTTCAGCCTTCATCAATCACTAAAAGTAAAATGAATTCTGAAATGTCTTTAATCCAGGTAAGTGAGAGGTTTTGGCATTGTGACATAATAAGTCACATATGAGACATAATCCAGTCAAACTGGATTTGGTAAGATGCTTTCAAAAGTAACAGCCCAGTGACCTCAGTAGGATTTATAATGCAGTTAGTCAAGGAAATAAGATATATTCAATATACACTGGATACATATATTTTACAAATGCTCATGAAATCTACAGATTTAGAGAGGAACTCTTTTCCTCAGTGAACCTTCTACCTGATATTTGTTCTTTTACTTCTTTCTGTTTAGTCAGAAAGTAAATAGCGAGTCTTACTACAGCTGTACATGTACTACAAAGCTTAGAGATGATCAGTAAGCAAGAGCATAAACCTTCTGTCTTGCCAATTTAATGTGCATATATGCAATATTCTTATGACTGCCTTATCATTAAAAATATTAACAATTAGGAAAGAAACCCTAATTAAGGAATATGTGTATTAGTCTAACATCTACATCTTAGATATGTAAGATAAAACATAACTAAATTACAACTTGCAATGTTAGTTTCATGTACACTGAAAGACAATATAGGTACATTGCATGACACTAAAGGCATGACAATGCCTTAACAAATAAGTAACAAACAGTATTACTTTGTATTAAAATACCTTCTAGGTAAACATGTCATGTGAATGGATTTTGACAAAGACGTACTGTCTATAAAACAGTTATGGCTGATAAAACACTTCGGCAAAATCAAATCAATTTCAAATAGTTGTAGTAGATTTCACTCAAAGAATGAAATTTACTCTATTTAGTTACAAAGAACATTACTTTATGACAAGACTCCAGAGACCATATACTAGGAGATATATTCTCTTTTGACATTATTTGACCATATATAGTTGAACACAGGGTGGAAGGTACATAAGATTAACCCCAAATACTTCTATGAATTGCATGCTGCTGCAGTTGGCTGGCAACTAAAGCAAGTAATAACTTTGATCTTTCTGGATAGAACTACCAGTCTATGCTTTAAATTTACCTAGGAGTTACAGGGTTGAATCTTTCTTCCCTTTCTGCTTCCTTTGACTGGACTAAAGGATTTTCAATTGTAACTAAAATAAAGCACACGTAATGGTAGAAAACTGAATATTGATACATATAAAGACAGATGGCTTTTAAAAATGCTTGGTTTTGAGGTTGATATGGAAAGGAAAAGATACGTGCAGTAACTACTGCTAAACGTTTCCATAGTGAAAACCGTATTTGTCCAGACAGCTCACATTATAGCCAAAGTCCCACAGGAGTCCTCAAAATACTTAATGGAAACAAAATGACACTGAGTTCTTCTGTGCCTACTCTTCATACTCACAAGATTTATCCAAACACTCTGATCTAGCAGCCATGGGCAGCAAAGTCTTTCTGTTAACTTCACAAGATAAAAGAACATACTATAAATAAATACAAGATTTTTGTTCTGTTTTTATGAACAATCATAGTCATATCTATAACTAAATTAAGACAAAGAAAAATAGCAAACTGCTTTACAGAGTTGATTTTTTGTAATTTACAAGAACTGAATAATGTAAGAATTTAGATCTATTAACCATAGGTAAGTTCTGGGTGGCTGTGTTCAGTGGGTTTGTATCTGGTCGTTTTGTTGACATATTTACTGGCTTTGAATTTCAATCCTTGAAGTCTTATTCCTTTCCTCTTTATAGTTAACGTAACTGAACAATTTGTTTCCAATTAGACTGTTTTCAGAGTCCTCAGAGAAAAATATAGCAAAACCACAAATACATAACACTGATTTACTGGGGAAAAAAACCCCAACATATTCAAGTAGAAACATATTAAGAACAAACTCCAGCTTACCACAGTCACCAACTCTAAAGCTTTCTGAAAGTGATCTGATGTATTCTTCTCTGCCCCAAGAATTTACATTTATAAAATAGGTCGGTGAATCACGAATAGTAAAACTGAAGGTGTATCTTTCAGACCCAATGTCTGCAAAAATAAACAACACTATTACAATTCATTAGCACAGCTCGATTTCAATCTGAAATATATGTATAAAAACTATTCTTTCTAAGTTTTCCTAGATTTTTGTCATGAATTTACTACCTGCAATGAGTACCACTAGAGGTCAGCAGGCTGCTCAGTCAATACACTGCGCTCATGAATGGGGATGGCTACAACTCACGCTGTGGTTGTACCATCCCGTCCACGTCCGCGTATCGCTAAACTTTATGCAGCACCATATAAAATTACAGATCTAATGCAAGAGAAATAAAAGAACCATACGATGCTGCTTCCAAGGCATGAACACGCACGTAAACAGGGCTAACACGTGAAGCAACTCTGAGTGAGCATACATACTAGCCCAAATTTTGTAGTACATATGCTGTCTTTAGACGGCTGTGCCTGTGTACGAGAGCACTGCAGTGATGCACAAGGCTGCAGATCTCAGGCAGTATCACTGTCCAGATAGTACCAAGGGGATTAATTAAATGAAGCAAAGCGTTTCCAGCTCTACGGGAAGTTTGTGGTCAAAAGGGTATCAATCTCAGAAACACTGCACTCTCTTTTCTCACACAGCTAACTAACAAAGCTTTCCACACATCATACAGCATTACACAATATGTTATTTTTAAGTCATCAATGAAAACTTTATAGTGATCCGCATAGAGTAAGCATAATCTGGCTGTAGTTCCGTGGAGACAGAAATATGTACACCACAATTTGAGACTATGTAGAATTGTTTCTGGTGATGATGATGACTTCCTGCTAAAAATTCACCACTAAAGCAGCTCAGCATGATGACACCAACAGAATAGCTGAGCACTTCACACCGAGCTGGAATGGCTCTCTAGGACTGGAGATGCTTCCTAACAGTGTCTGTATCAACCCTAAGCTGTAGATATGTTATTTCAATTTTCAACTAATGCTGTATTAAAAATCAATTATTCCCCTTTTTTTTTTTCTTTAGGAATATACAATAAGAGGAAGCTGGCACTACTCAGACCAGAAATTACCCAGTCCACTCCTCAAAACATCTCCTTAACATTTCTGGTTCAGGAGAGAACTATTATGAAGGGACCAAAATCAATTCCAGCAGTATTTACGTAATAGTGGGTTCACATTGGTACCATCTTCTTCAGACCCTGAAACACTTTGCAACAGAGTTTTTCCAAACAAACTCTGATTGATAAGTTTTAGCCAAACTAATGCTGCTCTTTCATATTTGTTCTCAAACACACACAATTTTTCTTGCACATTTTTGTTCCATACATTTTACACTAAGTCTGTTTATCATTTAAATACTGATTTCAGTCACATATGCTAAATTATACTGTATAAAATAATGAAGTAAAAAACAGTTAAAAGGGACTGTACTTCTTCTGTCTGGAAAGCCTCTGACATCTGTTTTCCCAATAACCACACCGATTACATTCTAAAAAATAAAAAGATTATAGAATACAAGTATTAAACACAGATGTACATGATGAATTTGATTTCATGGACTTGTACTGTACTGATGATAATAAACATATTTCTGACTGGCAATCATTTTAATCTATTTATTCCACAGTACCATATGAGTGAAAGACTAAAACACAAACATACAATTTTACTTGAAGAAAAAGAGTGACAAATAAAAATATTAAAAGAAATACATCTGTTTCTGTTTATAAAGACAATGGGAGAACAAAAGTTCACCCAAAATATTCACAATTTTGGCTATTCTACAGCAATCTCTCCTCAGGTAGGCAGCGATATTGTTGTTTCATTCTCTCTTCACAGGTCTCAGATCTCCTTAAATGCACCATGAAAAGTCTGGACAGGATTTATTTTACAGTTAAACGTCCAAGGTTTCCCCTGCTGTCAACACCAAGATACATGCACGTACATCCACAGGGAGGGCCGTTTATCCTATCGTCATCTAAGCAACATAAATTTCTACAGGTGTCTCTCTCTTGCTGTCTGTCTCCCAACCAACTACAAAGGAAGCTTAGGCAATGAACTTTTTCGAAGATTAAAAAAAAAAAGTTAATCTGATTCTACTTTGCTAAACCTTTGTTACGCAAAAGCACCTCAGCCTAAATTGTCAAACAAAACTACTAGGAGCAAACACACACAGGAAGATGGATATATATAATAGGTATTGGTAATATATAGCTGTGTGGTACTTTGTTTTTGCGTGGTGGGTCTTTTTTAAAGGTCCTTCACATTGTGAGAGAGGAGTATTGCAGGGCTAATTTGGGAAATCAAGAGATAAGCAATGAAAGTTGGTACAGTAACAAGGACTGGAAGGAGAGACTGACATTGCAGTACTGCTAGGGTCCTCCAAATCATGACACATGCCACTTCTCCTCCACTTCACGTGCGCACTTCCTTGCGGTACTGCCTTTCTCATTCAAGCAGGGGAACTATAGTGATCAGCTGGCAAGGGGCAGTGTGACGATTTAGGAATCCGTGCAGGCTGAATGTTGCACCTATTCACAAGGCAATGCAACCTGACTGACTTCGCTGTAGCGATACTGACATGTGCTCAAAAGTTTGATCTCGTGTTCCCAGTTTACTGTGAATCACTAGATGGAGCAAGGTAACTGTCTTATCCTACACTGATGGAAACGAACTCATTAAGAGGACGTATGTGTGTAACGGTGTAATACCCTATTTCTTCCAATCTTTCTAACAGAATACGTTCTATCTGTCCATAACATATAGTGACTTAGATTTGGATTTTGTTTTTGCTTCTTAAAAAGCACATTTCAATTAAATCAGAGCACAACATACCCTGTATCTCACCACCAGTCAAAAGAACTGACGTTTAGGATGACTCTTCACATGAATTAAGCTGATGTAAATCTGCTGTTTCCAAAAGAGGTCTTCCCTGTCCCTGCTGTGAACATATTCACTTCTCTTGCATTAGCACTAAGCCTGCACAGCAAGCCGCAGAAGGAAGGAAGTGATCTGGCTGGAAACTATGGGGGGGAGGCATGGGGAGAAAGAGGGTAGAAAAACTTCCAGAGATCATTTCCTTGATCAGATTATTGTGCAGCTACACAGGCATTAGCTTCTCCAAAAGAGGAGGAGCAGAACATGCCTGCAATGAGGGAGCGGGCTGTTCTGCCTTTTTTGGCAGGGCATTGCTTACCGCTGCTCAACTAAATCATGAGACTACAGCATTAACACATTGTAAGTTTCTTAGACTTTGATCTAGTTCACTTTTAAAATATAAACTGCAAAGTAAAAAGATAGGACATTTTGATACTTTGAATGATGTGTGCTCAATTGTTTTAACCTCCTATGCTCATACTGATCGTTCTGTCATGAGATACCAGTGAATTACTTTTTTATACCAATACTTTCTTTACTATATGTTACTATACATTGCTAATTGCATTACTCCAGATTAGTTTTATTTGTAAAATAATAGCTTTTAACTTAGTGGATCACTGTATGCAGGAATAATCGTGAACAGATTAAATTAGTTTTGCTAGAGACCTCGACTTTATAAGAAGTTGGAAAGAAGATACAATATTGCTGGGAGGGCACATAAAACTCCCTCTCCTAATTCATCCCTTTTCTGTGATTTCTCTTTCATTTGTTTAAAATAAATGAGAAATAGGGGCTAAGTTGTCCCCCTCCCAAATAAAAAGCTGTTGGAACACAAGAACTCCTTGGTTTTGCTCTCTTCACAAGGCATCAGGATTCCATGGGGCACACAGCTCTGTAGCCAGCGCAGCTACTTGAAGCTGCGCGGGGAGATAGGGCTGTAACACCGCACCACAGCTCCCAGGGCAGCCATGTGGAAATGCTGCCTCTATTTTGTTCTCCAGGCTCCAACTCCCAGCAGCACAGAACACTCAGAAGGCACATTATCACTGGTGGGCTAGACAGTGAAGGGTGGGAAATACTACAACAGAAAATAACATAGCCTTCTCCCTCTCATACTAAAACATAATCTTGGAGAGCAAAGAATGAAAACCTGTCTGCTCCCACCACCACCACCCCCGACTTCCTAATTTTTTTTCAACCATCTAAAACTCGAAAGAGAAAAATACTGAGTTTTTACACCACACTCCTCTGTTCCGCTCTTACTGCAGTGATAGTAGTCCTCGATCATACCAGGACACAAAAATCTTCATACTCAGATATCTCTATGAATCTACCAGCTACAAAGTTTTGCTGTTTGTTAAGTTTTCTTTCTGGTTCATCCTATTCTCCTGTACTCCCACAAGCAAAATTCTTCGCTCCTTATAAACTGACTACCACAAAACCTGCTTTTTGTTCTAAAGCCACAGAAATTATCCTATCTGACATGTAATTTTTACCCAGTTAAAACACCGTACCATCCAACAAGCGCTTTGTTTGAATAATTCAAGCCGATGTTATGTAGCTCAGCGGGACTGAGCACATAAGTAAAGACTGCAGGATTGGGCCTTACGTTCATAGCTTGTAGTGAAAGACTATTGTAGGTTACAGATGTATTGCGACTACATAATGCTGACTCTGTACATGTCTTTACTAATTCAGCATCCATTTAAAACATCACAAAGAAGCCTCTGATACTTTCAGACATTGAATTGTCCAGTCAATATCTGCAGTTGTGGTATCCACATACTATGGACAACAACAGCATCAATTTTCATTTTGCTGGTTTATACACAAAGAAGGCAAGGTACTTTATATCTAACAATTATACTAATGCTATTAGTATCTAAATACATGTCAATTACATAATTTTGCAGTAATATAATACAGTCATATACAATTTCATTTGAGAACAAAAGTACTATGTCTATGAGACTTACAGGACGAGCAAGATTTGGATGCAGATCTGAAAGTGCAACAAAGTCCCGTGTTGAACTAGAATAAGCCATTCTTTATCTGCAACTTGAGAAAACTAATTTAGATTTAAAAATCTAAGCAAATCACTTAAACTATTCATAGTGAGAATAACAAGTTATTTTTTAACACAAATGTTTTGACCTAAATAGCATCTGTTTTCAATAAAAAGCATTTCAAGCCATCTGAAGCAGACAATTCCTTGTTGTTTGTATTTGGCAACGTAAGTTATGAATTTTGCTATAACTACCCTACCTGTTCTTCTCCAATAAAGGCCTGTAATTTTTATTTATTTAGTTATTAAACATTAAATTACTCCATTAGCACCAGTCTCTGAAAAGTATTTACCCTCCCTCTCCTGTCTGAGAGGTTCAACTGAATTTAACGAGGCAGTTCATATATAAAAGGCCATTTACATGGGAGGAAAGAAAAGCGCTGGGTTGCAAACCACCTTAATCAAGGTTTTGGACATTAAATATTAAACTACTTTAAAATGTGAGTTCATTCATTCCTCAAAGTAGAAATGGTTTGAATTTCTTATAATATTTTTTTTTTAAATTAGTTATTTTCAAGCTGCCAACACAGCATTACTGCCCATTCGTGTGAGCTACTGCGCACTCAAGTCCTCTCTATCGATGCCAAATTCGGGCCATGGACGCTTTGTTAGCCTGTCTGAATGCCGCCTCTTATTTCATGGCTACCCTCAGAGACATTATTGATATTTAGCAAATAGTTGTCAGATTCTATTTTTTTTGTGAAAGGAACCGTCAAGTTGTCCAAATCTTAATAACCTTTAATATGAGAGAACTGCTGACATTTTTCAGAGGACGCCTGTTTAAACTTCATAACAGAAGTCCTGAACGGCTTTCACAGCCTTTATACCTGGCACCTTGTGTGAGAATTGTTAATCATTTCATTGTATAATGATCTATTGAACACACGAGAAAAAAAAAATAGACAGTCTACACTTAAAACAACAACAAAAAAAGCAGTTATCTGAGAGCAAAGTGATTTCTCTAAAAGAGCATTTCAAACTAAACTCTCACAGAAAGATATCCCAAATTTACCTTACAAAAACTACGGAACAGCAGGGCCCTCAAACCTATTCCCATCATGTCATATGGAAGAATTCATGTTCACTTATGTAGGAAAGTCACCTCAGCTATCTCTCCAACGCATGTTAATATTCTTGCCTCAAAAAAAGTTAAATATTATTAAATGACATACCTCACACCACAGCTGATTCAGGTTAACAAAAACAGCACTAGGAACACATATATCAAAGGAAGATTAGAGAGGTAATTTAGGATTTGAAATGCTACAGACCCTAACAGGGGAAGCTGCCATGACACCCCTCACTCACCCTCAGCAGCAGGAGCTGAGCCCCCAGGGACAGCCCAAGGAACTTTCTCTCACCACCACCCAGGATCAGACCTTCTGAGAGAAAGGACAAGATGGAAATCACAATAAATAGAAGTATGAAGCCTCTGGCACCACCACCCCATCCCAAACTGGTGTCTGGCACCAGGCGAGCTTGCACCTCCAAAGCCAGGCCAGGCTTTACGCTGCAAAGAAATTTTTCATACATGAGCTCATCATCATCCTCATTCCTCGCCCTGCCCAAGCAACATATGGTGGCCATCCCACACAGGCAGGGACAGCGTCAGCTTGGAGGCTGGGCAGGCAGGAGCCCTTACCACAGATCCGGCTGCCACCACTGAGTCTCAGGGGAGACACTGACCGGCCGGGACGGGAAGGGAGCGCCCTGAAAGGAAGGCGTGAGGCGCTCAGGACAGAGACAAAATGGCGGTGAGCGCCGTGGGCGGGAAAAGGACTTCACACCCTCTCACTGTGAGCGACCTTCCTTCAAGGGCCAGCGTGAAGGTGTGAGGGGGAGCAGTGTGAGGGCAGCCACGGCTCCACACAGCGAGCACCAGCCATGGCCCTGGGGCTCGGAGCACGGCTGGCAAAAACAAAACAAAGCAAAAAAACAACCCCAAACCACCAGAAATTCAGACTCCTGGAGCTTTCACATACCTACGGAAGGGTGCTCAGCCCAGAGGGATCAGCTCACGGCACCGGCAGCTTCAGCCAGGGAGCTCTGTATCAGGTCCGGAGCTGAGGGTTCGCAGAAGGGTTTTCCCATCGCTCCCTCTGGGCAGCAGCTTCACCCCGACACACACCAGGTTTCCTGGGTAGGATGTTAATTCGAGCCACTCGATTCTGTCTTTTGCTTTCCATTCTAACAAAATTTCTGTGTTTCCTTGCAATGGATGATTTTTTTCCTAAACAAATGCGCTCAGCAGGAAAGCTAGCAGGTCCCGGGTCCCAGATCCCTGGACTTTACAAAGGCAATGAAGCACCAGCCCAGGAGTCTAAAGTCAGGCTTATTCTGCCACACTTATAAATACGCAAGACACCAGCTGGACAAAGAAAATTTCAGAAAGCTTTGAAGGAACTATTCCCTAGTTCTAATTTTTTGTGTGTGTGTGGTAGCTCTAAGGAAAAAAAATTCCAGCCCGTAGTTTATGAATGAATTAAAATTTATGGTTTAAGATACTATTTGTATTGATTCGCACATAGAACTCCTGGGTTTTCAGGCCCTGCAGAAGACTGGAGTGAGCCATTTGGTCCATTTATATTGCGTATAAAATTATTTTTTATAAAATCGATACTCTTCACTTCTGTATCATAAAAAATTTTACTCTTGATGAGTAATTTTATGACCTCAAGGTCATGGCTATTGAAGTTTTTAGTGTAGCCTGACAAATCCTCTGTGTTGACTCTGTATTACAGGATCTTTCATTTCTTCAATTAAACAGCTGAAAATGGATACCACCTGTGCTCTCATATTTATTGTGTCACTAAAGTCCATGATAATTACACTGTGCTGATGACAAACGGCATGCCAGAGAACTGGCAGCCTGGGTGTTGGGGATTTTTTTAGATCACCTTTTATCCAGTATGATCCAGGGATTTAACTTTGTTCCATAGGTTTAAAGTCTCCAGTAAACAGAATGAGATACTTCTTTTTGTTAGTTCTGTTGTTTTAATTATCTCAAGCTAATGAACGAACCAAAGATAACAAACATGGCGATGGAATCCTAACCAAATGGAAAGAACTAGTACAGTAGCTGGAAAACGCTGGCAAAGGTACAGATCTCATTCCTACCACCATGACTACAAGGTAAGCCAGGGAATAAAAAACCCTGAAAGGAGATCCACAGGTTCTCCACCACTGCAGAGGGTGATAAAAGCAGGGCCACAGACCATGGGCTGGCAGGTGTTGAGCTTGTCTAGTATCTCAGCAAGGTTTTGGTGAGACATAGACACTGCCTTAAATGGAGCCTTGCTGAGCCGAGCCAGGATCCTGCACAGCTGCCCAGAACGGTCACTGCTTTTGTTAGGCTTTGTTAGGTTTTGTCCAGGTTGAGCTGCTTTTTTCTCACAGACACAGAGGGCAGGTGAAACCTGACGCGGATGGTGTCCCCAGCCCAGGGCTGCAGGCTTTGTTTTGTTTCAAAGCCACCAGAACAAGGATGCTGTTGTGCTGCTCCTCAGCACCCCCACAGCCTCAGCAGACATCTAATGATCCAGTGGTTTTGCTTTGTGGTTTAGTTCCACTTCCATTTTCAATGCGCCTACTAAAAAAGCTGCTTTCTACTTTCCCATGATAGCTCCTGCTAGGAAGATGTTATCAGGGCTATCATGAAGGGATGCACCGGACTGGCCACAGGCACAAAGGCAGTGGACGTGAGACCGGAGTTATTTCCCTAGATGGTGTGATTAGATGCTGAATTTCTAACATGCAGTCACTGAGACGATAATTCATTTGATCATCATACCTGTCTCACAGTGATGCTGCGACTTCTGCCATTTGTACTGCACATGGCACAGCCAGGGATGGTCAGCGATTTGGATTCCTGTAGGTTACTGTAAACAAATAACACTTCAATTGGTGTTTATAATAAACAAATGTCCAACCTAAATCTCTCCTGCTAATTTATAATGTCAACTAATTCTCCAAGTTAGGAATTTTTAATACAAACACTGCAGAGAGCCTGCAAAAACAAAAGTTACTCAACTTACACTTGACTTTCCTCCTCAGTTGACCTCAAAGTGGTCGCTAAAAGAAATCGACATTGTTATCTTCCTTTGACAACAGGAAAAACAAAAGCAGGAGAAAGACCAGAAGCAGTTTCCTGAAGGGCTATGCACCACACAAGGACCTGCTCCCCTCTTCAGTAACACCAGCCCCTGCTAGAGTGCAGCAATATGAAATAAGTATTTTTCTGATTTAGTGTTTGATCCCTGAAAGGTCTGAGCAATTTTAACTCTCCAGCACTTCAGTGGCACTTAGCACTCTGCCAGATTCAATGTGTGATTAGCAGACACTTCCCATACATGGCTGCAAATTGCACGGTCCCTGCTAATTAAGCCTTCATGAATGGATTTATTTAAATTACACTCATTGGCATGGTCAAAGAGTGCAAATGCCATTTTGCAATTCACTTAGCAATTTGTTATGTGATCATCAGTACCATCTGCATGTAGGGGAAGCTAGTCCCCACCCAGCAGTAGCAGGGACATTTCAGAAATCATCTTCAAAGCTAGAGCAATACAAAAACATTTGCTCTGTGAGTTTTATGCTGCCCACAGCATTTACCAAGTGGGCTCATTAAATATTTATACATTATTAAGACTGAAAGAATTTGTAAAATGAAAAGGGCAGACCTGTAATTTTACATAATTGACCTGACTGAATGCATTAAAAGCAGCAAATTATTAAAGGTATTCACTCTTCAGCAGCTTTCGGTGATACCTGAACTGGCTGAGAACCGGGAGTGCTGATGGAGTAATGATGGACATCTTTAGCAGAAGTAATGCAGGTGCTGAGCAGCCAACAGGTGCTCAGTGTGTTGAGGGATATCTAATCTAAATTTCTCCCCATCACTGCAGTGAGCCATTGTCCATGTCTTGCTTTGCCCTGTGTCTCTCCCATCCTGGTTCCCAGCATGGGAGTCATCCCAGTGCTAGTTCAGTGGGATTTTCTTGCTCTGAGCAGCACCACGACCTCCTGCAGTAAAGGAAAATGCAGCAACCTGGAATTTTATTTTAAAATTAAAATTAACATGAACCATGGCTGGTTCCCACCTAATCTGTGCTAATTCTGGTTTCTTTGGTCCAGGAAAGACACCAAGCTCTGAGGCCGGTCCATCCGGCACAAGCACATGAGCGGCGCTTGTATGCCTGCAGGCAGCTCAGACACCGAACACATGCAGGGACCATGCATCAAGAGCTCGGGTGGGGACACCAACAGCTCTCATCTGCACAAGGAAAGCACTATTGCTGGCAAAGAAGAAAAAAGCCTTCTTTCAGGTGTAAAGCTATGTGGGACATGGAAGCGCTGCTCTTTCCAGCTGTCCAGGAAGGACATTGTTTTGAAATAACAGCTGCTCTCAAGACAACAAAGTCTCCCTATTCTCTCTGAAGAATTCAGATTAAACTGCGTAAAACTAGACCCAGACCTCCGTATGGGCAGGGAGTGAATGGCATCTGCAGAGCCCGAACGCAGCAAGAACGGCATTTCTGCAGCAGTCCATACTGGGGGAAGGCAGCATCCTCACTCTCCAAGGCAGGGCCTGGATGCTCGTTCATCGGCAAGCTCAATTCATAACTATTTCAACACTAATTTATCCCTTCTGCAACTTTCACGCAAGGGTGGAGCAGAAACGTCACACAACGCAGGCAAGCCGGCACAACCCAGAGAGGAAAGCAAGCAGTCGGCGGCAGCCCGTACACTGAAAGGAGCTCACGTCAGGTGGCCATCGCAGAATTCTAGCAAAAAAATAAACACCACAATTGAAATCTAAGACCTTCTTGACAGTAAAAATATACCGGCTAAGTAGTTGGTATATTTTCAGCAAATAGTTTGCAAATAAACATATCCTGGAACTAATCCTTCTGTGTCTTTTTAACAGCAAAAAGGCATCCATATAGGAATACACTGCTAGAAAACACTGCCACAAGTCTCTTTTCTTCAATTCTCCACACAGTGATACTCTACTCTACTGCTTTGAAGATCAGGCTTTGGTTGCTCAAGATTTTAAAGCCCTCAGCCTGCTGTTTAGCTTGCCTGAAACCACAGAGGTGGAAAGTGCTTCTTTTTGGAGCCTCCAAGTGCCACGAAAGGGTTCAGACTACAGAAAATAACTTCTCCCGCAAGTTATTCCAAAATAATGTAAGTGAGGTCAGTGAAATTACTTGGATTTTCATCACTTTCCCCAAGACCAGAATTTCCTCCTTCCTCTCTGAGCAAATAAACGATGAATATTTTCCAACAAAACATCATGAATTAAAAAATACAAAAATTAAAAATAGTTTTAGTGACAGCTTCCTGACACTGACGAAGAATGCTTTTGGGGAAAAAAAGATGATATTTAGCATTGGTTGGCTGTCATTCAAAATTTTTCAGCTGTTCAAATCAATGAAGCCAAAACCAGCTAAATTATATCTGGATTTCAGTTTGGAACACATGATACTGAACAATACCAATTCAGACACACAGGATGAGCATCTTCCAGTGACAAAACTGGGGGAAACCCTTCCAACATTCAGTTGCTCCAGCTTCCAACCAAGCCTAAAACTCGATCCCTGCATGAGCAGTTCATAAGGAGCAAAACTTGGGACATAATTCTCAAAGACATATGGGGATGGCTGTAAAAGAAAACTGGGATCTTAGAGTAAATACATTTTTTTCCCCCACCACAGAATTCAGTGCACAGAGCACCAGTGAAATCCAAACGACACATCCAAGCTAAACTTTCCAGCAAAAGTTTACCTTTGATCTCCCGGCTGAGCACTTGGCCCTGGTGCGGCAGTGGCAAGGCTCCCATTGCCTCCGAGAGCCAGGACCGCATCCAGCCCCTTCCTAGGTAATCATGTGTCAACATTTCCACCATACGCCTGGCTGCCTGTCAGCCAGCTTGTTAGAAAACTCCTGCAGACCGACGCCGGCTTTTTAAGGTTCTATCCATTAGAAAAACAAAACCTCCCCCCAAAGCCTGATCAGAGCACAAAGGTACAAGACCCTGGTCAAAACAGGACTTTATCAAGAAATTTTCCTTTAAGAAAATGAACGCTAGAGGTCAATCTAACAACTTGTCCCGGAAATATATATCCCTGGAATAAAATATTACAGCCTTCTTCTGTGTACTGTACACCTCTCTAACTACATCCAGATTCACTGGCTTGGCAACGCACTTCGTATCTAACAAGAGTTTCTTCTATTCTTTTAAATTTGTTCTTGTCTTGCTGTACATTAGTATTTCCTTTTGTGGAGCTCACCCGTATGATCGCCGTCCCAGTTCCCGTGCCTCACTAATGTACTTAACTACCCCTTTATGAAACGAGAGGGGAAATTGGCACTTGCATGTAAATACACGGAGACCAAATGTGTCCCTGATGTAACTCCGCTGCAACCGGTTGAGTTAGATTAAAGATGAGTGCAGAAACAGGGGAGCAGCCATTGCTGCGCAGATGAAAGCCCGTCTAACTCGGGATCTTGTGTCTCACGGATAAATTCACGGTTTCAAAGAGGCAGCAGGGAGCCAGCAGAGAACTGGGATGTGAGCAATGTGTTTGTGACTTCCAGCCTTCAAGTCTGATTCCCTTCCGAAGCGTCTCCCATCTAATAGCAACAGGGATGACTTCATTACCCGTGCCTTACACTTTCTTCATCTCATCTTCTGCGCTCAGATTTTGGAGGACCTTGTGGCTACAAACTGCCACAGGCTATTTATGCATAAAAAGAAAAAATGGGTTTAGTTGGGGTTTTTTCTTTATTATTCTTAAACATCCAGTCTTTCAATTTCAGTGAATTTCTTCCTCCCTGTTCCCTGCTCTTAACAAAAATATGATGTAGCCCTGCCAGCCTGCTTCAGCCTCCCCATTACAACCTTCTTTAGCAAATCCCCAGCTCCCCTTTTATAGGGCTCCTGTCTCAGCCAAGCTCAGTGGAGATGCAGAAGGAGCGCAGGCTTCGCCGACAGGGAGGCTACCTCCACCGGGAAAGCCGAGGGAGCTTCAAGGCACAAAAGTCAAGTGAGATGAAAGGGCAGATCCAGCAAAGAGTGTGTTTAAGCACAAAATTTCTCCCAGGGATTCACCGGGACTGCTCGTGTTCTTCTCACTGAGCACATATGCGAGTGCTTTCCTGAACCCAGGCCAAAACACAGTTCTTCTTTATGAATGTAGGCCAGATCCTGTAGCACTGAGTAACACCGATGAGTAACATTTATTCACACAAGTGGTCTCTGCGGAGAAGGGCTGCCAAGTCCTGGCCCTGTATGATTTTTTTCTTTAGCGAGCAGCCAGAGCAGAGTTCCATATGGCGACGCCGACTCCTCACTCAGCAGCTTGCCTGCTGCCAGCTCCTCGGTGGAAATGGCCCGGTGAGGCAGAAACGTTCCAGCTCAACCTTCGTGTTACAATTACCTTTAAAAACCTGCCAGATAAATTCCTTAAAATTCTTCCAGGGAGTTTCTTCCTGCTGTGGCTGCCTGTATGACCGTGGTGGTCCTGGCTGTGGCTGGCGATGCTCTCCTGGGGCAGTTGCTCTCCTGGGGCAGCACCCAAGCCATTCCTAGGCAAAGGTGTCTCCCAGGATATGTCCAAAGGGTGTCCAGCTCCTGAGAGGCCTGGCACATCCCAAGGCTGCCACAGAAGTGATGCACTAGCCAGAAAAGCCTCTTACACTCCACTTCACACAATCTGACCCTAATGTGGAGCTTAAGCTTGTGCAAGGACATATCTCTGATAGTCCTTCCCAGTTAATGCACAAACAGGAGTGGCTGGATACAGAGATGGATGCCTTGTGCCACCATGCATCTGTCATGCATTAACCCCCTTGCTCTAAGACAGTCAAAACTGGGCACAGCTAAACAGACCTCCCTCCTCATTGGCCTCCCTTGCAGCTTGTCCCCAGAAGCTGGGGGCTCTCAGTGCCTCACCTTGGTAGTTTTTCTTCCATAAAAACACACAGGGGAAGATGCAACTCCCTTCAGCCACACGTGCTGCCATTCATCCCCATTCACCCTGGGAGTCAATGCAGCCAAAGCCTGGGCGCACCCAGAGGCTCCTCTGAGGGCTGACACCAACGACTGCAGCAAGAAAGCCTTTGCCACAGCAGAGACAGCGCAAGACCCTTGCCAGCCCCAACGCCAGCTGCACCAGCCATCAGGACCCTCCCAGCACTGTGGGGACCCTGCCCAAGACCCTCAGCACCACAGGGACCCCTCAACAGAAAGCAGCAACTGCCCATCAGAGTCCCACGTGCATCCAGTGCTGTCTCCATCCTTCACCATCCCCTCTTCCAAGGGGTCACACGTGCAACTCTTAGCAAACGTTCATAGGATGGGCTGACATTTTGCAAAGGTCTCTGAAGATGCCAAGGACAGCACTTAAGAGATGCAGCTGTCAGTAAGGACTGGCAGCAGTCAATGGGGAACACAGCCATCCCGCATCCCCCACCACCAGCAGCTGCCCCCCACCACCTCTGGCACAGCCCTCTGTGCCATTACCCTCCTCAGAGGGTCTGGGCATACAGCAAAGCCAGGGGTGACACCAGAGCAACAAAAGCCACAACAGTACCTCATGTACAGTAGGCTTAACCCAGCCAAGGTCAGGTCTGCTGAGCACCTAGGCAGGATCAGGCCCAAATCAAGATTAGCGGTGAGCCAGGTTACACTTCTGGAGCCTTTCAGCATCCCCACGGCCTCAGCCCTGCCGTGTGCGGTTACTGCCAAATCAATATGTGCGTCTTCCTGGTAAATAATTGTGTCAGTGGGATGTTAATGGTGCACAGTGCTCGTGGTGTCAAGGCTTGCCTTTTTTTTTTTTTTAACAAACCAAAGTCATTCATTTTCCTCCCTCTCCCCCCCAAAGCCTTCCCAAACGCACAAAATGGGCTCCAGACCCACCTCCTACAAGGAAATGAGAACCAGCCCTGGAGGATCACCCAGCAAGAAGCCTCTGTTCGGAGATCTGACGCCTCTTCAAAGACGGGGGAGCAAATGTGCTCCTACCTCTGCTGATTTATGAAGAACGCCTGCGTCACCGATGCGGG
Organism: Psophia crepitans; assembly: GCA_013399095.1. Classification (NCBI taxonomy): domain Eukaryota; kingdom Metazoa; phylum Chordata; class Aves; order Gruiformes; family Psophiidae; genus Psophia; species Psophia crepitans. The sequence continues at coordinate 994,688 of VWZZ01004646.1, read as the reverse complement.
GGAAATACTTAAACGCTACCAGAGGGAAGGGGAAGCGAGCACTCACTGCCTGCGCTTGGTGGGTCGCACTGAATAACCCCGCTATTTGTTATAGTTTGTTTTCATATAATTAGATCTCTATTGCATTTTGAAGGAAAACAAACAACGTAGAGGCTGCACATGCTGCTGGATTATATGCTCACTAGCAAAATAAACACCAGTGTGGCACCGCCGGGACTGGCTGGTGGCAGGCGGGACGTGCCAAAGGCGGCTCTTGAATGGCATGTGGCAGCAGCCAGCCTGGGACTGCGTCCCCACACGTGAGGGGATGTGAGGAAAGCAGGTGGCTTGCCCATGCTGGTGGGAAACAGCCAATATCACCTCAGCTGGAAACAGGATTCAGGCCAGAGCCACGGGCAGCCAACCTAGCACCCCGGGAAAAGCAGGAAAAGGGCTCAATTAAGCAAGGGGCACAGCCCAGGAGTGGTGTCTGAAGCTTCCTTCCTATGTTGAAAAATTCTGGGTGTAAATTGTTCTAAGTTATATCTGTTTGGTTTTAATTTCTGCTGATGCCCCAGCATTATTTATGCTCTTGAAATATAGTAGTAGGCACGAGTATAGCGTTGTGTTCATGAAATACAGCCCACTGCCTATAGTATTTATTGATCAGTGCAGTAAATAATTCCAACAAGCACAATTCATCCAAGCGAGCAGAGCGCACAGCCGAAGGCCACGCATCTGCCAGGGCCCAACGCATATCCCCCCAGGGCTGGCAGGCTTGTACCAGCAGCACAGGGCTCATGGAACTGCTCCTGAAATGCTCTTTTTCATCCAAAATGAAGCCAAGAGAGCCAGTACAGCTCCCAAGCAACTCCCAGTGGCAGCTGTGTCCTGGGCTGGCACAGGGCTTCTAGCCAGGATGGCTGTGGGGACATCTCTGGCCACACAGGATGCAGCCCTGTGCCCACCGCGGGGTGCTCCCAGTTAGTGACAGGCAAAAAGCAACTGCTCAGCTGTATCCGAGCTGGAGTAGAGGTACCCAAGACACATGGTCACACCAGGAGCTGGATCCCCACAGCACCCTCAGCACCACATGCTCCAGGAGAGCCAGAAGGCCACTGCTAGAAGTAAAAACTCTCTGCAAGGATCTTTTTTTTATTGTTTGATTTGACCATGCTTGGGGAGAAGAGGAAGGCAATACATAACAGCCCTGTGTATAAGCTGTTGCTCGATTAGCATAATGTCTGTGGAATTTATTCAGTGTCTGAATTCTTGCACTTTTTCCAGGGGAAAGGCAACAGGGGACTCTGCACAACACTGTCCATGCAGAACTCTCTCAGCTGTCCCAAGTATTTCCCTGGAAGCCTTCCCTGTCCTGCAGCAAGAAGAGAGACCTGGGAAAGTCAAGCACTAGGCTGGATAGATTTAGTGTTGCTACACTGAGACTCATTTATCTTAGCTCAAAGGTGAACTGACACCATCCTCAAGGACAGGAGCTTAACAAGCAAAGTAGGAAGATCTGAACCAGATCTTGACCTGGTCTCAATCACGCAGCTGCACTGAGCCAAACAAGGTTGATTTATGCCAGCAAGAAGCCAGTCGCTTGGGCCTGAATTCATGCCCAGCTCCTGCTGCCACCAGCGTCGCTGGAGCTGCCTGTCCACAGCGGGCAGAGCTCACCCTGCTAACACCAGCTCTCCCAGCAGCTCAGGGACTGCCAGCAGCCCAGTGCAGCGCCATGACATGACACCAACACTCAGACTCCATGGGACATTCACACCAAGACATTGTATCACTGACCTCAGCATCCTGCCTCAGCAGCAGCTTTAAGAGCGTCAGGGTAAAATAAAGACCCTCAGAAGGGGATGTGCTGCAGCAGACACTCTTCCAGGTTTTAGACTGCCCCAACAGGTACTCACAGGCAGCTCCTCTTGCCTTTGCTGCAGAAATACCGCTTCCTGAAGGAGATAACCCTGCATCAAATTCATGTCTTGGCCGTGAAGCCAGTCTCAGACAAGGTCCCTGATCAAAGACTGGAGGAGGTGACAGGGGAGCAGTGGAGTTGTGCAAATCTACAGAATGGGAATGGATTATATGCACAGGCCCCCTCACGCTGCCTGCCTGGGTGACATTGCACACACAGCAACTGCAGCACCTTTGGTGGCACCTGCAGTGTCCCCAGATCCCCTGCTAACACAGGGATCCTGTACTTTGCAGCATCCCCCCTCCCTTTGCTGTGGGGCTGTTGCAGTGACATTTCCAGTGATGCTGTGAGCTCTGGTCACACTGATCCCAGTTCATCTCGGGGCAGGGTTTCTGAGCAGGGCAGTGCACAGCACAAAAGGGTGCTTTCATCAGCTCTGCTAACTTTTACCCTGAGATGAGCATGATACTCTGACAGACTCTCACCAGAGAGCAGCTCCTTCCAATCACTGCCACAAAGGGTGCGAGCACAGTCTGAGACATCCTGGAGACCAAAGTGGGATCCCTGACTCCAAGCAGCATATGGCATCGGGCAGCTCTGCTTCTGGCCAAGCTTCCCACTTCAGACCACTGCCTGCACCTTTTGCCCTCCCATGCTGCCTCCAAATATCCTCTCTTGCTCAATGAACACAGAAGGACATGGCAGCAGGCATCCACTGGCCCCATTCCCGAAGCTGCCCTTGAGCTCAGCACCTGCTTCTTTCCACCACCAAGGAACCTTTCACAGCCCCAAGGAGCTGCAAAATACCCCAACTCACTTCCAGGGCTGAAGGCACAAGTCTCACTGCTGGAGATGTCCCTGTACACCCAACATTGGCCAGGCAGTGGGACCAGCGCCTGCTGCACTCCCCAGCCCCCCAAACCCCGTGGATACCGAGCGGAGCCATTTCACCTTGGCCTGCTCCCTGGGTAGGAGCTGTTTGCCAAGCTCAGGCTTGGATCTAGTGATAGACTTGTGCTTTGGCTCATGGATCCTGAAAACAAGAGCTTTAATCATTGCTTGCTTTTATGCGCCGAGAGCCAAAATTGTCTTGTTAAATACAGTAAGTGATCAGTGCTTGCAGTAAAGAACATTTCAATGACTGCTTGTGTGGGTAATTATTTCAGGCTTGCCTCTCTTCCCCTCTTGAGAAAAATTACAGAATGTGGAAATTATTGCAAAGCCTCTCCGGACTTGGAGCGTTTTCTGCTGGTTACAGGCGCTTGCTCTGGGCAGCGCTTCAGCCTGTGCCTATATTTTACTGCCTGGTTGTACACTGTCCCACTCACCAACAGGCACCAGTCCCCAGGGAGACTGCACCAGGAGCATGTCCTCTGCGAGGAGGTACATGACTGGCCTTTAGCTCAGACAGGTCTAAACAACCCCAATACCTGTCCTAAAGTCAATAGAGTCTCTGCTGTGCCAGCCTTGGGGTAAGCCCACCCTTCCCCAGCCTGAGCATGGCGCTTTGGCACACACCAGTCAAGCCCAGAATAAAGTGACTTTTATGCTTCTTCCCACCCCTCAAGTCCCTGAGTGGCAGCCGTGGATCTGTGCTTAGGAGCCCCAGCCTGGACCCCTCTTCTCCCAGTGCTTTTCTTCCAGCCCCATCTAGTATTACACTATTAAAGTTGTGTTTTAGCTTTTACTCTGATTTTTTCCAAAGATAAAAGAGCGCTGTAGAAGCGGAGGGAGCCCCAGCACTAACCATATCATTGGAGTTGACAGAGTGGGAAGCCTCAAGCTGGGAGTACTGCGGCGATGCCAGGGTGTGCAGAGGAAGAGGAGGATGTTGCTCAGCCATGCCGTCACTCAGCCCCAACTTTGATGAAAGGACCAGGACAGCAGATTGCAGCGACGCTGCCTGCTCCAGCAGCCAGGGGATGTTTTCCTGGATAAGGGGGATTTTTCTTTCCCTTTCTGTGCAAAATACCCTCAGCCTGGCAGCCGGGTTTGCATCACCTCCTCTGCAAGCACAGCTTCTGGCTGAGACCTCGGCACAAGGAGGAGAAAAACTGGACAGGGGCTGACTGTCAGTTTGCACTCACTTCCAGGGAAAGTTTTAGGGTTACGGAGAAATGCACAAAATTGGCTTTTAAACTCAGACAGCTCCGCACGCAGCATGCTCCTCAGCAGGGTTTGGCACTCCCAATCCAGCGCTCGTGTGCTGGGTGCGAGACCACGCAGACCCCTCCCAGCACCCAGTGGTGCCACTGGCACGCTTCCCCATGAACTGCTCTGGGTGCTGCAGAAGCTGCATTAAGGATACTTGGGTGTTGCAACCTGATCAGAGAAACACACTTCTTCCCCGCCTCGCCCTTCTGAGTGCAGAGGGCTCCCCACCCTCTCCACCCAGGCATGACCCCATTTCTCTGATGGCATGGGGGACCAGGGACAGTGGGGTGGGGACCCGTCACCCGCACACATGGCCAAAAGGAAGAGAGTCATTCCCGAGGAGCATTGCTTCTAAACCACTCCAATATGGCAAGGCAATGTTAACCAGCTGGGAAAACGCTTTAAAGACCCTTAATTAAAGGCTGGCTGTTGCACAAGCCCCTTTCCCATCCCCACCAGAAGCGTTTCCCAGTTTCCCGGCCTCTCCCCTGCTGCTCTCCATCCCTTGCACTTTCTTTCCCGCTGGCATCTGCCAGCAGCATGCTGCGGCTGCCGCAGGGTGTCTCCAGCAGTCAGTCCCTCCCATCAGATGGAAGTTTGCACTCACAGCAAAAGGAAAAAAGTGAAAAATTCTTTCCTTGTTGACTTTCAGGCATAGCTGGAGGCAGCAGCTGCCTGCATGGATACTGGGGCGAGGCCGGTATGGCCGTGCCAGCCTGCTCCTGCCTGGGCACTGGAAGCATCAGCTTCATCATCTGGCCATGGTCTACACCAGCTCTCACCTGCCACAGTAAATCGGGAGAGATGGTTCTGACTCAGATGATCCAGCACCCCCACTCAACTAACATTGACCCTCACATAATGAGCTGTGGCATCACTTGGTGCCCCACCACAAGCCATCCCCAAAGGTTCCAGCCACCCCCCTCCCTGCTTTGCAGTTCTGCAGCCCCCAGGGCAGGAGCAGCCCCGGCAGTGCCCCATCCTAAGGGTCTCCCACTACCCCGTAGCCATGGGAAGCAATGGGGGGTACACGATTAAAGCCTGGAGCACACCTCCCTCCAGGGGAAATCTTGCCAGAAAGGCACCAATTTATTGTTTCTATTGACATAAATTGATTATTTATGCGAGGCAACGTGTTGCTGTTTCTAATCAAAGAAAAAAATTAGAGCACTCGCGTTAGCCGGGGGAAGTGCTGAGCCTGTGCGAGGGTGCGCAGCCTGACGGGGCGGCTCTGGGGCACTGCACAGCCTCCAGCCAGGACCCAGCCCCCTCACAAAATCGTATCTCAGCTCTTGGAGTGGGGAAAAAGGGCGTTGCAAGAAAAGGAGACATTCTTCTTCCTGACCACATTTGTCACAAATCCCACGCGCAGCAGTGCCTCTGCAAGCCCCCACACCCACTGCAGCCCCTTCGGCAGCACCAGCAGGACGGAGATGACCCCAAGCACCTGGGATAAACACAGTGACCAGAACTTTTTAAAATGTCCCTGCAACTGAGCTAAACCTGCAAAGGAGGAGGCTGAGACTGGCACTCTTCCTCCTCTGAATGCACAGGCAAAATTTAAAACCCAAACAGAGAAGCAGCTTGCATTTTCAAAATGAATCAAAAGTACTTTTTCTGCAAGAAACACAAATAAACTTAGTGGAGCTGGTTTTCTCCCAGCAGCCACACCACTTGCACGTCTCACATTTGCTCTCTGGAGCCACAGGGTTTGGAGGCAGCAGGGAGGTACTAGGGCTGGGGGATCCAGCCCTCACCTGCAGCAGGACCCCCAGAGACACCCTCACGGCAGGGACATGCCAGCAGCGTGCCCTGTCCTGGTTCATACTGACACCAATTCCAGCAGCTTGCTCACAAATAGATCATTTGGCTAATTATTTCAGTAAGCAACTACTATTTTCCTAAAAATATCTCACTGCCTGCTCACAGGCTTCCAGGAGGACTGAGCACACAGGCTATGCTCACCTCACCCCAGCTCCAGTGAAACCAGTTAATAGCCTCACCCAACATCAGTGCACAGATGAACCAAGGCACCCAACTCAGCCTGGCTAAGACGCAAGCACCACACATTCTGCTTTCTTCATTACATTCACATCCCCCAGAGCTGCCTACACCTGATGGTGCTTATTTGTGCCCACATGTGGGATCCAGCCCACGCTCTGCATGACTTGGAAGCCACTACCGGGCACCTGGTCACAATTACAGCAGCCTCTCCCCCAGCACGGGCATTTTGTTGTCTATTGGGGAATATGGCATGAGTTTATTCTGTGAATCAAGATCAAGTTGAGATCAAAACCAGAGCAGAAGCCAGCAGAATTGGCAGTCCTGGATGCTGCTCAAGTGGTGCCAGCAGGATTTGCAGGAAGGCAAGATGCTACAAGGGGACACCCACATCCCTCCCTGGAGCTATGCTCTGTGCCAGCTGGGAAGGGAGGCCACCAGTGTGCACACTGCAGCAAGAAGCATCACAGCCCCAGACATCCTCCAGCATGGGACAAGGCAGGGATTTGCAGGCAGTGCTGTCCACACAGCATGTCATCTCACTGGGAAGCACAGCCATGTCCTGCAGGGACAGCCAATCCCTACTTGCTGTCCCACTCCCACAGAGCCACTGGAACCCCATTGTGCCAGTGGCCCTAGGATGAGCACTCAAATGCCCAAGGAAATGCAGAACTGCACCATAGCACAAAGAAAGCTCTTCTTGAGGACACCAAGCACCAACACTGGAAACCTCAGGATGCACCAGCACCCAGAGACACCCTTTGAGCACTGCTGTGTGCAACCACACTGCCCCTATACCCACCCTCAAACAGCTCAAAGGCTGCCTGACCTCCCCAGCAGCAGCCACCCTTACCAGCCAGATCCTGCTCCTCAAGCTGAGCTCAGCACCCTCCACAGCCACAGCAGGTCCTGCAGGGATGATATAGCTGCCCACCCCCCCACGTTTACAGCCCACAGGTGCCCCACAGCCCTGGCAGCACGAGCCCCAGCTGGGGACCGTGATGTGGGACTGGTGTGGCTGCACGCACTACAGCAGACAGGGAGCGGAGGGAGCATTTTCAGGGAGAAGTGTGGCTTTCCCTGTTATAGGTTATAAAACATTCCCAGGGAATGTCGAGATGAAAAGTATAATTGCAAATCAGCCCAGCTGCTCTTCTGCATTTCCTATGCAAAGGCAGGGAAGTTTTAATTCCTTCCTTTTGGAGCTGCTTTTCCCCCTCCCCCCATTTTTATTCATTCCCTTCTGTCCTCCTAAATTTGGTACGAAAGAAAAAGGAGTAAATAAAAATTTTGGAAAGCTCTTGCAACCCTGCTCTTCCTGGCTTATGCGGTGGTTGGGATGGAAGGGGAGGCCCAGAGCACGGGAACCACAACACTTTGGATAGCTGGAGTTTCAAAATAAAAATGAGGTTAGAAATGGAAACTTTGGTTAACTGAGACTGGGATGAAAATTTCATTTCACACTTGGCAGCGAAGCTGGATCTCCATCGTCCTCTTGCTCTGGCACTTCCCCCATTTAACCGGGTGTCCAAAGGCATTTCTGCAACTCTGCCAGCGTGGAGGATCTTGCCATCGTCCTCTGAGCGAGCAGGCATGGCCACACCACTGCCCAACTGCTCCTGGGGGCTCACCTAGAAACGATTCCCCGAGGAAGTGCCAGTGGCGTGCTGGGGAGCGGATAGACATCGGGTGCTCGCCTGAGTTTCCAAGCGCGTCCTCCCAGCACCTGCTGTCTTGGGGGAAAACATGACCTTCCAGGTTTCTGGATTTCTAGCCATCTGAGACAGACACAAACAAGGGAAAAGGTCACAAAAGCAGCTATGTGGGGGGCATGTCCCCTCCCCAGCCCACCCCAGTGGTGTGCAACAGCAGGCACACAGAAGACATCGGCACAGCTCAACATCATCTTTATATAACTTTATTTCCAGAGGTCTTGTGCAGAACGATAGAGCAGTGACACCGGTCCCTGAGATTCTGCAGGAGTTTTCTGGGGGTGTTTCAGAACGATTCCTGACCCACAGCACCTCCTGCACAGGGACCACAGTGCAGCGGGGTGAGCGGTCAGACCCCACCACCCCGGCCGGCCGGCAGTCCCTGGTGGTGCCACTTCCCAGCAGCATTGCGAGGTCCCACTGGGTAAGACCCCCCCAGCCCCTGCCTGAGCTCAGCAGCAGCAGCATCAAAGCCAGGATCCACAGGCTGATAATGGTGATTACAAAACCCACTGCGAAGGGGGTTTCGGCTCAGATTTCCCTAAAAGCCCACTGCCTGGTACAGGGGAAAGGGCCCTCAAATAAGCTCCACCAAAGCTCCGACAATAGAGAGGCAGAGTTTCTTTTTCCTCAGTAGTCCTCAGCTCTCGGTGAGATGGCACAAGAGGTGCGTTGTGCCTCCACCAAGGTCCGAGCTGACACCTTCAGAAAATCAACTGCTGATTTTTCTTTAATCTCCTTTTTTAATCAGGGGATGAGGCACTGATGACAAAGGTGATTTGTCCTCTGGATAGACAGGGGAAACACACATTGTGGTAGCATGTGATGGGATCCCTGCCCTGACTGTGGAGGGAACCCACCCAACCCTGGGGAACAGAACATCACAGTGGAGAACTGCTCAGTGAGCACACTGAATTTCAAGCAATAGCTGCTCGAGCGATGCCCATCCTTCCCACACCGCAGCCCTTCCCTTGCACACCGACTCGCTTCTCCAGCAGAAACCCTCACGATGCTGGGTGGACCCACACCACAGGACAGCATGAGCGGGATGTGAGCGCTGCATCCCCGTGTGCTGCAGGTGGCTGGGGAGCAACTCAACACAGATCCCACCAGAGCCACCAGCGCAGCTGCCGTCCTGCACCGAACAGCTTCAGTTGGAAGCTCATCGCTCCGCTGGGGCTCTTTCACTTGAAAGCAACAGAAACAACCCAAAACGCTGCTGTGGTGGATGTAAGCCTGTGCTAGGGCAGGGAGATTTTGTCTTGGGCATCTTCCCCCTTCGTACCCAAAGCTGCTGTTATTGTCTTGATGTAATGAAGTGCAGACTTCACCTGGACAGACCCATAAGTGGCTCCTCTCGGACGCAATGAATACAAATACTTGACCTCATGAGCTGCGGGGCAGCAATTAGTTTAAGCAGGGGGTTTGTGTAACACTTCAAAAGTCTTAATCCGTGCGGTCAGCCCTGGCACGGTATTTGCCAGAACCTATTGAGTAGTCTTAATGAGTCTGCAAAGCAAGCTTTCAATACATTTTGGGTCGCTTCAGATGCTTTAAATGGCATAGTCTATATGGTATTGTGCGGCTTTAGAAAGGCCCGGGCTTTAAAAAAGTATGGCTCCCTTTCACAGGGCAGACAGAAACCATCTTTAGAGCCGGGACCCTTAATGTTTTGCATATCAATATGGCTGGGGCTGAATGCAGTCACTCAGCTGAGAAATAGGATCACTATCAGCATTTCCAGGCTTTCACAGGCACTTGGGAAACTTTAAAGCCCTTCGTGGAGAATAATTTGGTCGAATATCGTGGCTGGAAACAAAACCTAAACAAGCAGAGCGCAGTCCATCATGCGGAGCTGCCAGCCCGGCTGACAACGGGCTCCAGCAGCTCCGACATCCAACCCCCAGCGGGTCGGCGAGTGGGGCACTTGCAGTCCCCTGGGGACCCCGCACTGGGCGCGGGGTGCTGAGCCCACCCCGGCAATGGCCGTATCACTTGGAGGGCTCTGGGATTTTAACCAGAAGAAAACCAGTATGGATTTCACCTCATTATTATTTTTATACAATATCCCAGTTTCTTAACACTGGCCATAAAACTCCCAGGCTCTGGTACCACTCCGGTGGTATCCACATCTGTCCCCAGCGTTGCTCACAACTGCACGGGCTGACACCACAACGCCCCGCTCCCCGCGCAGAAACGGGCAACTTTTGCATTTAAGTCCGACATCACGTTAAGCTGGTCCCTGCACATCACTTGTCTGGGCAGCGACCAGATGAGCCCAGGGATTGAACAAGGCAAACGTGTGGAACCCCAGCTACAGCCTGGAACATCCGTACAGAAAATACGTGTCACCCCAAAGGAGGTGCCAGCAGCTGGGACATGGGAGTGGGGAGAGCTGTGCAGGGTAAAGCACAGCATGCCAGTGTAAAAGCGCATCAGAGCTGGGAGGAAAAGGGCCAGTGCCCAACCAGGAGAAGTGGGACCTGCTGCCTTCATCATCCTCAGAAAGCAGCAGTGAGGAGGGGAGGCGATGGTGCGGCTGGCAGGACAGTCAGCTCTGGGATGCTGCGCCATGGAAGAAACCACAGCCAAAATATATTTGCAAACAATACAGGGCCTGAGGGCCCTTGAAAACACATAATTAGCTCATTAAAGAGACAAATACAAGTCACTAATAAGATACTAGAGGTTAATTAAATGTTTTCCCCATCTTTAATTAAGGGAAAACTGGTTAATTCAGATTAAACTAATTTCTACAGCTTCCCGTGATGGCCCTCTACAGCTGAGGATTTGAACATCTATTAAGGTTATTGAACAGAAAGGTCAGAGTTTGCGGCTTTTGTCTGCTCTGCTTGGGTGAATTTGGGGGAAGTGGGGATTTTCATCCTCAGGGTTAGAAATGCCCTGCTTTATCATCTCAGTTACTCAAAGAACATAAGTAGTACGTGATGCACAACTCCCTCTCCCTAACCCCAGACCTGGCATTTATTCAAAACTACTGCTGTTAATTGTTTTTCTTAACTAGGAAATTCCTCCAGACTATTTTCTGTCTGCAAAACACACCCCACGTTTGGACTCTGCTGCTCAGCCAGCCTCACCCACCACCGCTGATGCCTGCGCTCAGCACCCAAGTTTGATTTAGCAAAAAGCCCCTGGCCGCACACCCCAGAGGCCGACTGGTTTCCAAAGGTTTTATTGTGGATGGCAGAGCTGACATCCACGCACACGCACCCATCCACACTCACATTCGCAACCCAGCACGGTCACAGTTAATATAGATTAGCAAGATTTACATGGAAGAATATTTAATCTGGTCAGGGAGGGGAAAGGGGTCATCTGTGGTTTTATTTCTTAAATATTCCTTTCTACTCCAGCAGGGTCCGTTTCTCGCCAGAAAAGGTCCGATATAAATTAGAACAAGGGGAGGAGGTTGCTGGTGGGGCAGCCACAGGCATCCCTGGACCACAGCAGCCATGAGCATCCCTGGACCACGGTCCTGGCTTCGCACGCTGCTGGGCAGACCAGGTCCCAGCATGGTAGCTGGGGATGACTCAGTCCCACCCAAAGTCCTGCCCTGTCATCTGATAAAACTTCATGTTGAAGGGTCTGTAAAACTCCCGCAGTCGCTGGACCACCTGCATGTCTATTTTGGGGTGCGGCCGCCCCTTGGATTTCCCCAGGCAGCGGGGCTTGCTGCCACCCTCCGGCTTCTTCAGACAGGGAAAGCCCTTGGTCTCATTAAAATAGAAATGTTTGTCCGTCACCACTCTCTTAAGACCCAGAAAGTCCTGGACACGGCCCATCTCTCCGGCTGGGTCATTGACAAGCCTCTCCCCACTGACAAAGAGGAATTTGGAGAGGGGGAAGTACTGCAGCCAGTTGTCCAAGTGCTTGGCGTAGATCCCAATCCTCACTGCGCTCCAGCTCGTGTCGATCAGTCCCGTGCTGACGTTTTTGAAGGCCAGGGCCTGGAAGCTGGGGATGGCAGGGTTTTTGGAGAGCGTCTGTGTGTAGTCCGAGATGGCACGGGTGACAGGGTTGCGCACCACCACAATCAGCTTTGTGTCCCGGGACATGTTGTAGATGCGCCGGGGAGCCTCCTTGGTGACAAAGTAGCTGGGGGTCTTCTCCATTGTGATCTGCCCCTCCAGTGTCCGTGGCATCAGGCTCCTGGGGAGAGAAAGGGACATGGTCAGGGCTCAAGGCACAGCTGCTCTGACCTGATGCCACCATGGGGACAAGCAGGAGCAAACCCCAAAACTTGGCCAGAAATGCCCAGGGGCTCACCAACTGCAACAGCCTCTCTCCTGCCAGTCAGGGACACTGCTTTGTCACACCCCACTGGTCACATCCTCACCTTCAAAAGTCTTCCTAGTTGCCCCCCACCCAAGTCTCTCCTTTCATCCCCTCATCCCAGCCTTCCTTTTGTCCCCTGCCAGGGTCTGTCCCTGGGAAGGGACCTCCTGTGGCAGTATCCTGCCAGCAGCACCATCCAGATGATACTTGCAGGCTGTCAGTCCCCCTCAGCGTTGCCCCATGACCCCCTTCCCAACCCTGGAAATCCCTCCAGCCCCCTCCTTTCCCCCTACCCTCAGTGAATTGGTGGTGACCAGCATGTTTACATGTGTGTGCTTTGGGACAGGGCTGATTTTCATCCCAGCCTCTCACTGACTACGTTTACCGGAGGTGCCGACTGGCCACGTAGGGTTGCAAAGAGGAAAATCTCATCACAGGGTTGTGCACCCCGTCTGGGCAGGCAGAGGGGGAACCAGGTCGTGCACAAGCAGCCAGTGTCTGCCAGACTCACCAGCCCACATCACTGGGGATGCATGCTGCCCATGCATCATCCCTAAAAACACCTTTGCCTCTGGAGAGGGTGAACCAGAAAAAGTCTAAAGTGAGAATGAAATAAAGGAGAAAAGTGAGCGCACGCCCAGGCAGTGGGGATGGACCAACGCTGACTGCTTGGTCCACAGCCCCACACAAGGAGCTGGGCTGAGCCCACACAGGAGCATTCACATGAAAACCAGCACTTCGATGCCTCTGCTAATTTGCCTCTTCCCTTTCTTGTTCCTTCCCCCTCTGATGAAACACTTGCACCAGGGTGAGGGCCAGTCTCTACTGAGCCTGGGGATGTTCTTGGTGCTACAGGCAGCAGAAGTAAGCTGGGTGGGCTGACCCAGCCACGGGAACCCATGGGTGCTAAGCGAGGTCACTTAGCCCAGCCCAACCCAGCAGCTTGGGATGCAGATGCCCAGCAAGACTCCCACCTCTTCTGCCTCCAGACAGTAAGCAGTTAAGGCCAGAAAAAGACTGTTTCCTTTTTTTAACCAAAAAAAAAAAAAAAAAAAGAAAAAGGCAGAAAAACCTCTCAGGGCTCAGCCATTGTGCTGTGTAAAATTCACTGCCCTGATTGTTCCCTTGTGCACTTTAATGAGGCATTAATTGCCGGAGAAATTACCCAGGCATGTCACCCTATGGGCTGAGGAGAGCCAGGGGCTGCAGAATGGATCCCCCCTGCCACCAGCACAGGCACCTGCCCTACAGCCCATCACATCCCCCTTCCTGGGGTGGACATGTCCCCTCTGGCCATCCTGGTGAGGTGGGACTTGGATTCCACAACGGTGGAGCCCCCTGAGCTGAGACTGCAGGGCCAGCCAGGAGACAGCTCACAGGTCCCAGCCACATCCCACCAGCTCACTCCCATGGCACCCTGCACAGGAACCCTTGCTGACGGGCCCCATGTGGACACAGACATGGAGCTCACTCTTCATGGGGCTCATTTGGGATTAAACCAGCTTCATTTCCACCATACTATCACAAGCCACGGTTCCCATTCCCGCTGCTATGCTCAAGGTGACATGCACGCCCCGTCCCTGGCCACAGAGGAGTCCCTTGCTGAAAGCCCTGGGCTGGAAACTCATTCTGCTGAGAGCACAGCAGCGTTCTGCCCCAGTGCCAGGGCTCAGCCCTGCTGTCCGCCCCACCTGGGTGGCTGTCCTTGCACCGGGTCTGTCCCAAGCAGGAGGCTGCTTTCCCACAGGGAGGGGACACAGGGTGAGTTTGCTTAATACTTTAGGAAATGGCCAAACCACTTCAACAGGTCTTCTGACATGACAAGTACATGTCTGTGTGCGCGCAGAAATACACGTACCACAGAACAAGCGTGTGCTTTGCTCGCTCCTAGGACTGTTCTTAGCAGATGGCAGAGCACTTAACCCAACAGGCAAGCACTGGCTTACAGCAGGAAACCGAGGCCCCGAGCAGTGACAGGGCTTGTGCAGATGCCTACATTCACCCAGCAACAAACACCCACCATCCTGACACAAAAATCACTTGTTTGGGTCAGCAAACACACAGGGATCCAGCCTGAGCTGCCCCGCACCCAGAGGCATCCCAGGATGAGCTCCAGGGATCAGGAAGTCTCCTGGAAAAAGTACCAGTACCCAAATATTAACTGTGACAGAGGATAAAAACAGAGCAAAATAAAACTCTAGCCTGAGAGAGATAGTTCATTAACTGAAACGAGAGCGCTGCGACTGGACTGACTCTTTCCTACAAGGACTTTCCATTTTGCCTGAACTTGGAAGAATTCTGGTTTTTACAACTCAAGGTTCATGGGGCTAGAGGAGACCCCAGGGGGAGACTTCTCCACCCCATGTCCCTTGCCTCAGCTGAGTCCTGCAGCAGGGCCAGATCTTGGCAGTGACGCTTTGGGGCTGGATGGGGTGTTTCAGGGATCCCCATCCCGCTGCTCGGAGCGGAGGCACTGGAGGGTCGTGCCTGGCAGGGGACCTGGGTCCCCAAGGCAGGGGTGGACAGGCCACGCAGCGGCGGGGGCTGTGCTGTGGGGAAGCCAGGGCTTTGCCCAGCAGCATCTGTTCCTTATGTAATGGGAAAAGGCTTGAGGTTTCTGGTTGGTTTTTTTTTTTCCCCTGGACGCAGGAAAGAACACTTTATTAAAAGCATTTGCAAGCGATGTTGGGTCCTGCACAACACCCTCCCCCAAGCAAGAGGCAAAAGACACTTGTGGCGCTCTCCCTNAGCCGCCCCCCCTCCCCCCCCCCTTTTTTTTTTTTTTCTTTTTTGGACAGTGCCAGCATTTTCAGAGCCACTTCTCATGCCCAGCGCCACAACCCAGCAGCCTGGCCCCTCCGTTTGGCACCGGCGGTGCCCAAGCAGGCGGGATGCCCTCTGGGGGTACATATGCATCCTGGGGGCGGCGATGGGTGGCTTCCCCAACCTTTGCAGCACCTTGCCCCCTAAATAACTGCACTTCCCAGAGGAGCTGACTGCCAGGGTTCCCACTGGGAAACATCTTCCCAAACCAGGATCAGGCCCCTGCTCCCCACACCCTGTCCCCTCCCTGCCATGCTTGCCGGGGCCAAGCAAAATAAAACCACCCAAACAACTGCCCAACTCCGAACGTGGCTGTTAGCTCACCTCCAACCTGCTGCTTGGGCTTCCCCCACCCTGACCCAAGCCAGCAAAGCACATTTAAATACAATTATATTTAGAAACCTGCCACAGGGCCTGCCAGGCTGCTTCACGCAGCTTCTCTGGGCAAGTTGTTGAGGCATTTCTGCAGCGCTTCCGCAGATGCCACTGGGATTTCTGCACAGCAAAACAGCTCCTTCCTCGTGCTGCTCACCCACCCAAAACCTTCTCAGCAAACATGGGCTTAAGACCTAAACCAGTCCCTCTCCTCAATGGGCAATAAAATGTTTATTATCAAATAGCAATGCTTGGGATGATGTGATCCAAGATCCTGGAGAGCCCACGTTAAGCTGAAACACTGCTTTTCTCAGGCTGTGCTCCACAAATCAGCATCAATTTGACCAGAGCTCAGGAATTTGTGATTGCGCTCAGCTTTCAGAAAACATCATGGTTTGGGTTTGCTGCATTTGCCATTGCGGTGTTCCCGAGGACATAAACCAGAGAGGAACCCTGTGAGCTACCCCTGCAGCAAGAGTGGTGCTTGCTGAGACCACTGATGCAGTGACCACGAAGAACGACGTGAGTCTAGATGTCCCAGGAAATGTTTTGCTAAAAATATTTTAATTAAAGCCATTTTACCCCCTCCCCCTTCCTTTTTGCAGGGGACAGCAGGGACCAGGCTGAGCTCCACTCACCCCAAGGACCAGGCTGAGCCCCACGGTGCTGAGGCAAAGGGTCTGTGGGGCAGAGAGACCCCAGAACGCCACTCACGGCAGACAGCCCAGGAGACCCGCACCCAGCAGTACCATCACCTTCCCTGCATCCATCCTGCTGACTAAGGGCTTCTCAGCACACAGAAGCAGCACCGCCTTTAATTAAAGCCAACCACACCATCCTAGGCTTAATTAAGATTTAATTAAAATAGAACTTTTAATAAAAGCCCATGTTAGGGCAGGGATTCCCAACTCTGTTGGCACAGGTACTGCCGGAGCAACAGCGAGCAGCTCCCAAGTGGGCTGCACAACGGGGTGCAGAGACCTTCCCCTGCCAGCTTGGCCACATACATGGTCCCTCAGCAGGGACATCCCACGCAAAACCCTCGCCAAGGCAGGCCCATCAGAGCCATAAGCTCAGCAAGCCAGCACTTACGCAGACCCTTGGGCAGGCTCCAACACATCCACAGTTCTGTTTCGGGTGGGAACGAAAAGCACACAACCCTGTGTGGGCTGGACGCCACTGACTTGGTTTTAAACCCTTGATCCAGCACTTGGTTAATGCGGAGCCGCTGGGGTCAGGGTGGCGGTGGAGGAGCTGGGTCCCAGCATCATCCCAGGACTGCATCGGGAACCACAGCTGCCGAGGAGTTAATTGTGCAACACCTCCCCCTCCTCAGCAGCTCCATCACTCCCAACTACTTGCAAGATAATTACGCTATTTCACATTTTCATTAACTCCCTAATACTTTCCCCTAAATTACCCCAGTTAATTATTGATAACCCCTGTCTCCCTCCAGATCTGGCTTAAACTGACAAAGAGCAGGCCAGGATTCTGTTATGCTCCACTTTAGTGCAAGCATTGGAAACTTTAATTAAATTTACAGCTAATTCTTATTGACCTTAAGAAAACACTTCGGGAATGCTAAGCGTCAGCTACAAGTAGGTGACACCGCAGAGAGAACCTCTGCAGCCTTGGAGGGAGTCTGGATTTCAAGAGGAGACCATGTGCCCAGGAGGAGGGGTAAACCCCTTAACTTCCTATGAAGCTGATAAATCTCAGTTTTTAATAAATAGTATATTGACTGGCATTTGAGAGCCATCAGAAATGGGATTTCCTACACGGAGATATTCAAGATGTGAAACTGCTAACGCTTAAGGAAAATAGTGAAATCAGAGAGGGATGGAAACTGCCACCACCTACTTCGGAGCCTCCCAGGTACCATTCAGCTCACCATTTCACCAAGTTTTTTTCTTTCTGCCCACACTGGTGACCCATCCCTCATCCTCCTCTCACGCTCCAGGCTGTGGTACCTGTTTTCTCAGAGGCTGCTCACTGCCGTACCACCTCGTACTGCTCCCGGGCAGCCAGCCACGACCTGGGGCTGTGGTTACCAGTCACTGGGGGCTGAGCTGACAAGCTCACGTCTGTAACATCCCCTAATTGCTCTCAGCCAAAGTGCATTTCCAAGAGCTGCTGGACCTCTCCAGGTCATTCCCTCTATTATAGTCAATGGGAAATTGCAGATTATGGCTGTGCTCCCAGGGGCCCTCGTTTAGATTAATTACCTCCTCTGTTGTGGTAGCAAGGTGCAATAACTTACAGCCCTGATAAAAATGCAGAAAGCTGCATTAAATACAGATTAACAGTCATAGCAGGCAGGTAATCAAAGCAGACTTCAAAAGCCTGGGCCGACATAACTTTCCAGGGTTAATTGGTTCATGATTCCTCGACTCCAGGATGATTTTGTGGCGGCTGAAGGAGAACTCCTCCCAGGACCAAGCTGGGAGTGGAAAGTAATGGATGCATCTGTCAGAGGACAACCTCACTGATAAATAAGTCTCCAGACCAAGAACATGCCCCGTGCAGGGTCTAGGGGAGGAACATGCATGTGAGCTGCGGTGGAGCCCGCGCTGGCACCTTGCACCACGTCCAGCTGCATGGGCATCTCCGGCCGGTCTGCGTGGGGAGCAGCAGCCACCTCCTGGGGGGATGCAGAGAAATGCAGCAGTGCTCGCAGCCTGAGAGCATCCCTGTGTCAGAACGTGCACTGGCCATTTCGTGTGGGAGGCAGGCTCTGCCCACAGCTCATCCCCCTCCCAAAATGCCAGGCAGTATATTCAGCATGGATGCAGGTCCAGCCCATGCCAGGAACGGGAAGGGAGACCCCAGATAAACTGCAGACACCGCTGATGGGCGCAGTCTGGATGAAAGTTCACAGGTTCTATGTTATTACCAACAGTGGGAGAGAAAAGGGGGGGAAAAGCCCCGCTCCATTATTAAAAAATCCCAAACCCAAGCACCGACAAAAAAAAGCCCCTGACAAAGCAAATGAAACAAGAGGATTTCTGCCGGAGGGGATATGGTTGAGAGCTTTCTGCAGGGCCAAAGAACGTGACCCTTTCAAGGCAATAAGATGGGCGATGGCATGATGTGGGGACAAAACCGACCGGGACAGCCCAGCTTAGTGCTGGTGACAGGTCTGCTCGCCCAGCCCAGCCCAGCCTTGTCTGGGCAGGGGGCACCCAGTGGCTCCGGCTGCAGTTCCAGGGGACCTGTCTCTCAAAGGCAGGGTGACAGACTGCCCGGGACCGGGCTCAATGGGGGACAGAACCTTTTTTGTGTAAATGTAAAACAGTTTGGAACCAGGAGAGGGGGACAAGGCTTGGGACAGATTTATCCTCTCCCAGCAGACACCCGGTACCACCCGGATCTGCATATGAATCGCCCCAACAGGCTTATCTCACCCGGCGGGACAAGGCTGCCTTTGTGGCCATACAGCAGCTATAAAGTTGTTAAACTGGAA
Organism: Psophia crepitans; assembly: GCA_013399095.1. NCBI lineage: Eukaryota > Metazoa > Chordata > Aves > Gruiformes > Psophiidae > Psophia > Psophia crepitans. The sequence goes on along the minus strand of VWZZ01004646.1, from coordinate 975,961 downwards.
CCAGTTATGCAGACCTTAAGGTACCGGCATTTTCCTTCAAGGCAGCTAAAACAGCAGCACCTTTGCGGGGAGGCAGGGTGTGAGAAAGCAGCCAGGGACTGGGATGTCGGGAGGGACAGGTCCACCCTTGTGTCCCTGCCCTCAGCTCTGCCAAGGAGACCCCTGCTGCCAGGGGCATGCCAGATCCCCCATTCCCCAAAGCGGGGTGGGGGACATGTGTGGGCAGCCATGTGTACCCCCCACTCCAGCCCCCTCCATCACCTCCTCTTCCCAGAGGAAGCACTGGAGCATCTGTTGAACCTCAGTGCAAAGCACGGAAGGTTGAACTAGCCATCAAGCCGCCCGGGAGCAAATTAGGCCATGTTCTTTTTTATTCCTAATTACTGTGATCTTCCCCCTTTCCTTCCCTGCTGCCCCTTTGGAGGAGGCAGCGGGTCCTGCCAGCGCCTCCCGGAGCAGGCAGAGCCCCCCAGGCACTTTCCATCCCAGGCCTGCCTCCATTATTTTTGATTCTTTCACCGATTCAAAAATGTGCAAATGAGGCCATGGCTTCCCAATCAGGCCTGGCCAGGAGCTAATTGGCTTTAAGCAGGGAAACCTGAATATGCTAATGATGGCAGTAACAAGCCTGTGATGCGCCTGGAAGGGGAGCCAAGCCCTCGGCTCAACGATCGGCTGACTCTGAGACACGTCAATTAACAACAAGGAAGATAATTTATTAATGCTCTTTTTGCACCCCCCTGCCCTTTGCTCCTAATTACAGTTTGATACATGACACATTGCAGAGGCTTGCCGGGTCCTGTGCAGCCCTGATCCCTGCTGGAGCATCCCTGGGAAGCCCAGAGCATCTCCTGCTGCCCCCGAGCAGCCTCTCACTGGGGCAATAGCCCAGGACTGCGGCTGGAGGGTCTCCAGCCAACGCAAAGGATGTCAGAGCACTCCCACCACCAGACCACAGGACAAGGAATTCCTGGGCTGGGATTTAGCAAGGTCAGGCTGCAGAAGAGGCTCAGGAGGAGGGACATGCAACCAGCTGGGTGGTACCACCGGCCACGGCTGCCCCCCATGGGGTCCGAGCCCCCACAGACCCTTCCCAAGGGACTCCCTCACTGGCTGCAGAGCCTGGCTGCTTCATCCTGTGAAGGGCAAGGGCTGCAAAGCAGGAGAGAGGCAGCAGTGGGGTCTGTTGGGGGGCTCTGGGAAGGGCTGGGAGCCAGGGAGGTTTGCATTTGGCTTTCTGACCTATTTAGCATTAAGATCTGGGGGATGCAGAGCACAGAAAGGGGAGAAGCCCATTAGCATTTCTAATGGAGTGGCTGCTTTTACAAGTCACCCGACACCCAGTTATTAACCCTGACAAGAACTGGGGCTGTTTAGGAAACCATGGCTGCCTTGTCCACCCACCCAAACCTCTGAGCACCCCAAGTCTCCAGCCCTGGCAGAAAGACGAGGAAAAGGCCGTTCCCCCCAACAACACAGGCAGCTGCACCCTCCCGCTCCCACTCCCACACCCACCCAGACCCGCTCCCCGCCGCCACTCGGCATTTGCATCGCAATCGTGCTCATGTTTATGGCTGGGGGTTGCAATTAGGGTCAGCTCAAGGCCCTGAAGGTTTTTTTCTTTGCATGGTTATTCCAGCAGGGTCGTTAAGGCCAAAGGGCTCCCGGTGAATGCACACGACGGCATATGATTATGAAGAGCAGAGACCAGAGTTAATAAGGGCACAGCTCCTTCCCTGCTCGGGAGCGACGGCGCTGGATGAAGAGGCTGCTTGGCCTCTGTCAGCATCCAGGGGAGATTTGGTGACATTCCCTCCTCACCTTTTTCCCCTGCATGGGATCACCCCAAAAATACAGAGCAGCTGAACTTCGCATTGATGTCCGCCAGGGACCCTTCACGGGGATCACCGCTCAGGTCCCCCTGTGTGCTTCCCGAAGGCAGTGTCCCTTGATCAAGGCACAAAGCCATGGCCACCCTGGGACTCCTGTTTGCTGTTGGAGTCATCGCTCACGGCTACAGAAATGAGCACTGAGCGCCCCAGGGTCCACAGGGACATTCGTTACCTCCAGAGCTCACCCAGAGACCGAGTAACAGCAGGACGGCGCTGCCTGCAGCCCTCAACGGCAAGAGGGGAACCTGAAGCAAAACCAACCTTGTGTTCCCAGGAGCAATATCTCACTCACAACAAGTAAAGGTGTTGAACAACCATTAGCGAAAAAGCAGCTGAACCTGCTGCTTGGGTTAAAACAGGCGAGAAACAGAATAGCTCCGTGAATCCCCAAAAACCCTGCGTGGGCTGACACATGCCCAGCCCTGGTGGGGTGCTGGACTGGGGCCATGTAAGGCGAGGGCAGGGCTGCAACGGGCACGCACAGCCCTCTCCATCCCTCTGGAATGAACCGCGTCTGCACGGCAGCAATTAGAAATCCTCTTCTCTCAGCTCGCTCCCTGGTGTCCCTTTGATTCCCGAGTCCCAGCGGCCCCGGGGGCACGGGGACAGCCTGTGGCAGGTGTCTTGCCTGTGACCCGGGTCAATCGAGGGCTCTGATCTCCAAATGACCCTTCCCAGCAGTGAATATGTACCCGCGCTCAAACAGCTTGCAGATGAAGGAGCAACAGACTGGAGATGATTTATTCAGGAATTAAAGGTTCAGTACCCCTTTTAAAGGCTGCGCCTCGGCACTGTCAGCCTTCATTGCACACAATTAAAGGGGTTAGTTGCCCCAGCCCGCCACGGCCCTCCTCCCTTCCAGAGGAATGAAATAAAATAAAACCAACCCCCCTCGCACACCCCCGCCAAGCCCCAGTCCGGTCCCTCCAGTGTATGGTTGGGGGTACTGCAGAAGGACTTGCAAACTCAGTGCACGAGTGGCCCTGAGCTCCAGCCCGGGAAGCTGCTCTCCCAGTTCTCTGCCAGGGACCAGCTCGGCTCTGCCCAGGATGGGGGGATGCAGATGCTCAGGTTTTCTCCCCGCTCGCAGGAGGGGATGCTCAGGGTCGGGGTCTCTGCTCAGCTCATGGTGGAAGTAGCCCCAGTGCCAGCCGCGCAAAGCCTGCTCCTGCAGCTGGGGCTCCTGGAGCGGAGAGGGTTTATGCCTCCTCCTGTTCTCACCCCCAGAGCAAGAACCGACCCCCCTCCACCGGCTCAACACCTTCAGGCTCCAAGCAAGGAAGGCACTGGTCGCGTGTAAGCTCACACCAGCGTAATTCAAACACGGGCTTGAATTTCCCTCTCACACCTGAAAGGGGAGATAAGGATAAAATTTGGCACCGTCCAGATTATATTTTCCCCTTCGGAGTTGTGAGAACTGATGTAGTGGTTTGGCTGTGGGGAGGGAGCATCGCTCGCGGGCACGAGCAGCAGGAATTCAATGAAAAGCTTCCTTCCTTCTATAAAAGAAAAAGAAGAAATCTGCTGGCAGCAGCGGCTGCTGATAATCTCTTTCCAAGGCTGTAAATTTTCCTCCAGCTACCCCGGCAAGTAATCCGCCAGATTATTACACCTTTCAGCAGAACCAGCCTTTTAAATACGCTCTCCCCTCACCATGCATCTTGTGTTTTATGACCTGACTTGCTGTCTGAGCACAGGGAAACACAAATTATGCTCTTCTGCAACGGGAATACAGGCACCGGTGACAAATTTTATACCTCTGCTAACTGGGATCCTTGGGCGCTGCAATAAATAAGGAAAATTTGCTCTTAAAGCTGCATGGGGCTGCCAGGCTGGGGGCTCTGCATCACTGCGGCACAACAGCCCAGGGAGGGGAAGAGACCCCCCCATCCGATGCTCTGGAGAGCACCCCGCTTACCCAGGCAATTGCAACGCCGTGCTGCGAAGGCACACGCCGCTCGGGTGGGTATTAACACATACTGACACACTTCCAAAGCCCAGCTATTTTTTACGGACCAGTTTTCCCCAGCCTGAGCGCTCCAGGCAGGCAGTACGCTTCTGGCAGGCCGTTCAGATGCAAAATTTATTGCTGTTTATAAAAATAGAAAAAAAAATCCCTGAGATCACTGTACGTATGTCTAAGGTCTTTGCTTTCAATTACAAATAAAAAATACACATATTGGTTTTCACTAAATTATCCTCTTGCAGCAATGGCGTGATCATTCCCAGTTTCCTACCTAGACCAAGGAGAACGCAGGAAGGACATAAAATGCCCACAAAATATCTTTTTTTTTTCAGGTTTAAAGTTACACGGCTAGCAGAAATGGGAATCCTTCCACTTCCCAATGCTCGAGTGGGTCAAAGGAAAACAACCCTAGTTAGAAAGCACTTCCTAAAAGAGAAATGAGAAAGCATAAGGACATCAAGGTGTCTCGGGTCATTGCGCGAGTGATGCAATACCCTTCCCCCCGACCACCTCCTCCCTCACCCTCGCGACTCCACCTCACCCCACACAGCCAAACTATGGCCAGATCCTGTCTGGATGCTCCAGGGGCGGAAAAGCCGTGTCCCCACCATGTACCGAGCATCACAGCCTCTGCCCAAGGATCCCTGTGCCCACAGGCAGACAGTGTTTTTCTCTCCCATGGCTCAACCCCACGCACGGCACAGCAGCCTCTGCTGCTTTTAGGAGAGGACGGGAAAATAAAGAGGGTTATCTATAATTTTGCAGGGCCTTGGGCTGCTGCACGCCAGCACCAGCCATGCTGCAGAGCCACAATACTCAGATTTGAGGCAAAATCCTTCAATATTTTGACTGCATCCATCCCCTTGCTGCCCCGTGGTGCCACGTCCTGGAGGACAGTGGCTGCGGGGGCTCCCAGCCCAAGCTGTGCCAGCCTGAGCCACAAGCTCTCAGCTGATTAGCTCAGACTAATTAGCCAGGGAGTAACGCCAGTGGTAGGACTCGCACTGCCCTCCGAGGTGATGGGTTCCTGGGATCCTTCCTTGCCTCAATCATGGGGTGCAGGCGAGGGGCATCCTCAGCAGCCGGGGCAGCCTGCCCAGCCCTGCCAGCCCTGGGGAGGGCACGTGGGCAGGAGCCCCACGTCGGACACCCCGGGTCCAGCCCCGTCGCAGGTGCAGGAGCAGCAGGAGCCCACGCAAGGGAGGAAGAAAGGAGGAATCCACACATGTCTGCCAGAGCGAGACCTTCCCGCTGGCTGGCGAATTGACAGCTGCTTTGATTTGATTAGCAGATGCTGACGAGGCATCGAGACAAGTCCCCAGAGCCATGAATAATTTCAGGGTATTTGTGTTTATTTGATCTCAGTATGGGGCTGGCCCCACTGCCTCGCCCAGCCCTGGCCCAGCCCCTCGCAGAGCGATGGGGAAGGGGCCGTGGGGCTCTCCAGATGGCTGCTCCAAGGCCACTGTCAGCAGGGCTGGCAGTCCCCCTCTGGTGCGTGCTCTGCGGAGGAGAGACCCCTTTGCTGTGCTCTTCACCTTCCTCCATCCGCACCTCCGGCGCAGCCATCCCACCAGACCGGGCGGTGAAGAAGAGACCCCCCCAACAATTTTCAGGGAATAGGAAAGATCCCCCCAGCCTCACGACTTCTAACATAACTCGCTCCAACATTTTTAAGTCTTTTTTACTGTTTGTCCCCTTTTAAATGAACAAAAATGGGAACTTTGCACTTTCTGGTTCCGAGACCAGAGCCAGGATCAGAAATCATGTGCCAGAGCCACCAGGTTCTGCTGGCGTCACCAAGGATCAGATGCTTGTTAGAAAGCAATTAATGTGTTTCAGAGTAATGAATTGGCCATCATAAAGCTCCATGGTCCAACACATAAACCTGTCAGTCGTTTCCTCTGAACCACTGTGCTCACACACTGCACCAGATATCAGGCCTCCCATCTCCCCCTCCTGCACTGGGCGGCCAGTTTGGAGCCCAGGCCAACTCTCCCTTCCTTTCCTCTGACATGAAACTGGGCAGCCAGCAGAAAATGCTACTAGCAGAAGAGACCAAGAAAAACTCCCTCCCTTTGATGCCCCGGGGATGCTCAGCTCCCCTGCCCCAGCACCATAGTGCACGATGGCATGCAGACCTGGCCAGGGCTGAAAAGAGGGAGCCTGAGCCCAGGGTGGGAGCTGAGATTCCTCTCATGGCTCCTCCCAGGGTGCCTTTGGGAGAAGATGAGCCAGGACCACACCGAGCAGGCACACCCCTTGCCATGACGCTCCTCAGGGTCTCCCTGCATCTTTAATAAAAATAAATTTTAATGTATTTCTCCCGCCCACTGTGCCTTCCACATCCAGTTTAAAACTGCGCTGGTTAGATCTGATGACTTACAAATCCAAAATGTTGCAAGCAAGGTGAGAGCCCGACCCCTGCCATGAGAGCAACGCCTCTCCCATTGCTGTGTGCCGACCTAGCGCATGGCGAGCCAACCGAATACATTTCATGGAGGCTTCTGCAAAAATGCTTCCTCAGTCTGCCTTTCCCCCGCTGAACAAGTCCTGCTCAAAGCTTCAGCTTCAAACTAACCACGAGGCGTTCTGAAACACATCCAAAACTGTCTCATTTCTACCTAAGAAAACATAAATCAGTCCTTGCTCGTGAACTGGAGCCAGGTCTGAGGTCTGCAACGAAGCCAGGGGGATCCATCAGCACAGTTTCCAGTGACAGTTTTAAGCTCTCTTGGCCGGATCCACAAAGGTATTTGAGAACCTAATGCTCACCAAAATCGCCAGGAACTGCACACCTCAATCCCCCCGTGAACGGGATCCCCTGCTCGCTGCCACCCCAGCCTCTGAAGGAGAACTGAGTCAGTGCCTGGCTCTACCCCAGCTCCCCCAGCCCTCTGTCCCAGCCTGCCGACACCCCGGCTTGCTCGGAGCATCCCCCCAAGCTGCCGCTGCACAGGGGTACCCTGTGCCCTGCAGCATCAAACCTTCCAGTTCCAGATACCCACCGCCAGCAGCTGCTGCCGGCACCGGGGTTTGAGCAGGAGGGTGCCCCGGGCTGCCCACAGCGAGGAGGGACAGGAGGGGGTACAGGTGGGTGACAGGAGCCAGCAGCACCAGTCCTGCCCTCGCTGCATGGTGCCGGACCAGCCCAGCCCTACTCAAAGCAAGCAGCAGCTTCAACAAACAGCCCAGAGTGATGCATGAGCTGTAGGGCTCGGCCCCAGGGAGGAAAAGCACCATATTGGTGCAATTACCTGAGTTTAGACCAACTTCTGCGGGTGCCTGGGCCAGGTTCAATAGCTGGCAGATGAGGAGCATCATCTGCAGCATCAGCTCTTGGCTGGTACACGGGGACCCTCTGGGGGGCTGCCGGGGGGTCGGGGAGCAGATGTCCCACAGGTGGCAGCCCTGCGAGCCACTGCAGGCGTGGGGCAGCGGAAATGTGCTGAGGCAGCAGTGCTGCTGTCACAGCCCGCCCCCCCGGCCACAGCCACGGCTGGGCTATGGGCAGGATCCGGCCGTTGCCATCTCCCCAGCGCCGCTGTAATGCCTTTGACAGCTCGAGCTGGTGATCGCTGGGCTGCTGCCCGCCCAGCCCTGGCAGAAGGCATGGCTGCACACTGCCTGCGTGCTGCCTGATGGTCTGGAGCAGGCAGCAGCTCCACGGAGCAGCAGGTTACCCCCAGGTTAACCCACCATAAAGCCATGGTCACCCTGACCTCTCGACACAGCTCCCTGCAAGGAGGCAGGGATGGAGCCAGGACTGCCCAGCCCTCCTCACTGCCGTCCCTGGCCAAGCAAGGCGATGGAGCCATAACTGCATCTGAAAGGGGAGAGGTTTCATCCTGCAGCTGGAGAGCAAAGCTCAGACTGTGCCCAACAGCCCTCGGGCAAGAGCAAACCACTCCCTTGTCTCCCCCTTCTCTGAAGCAGAGGGGACAACAGCACCCATCAGCCCAAACCCCAGCGTCCCCCCAGTTTCTGCAGCGGTGCTGCATTTTGCACCCTCCCTCCCTGGCTTTGGGGGTTGGCAGGGCAACTTTGACTTAAAATCCCCCTTGTAACGGTCACCATCCTTGCTTGCATCCAGGTGGTGTCCCCCCGGTGCAGCTCCCAGCTCTCTGCGAAGCACGTGCTACATGTGCTACAGCTCACGACAGCTCCAAGCTAGAGGAGCTGCCATCCCTGCCTCCATCAACGACAGAACCCAGAAACACGGTTTGTTTGGTGTTTGTCTCGGGCTGAACGCTGTCATGCTGCTCTTGTTGGGATGGAAAATGCATCCAGTTTTCCACGGAAACAAAAAAAATTCCCCATCTGTGTCAGATTTGTAATACAGCCTGGAGGAAGATGGGAAACAAATTTAGAGCTTTTTTTTTTTTTTTTTGCTATCAGAAAAAGCCCCTGGCAAAGAGCAAAGCTTTGCTTCACCCTGGATCGCGGTGGAGACACGAGCCACCACCACCCGTGCAGCCCAAGCTGCTCTGTGCCATCCTACCCTGTGGCATGTGCCGAAACGCCGGCGGGAGCTGGGCAAAGGGAACTGGGAGAGGAGCCCTGATGTGCGGCTCGCAGCCCTGGAGCGGCTGCCAAATGGTTCTTCTCCCTGACAACCTGCTCAGCCACTTCCATGCGTGTGCAGGACTTCTCTCCCCAGTCCACAGCCCATCACATGGGAGCTGATAACTGTTTCCTCTGCAGATAAGGGAGAAGCCTCAGAAATCCAGCCAAGCCCGGACAGCAAGGCTTCAGGATGCTGGGGATGCTGCTGGGCAGCCAGCGGGACAGCAGCCTGTCCCCCCCTCCGCTCGCACGGCGGTTCAGCTGGTCCCCAGGCGAAGGAAATCCCCCACCGAGGAGGGAGACGTGGGTGGATTACGCATTTTGCTGAGAAAAAAAAAAAAAAAGCTGTTTCTCCAGCTCTAGAGAAAGGGGCCTTGGAAGCATCAGGAAGGCGCAGAGGATGCGGAGGTTTCTCCAGCCCCAAGCCCAGGCTGAGCCGTTGGCAGCTCCCAGCTTCCCATCGCCCGTGCTGGGTGAGGCCGAGGTGCCTGGGCGGAGGTGGGGGGGCTCCCTCCGCAGCACGGCAGGTTTGGGTCTCTTGCCCTGGCATTTGTGTTCCCTCCCTCCCTCCTTCCAGCAGGAACAACTGGGAGCTCTCTAACAAATGTTTCTTCACTGGAAAAGCATCGGTTTGTGGCAACCGGCGCTGTTTGTGGGAAAGGACTGGATTTTGATTATTTTTAGCCTGGCTTCCTAAGGAAATGTGGCTTAAGCAATCACACGGTCTGTCTGCCTGTCCGCCCAGCTGTCTGCCCGTCTTCCCCCAGCTACGTCTGATCCCACCGGCCAATTCCAGCCAGATTTGATGGAGGACAAGGATCAAAAATAGGAAGCTTGCACACTTCCATCAAAAGCTGCAGCAGAGCGGCAGCTGGGACCTGACTGCTGCCCTCAGCTCAGGGCAGAGCAACTCCAGCGCAGCCCAAAACCCAACAGCCCCATCCAGGCCAGCTCTGCTGGGCTTCAGGCTCCCCAGGCACCTCAGTACCAGGGGATTTGGGAAGGAGAAATACACTCCTTGCAACCAAAACTCATTTACAGAAGTTGGGAAGGCTCTCAGTAATCTTCCCACTAAGCAGCTCCCCAGGCAGAGCCACCTTTGCCAGGCATCCCTCCCCACCGCACCGGGCAGAGCTGCGCTCGACAGCAGGAAAATCCTTCCTGGAGCCAGCGCCTGGACTCTGCCAGCTCTTGGGCATGGGTTAATAACAGCAGCCAGGCCGGACATCCTATGGGTGACAGTCCTGACCCCACACCCCAGGGTAACACCAGCAAAGAAAGGGCATGTCTGCAAAGCCCCAGGCTCAGGGCTTCAGAAAGAGGAATTCAAGGGCTACACTACTTGCTCCCAAGTTATTATGTGTCATTGTATATATTCAGGACGGTCTTAAGCCCTCAGAAGCCAGCGAAGCAGCAGAGGTTGAAGCATGGAGGCTGGCAGAAGCAGAAAGCTGCTCTTCATATTGCCCCTGTAGGAGGGGAGTAAATCTTGCACTGCCTTTTCCACTGAGGCAGCGACGATAATATCTACTTAATTTAATTTGTGCTGTTCCCAGTCATCAACTTTTATGCACTTTCAGGAAATAAGAAGTTGATTTTCATTTCCATGTTTGAAAATTGGAAAGTGACCCCCCCAAGGTGGTGCTCCCCCAGCACGCTGCCATCCCTACGGCTCACAGCCGAGCCCCCCAGGCACTGCCCAGCCCTGCACGTTGCAGAGCAAGGGGCACCCAGACTTTCACCCTCTCTTCTTGATGAGCTGCCCCTCTCCAGGCTCACAGCAAACAGAGCAATACCTTCATCAACCAGCATGGTCCAAACCAGGGCTGGGCATCAGAGATCACAGGGCTGCTCTCCCAGACCTGCCAAGAAGTCCACACCATCCCAGCAGCGTTTGGCGAGGCGGCAGGACCACACAAGGTTCTGCCCTGCAGGGATGCTCGGGGGTCCGTCGAGATGCCCCTGTAAAGGCAGATGGGACCCTGCCTTGCTTTTACAAGACCAGTGGCTCCTCAGGAGCCTGAGACCACCGTGTCTCTGCCAAGACCACCGAGGCGTGGCAGTAGGAAATGCTTGTCTGCCTTCAAGCCACATTTTGCTGTGGGAGCAGGAGCCTTGGGCTGTAAATGCCGGCACCTCCCAGCTGCTGCTCCTCCAAAAGTGACCAGCCCCCAGGCACCACTGCCCCTCACCCCTGGGGACTGCTTCAGGGCAAGAAGCACAGGCAGCCCCACAGCAGCCAGCCCTCTGATGTGGGCTCTCTTGCATCTCATAACGTGGGTGATCTCACACTGCGGCTGCCTGTGTGGATTCTCTGGTGTCTAATAACACAGCTGTGCTGCAGGGCACCTCCTCGGGACAGGACTGGAGGGGCACGGGCGCTAGCAGGGTGCCCCATGCGTCCCCCCACTTTGCCTTTGGCTACTTATTCACAGCCTGTAGGTTTTGCCCCTAAATTTATCAGCAGTAAAATGTTTCCACAAGCACCAGAGGTCCTCCCACCTTGGAGCCTGGCAGAGCAGGGAGGGAGCAAGGCACAGCAAGTGATTCTGAGCAGAGACCATGCCTGGGACTGCTGCCGTCTTCCCTGAGCTGTGTCCAGAAACAAACAGTAACTCCCAGATGAGGTGAGAACCTAACTCATTTTTTTAACCCAGCTCATTTCTCCCCTGCAGCACCAGCAGCAGACAGGCTGGTGGCCACCTCAGCCACCTCCATTAATGACCTGCAGGCCAATTGCTGCAGCAATTGAGAGCAACTCTCTCGATCCAAAGGGAGTCAGACCCAGCTGCAATACGTGGGAGAACCACAGCTGCCTGGCAGTCTGGAGACATGAAAAAGCGAGAACCATGTTCCCATGGGCTCCTCACTACCCCAAGGCTCAGCACGGGACCACATGGACACTCGCTTACCCACTTACATTCTTACATTCCACTGGGAATGGTTTGGTGTACCTGGGTAAGAAGAAAAGCACTAATTCCACCAGCTAGGAGATTGAATCTATTGCTCATCTCCTACAGCATCACCACATTAGCATCCTTAACTAGACACTTCAATATCTGGGTGATGATGGATAGGTGGAGGGATGACAGATGGGAGCATGCAGCTAGACAGACAGATCGATCCCCACATCCCCGGCAGCTGCTCCCGATAACGCAGCCCAAGGCAGGGAGCGGCTGAGATCTCTGTGAGGGCTGGGGTCCACACTGGACATCCAGACAGTGACTTTGGGCTGCAGAGCCTGAGGACCTATGGAGCCAAGCCCACACCAGGGCATGTAACCAGTAAGACAGGCTGTATTTAAGGGACTGGTAACATCAAGGCTTGCAGTGGCTGATGGTCCTGCTGTGAAAGAACTTCACGAATAGCCACTGATAAGGAAAAGCACTGGAGACTACAGCCATGGACACGGTAAGCACAGCAGCTCAGCTTGGGTTGTTTTCTGCTAATACCCAGCCTAAGAAATCATCAACAAGGGGCAGTCATGGAAACCATCCTACACAACTGATGGGGACAGCGAGCACCGGGCACATAAAATGAACCCAACGGCCACCTGACTCTCCTGCTACCGTCCCTGTCCCATCAGTCAGTAACTGCAGCCAAAGAGCTGGTCCATGATGGAGCCCAGACTGGCAGCACCTCAAGCTGAGCATCCACAAAGGCAACAGCCTCGTGTGCTCTTGTAGAAGGGCTGCTCCAGCCCGGCGGGACGCAGCCTGGCCTCTCCACAGCCATCTCTGCAGCCAGGACCAGCTCCAGGGCAGCACACAGGGAAGTGCTGAACTCCTGGGTGGTGCTGAAATAACCATGGTGGGGCAGATCAGCCCAGTGCTCACCACCACCAGTGTACTGGTCCACTGGTGTCCCTTGGTCAGGTCCCCAGCCACCAGACAGCTGAATCGACAGGTCTTTTATCCCCCAACACAGCTACACCCACGCTCACACACGCACAGAACAGCATCTCTCAGAAACAGTCATGAGCAGAGCAGAGCAAAGGCCAGATCCCAGAGCCACCGTTACACCAGCCAGGAACAAGGCAATGATCCCACGGCTCCGGCAGGATCGCCCACTTAGCAGGGACCCGGGGAGACGGCGTTCCCAGTAGCTGTGCAGGCAGAAAGCGAGCAGGACGCTGGCGTGGTCCGCGTGCCCCTGGGAGGCGTGGGGGAAGCTCCACAGCCCACGGCCCCGGCGGCTGCTGCGGGACCACAATTTTCTCTTTCTTCCCCTTTCTGAATGCAACAGAGGAAAAATCCGGGGCCGTTTGGAGCACAGTGAGCAGCGGGAGGCCAAGAGGCGTTCCTCCCAAGGCATGTTCAGCCGACGGCCAGCACGCCTGGGAACTCCAGCTGCTCTGGGAAAGCAGGGAAGACACTGGGAGCTTGTTTGCTGCTGGACTCACGCGGGGTGGGACGTTACAAACTGACAGGAGCATTCTCCAGAGCCCACCACCCTCCGCTGACTCAGCCTATGGGGTGCCACCACGGCCTCCCCCACCCGTGGGGATGTCTTCCTCCAGCGTCCTTGTCCTCGTGTCTGCAGTTGGCAACGCGGGGAAAAGGGGAGGCTGGAAATTGGGGCACCACGCTCTGGTGTAATGCAGCTCCGAAGCCAACTGAGAGCTGCTGGGGACCACTGGTACAAACTGTCCAGCACTGGTGCGACTCAATGCTCCACGTCACAGCCACAGGCCACAGCTTGGGAAGTGCCAGATTAAAAGCCTCCAAGGATGCAGGGGATGTTGTGAGGAAGATGCTGGAGGATCTGGCCAGAAACCCCACCTGTAGAGCAGGGACCCAGGTACAGCAGGGCTCTGGGTTCAGGTGAGTGGCAGCAGGAGCCACCTCGCTGCAGGGAGCCACAAAGTCCCCAGAACCGCCCTCTCATGAGGTCCCCCCACTCCACAAGAACCATACACAAAGGCACACCATCGCTGTGAAGGTGCAAATGCCAGGCTCGTGCTGGCTGGCATCGCAAGCACACGTGAGCACGCTGCACTGACGCATCCTGCTGAACCCCCAAGAGCTGCAGGGTCCCACCAGCCCACAGACTACCAGGACACTGCAGCAATGACGAGCACACAGCATGCCACCGGCCGGCGTTAGGATGGGACCTGCCCATGGGTGGAGGGGTCAGGCCACCCCTCCTGCAGTGCTGAGTTTCCACCCCACTGCGTAAGGAGGAAATGCAGAGCACATGGCAAATTAACCCCGAGCTGCCAACGGCAAATTAACCCCCGGCTGTCAGCAGTGCTCACGGGGACACCAAGGGGCACTCGGGCCCTCCGAGCTGCGGCGGGGGTAGGGCGACTCTGCTGGGAAACGGTTTTTAAGCCAGGGTTGGTTTGTGCAGACAGGAACAGCTGTGACAGGGTGACAGCGGGTCACCAGGCTGGGACACCCAGGGACGGCTGCAATGGGAAAAAGAAAAGCAAAATAAAGCAGCGGGTGGAGGGAGAGGTGCTGGCATGGGCACAGGATGGCACCGAGCAGTGGTTGCCTGTGCTCTCTCTGCCCAGGAGAGGCAGAGCCCTACCCCTCCCTGCCCACCCGGGTGCTCTGCAGGCCCTGGGGGTGTCTGGACGCTGACGGTGATGCTGTTTATCCAGGCGCACACCACTTGTGAAACTCATCTGTTCCTCTCCTTGACACCACAACCCAAACTTCACTAGCAGATAAAACAGACCTATTTTGTTTATCGGTCAGCAGAGGTGGGGCATTCACCCAGCTTGAGTCCACCGAGCTTGTTTTCGTAATCACTAAATTCAAACAGATGCGGAAGAAGCACACGTACCCAAACGCCCCGAGAGCCGGGAGCCACCCACAAGGACAAGCCTGCAGCCAGGGGACTCCAGTGGCTCTGCCCGAGCGGGCGGCAGGAGAGGCTCAGCACAAGGAGCGGGTGTCAGCGTGGGTTGCGCAGGTCCACAGCACACCGAAAAAACACCAAAACACTCCCAAACCGTGAGAGAGCGATACACTGGCCGGAGCCGGGGCAGGACCGTGCGCACGTCACCCCATGCCAAGAGAGGATAAAGCTCCCGTTTTCTCCGCAGCATCTGACTGGATCGCAGCTTCCCCCAGTCAAACATCTCAGTGGCGAGAGCAGCGCACGCTGTGAAACTTTCCCAGCCGTCTCCCGGCGGCGCATCCGTGATTCACGCAGCCCCGGACGGGACCTCCTGCGTGCAGCAGCACAGCCCTCGAGTTTCCCACCCTGATCCCGGGGAGTGGCCCAGGAAAGCCTTGGGATGAGAGAGGGGCAGGGGGGGAGGCAGGATGGGGCGTTGATGTCTCTTTGTGCTTGTGCTCCGTTTTCCAGGGCAGTGGGAATGCACGGAGCCCATCGCGGAGCTCCACTGCTCCTGCGGGCATCGCGTGTCCCTCTGTCTGCTTGTGGTTCAGTCAGCCTCTCGGATAGACGGACAGACGGACAGACAGAGAGCGAGGCAGCCTGGAAGGCACTGGTGGTTTGCACGTGAGAAAGAAGCGACTGCAGGGACAGTCTGTCCTGGGATTTGAGGGTCCCTCTGTGCCCCGGGCGAAGGATGCCCTGCCTGCTTGCAGTGCTTCTCCCAGGGGTGTCTGCCCACGCACTCCCACCAGCGTGGGCTTTCTGCCCACAGAGGGGAGCACGGGGAACCCAGGGAGAGTGACACTGCACCAGGGTCCCACCAGAGCCCCCAGGGTGGTGCCAGGCATGGGACACACACCACCCCCCCCGGGACACTGAAGATGCCATGCAGGGATACGCTCATGGCTAGGATGAATTCTGCTGCTGGATGCTATTTAATGTTAGGGGGAAAAAAAATCACTTCTGAAAAGTCACCTTACAGCAAATTGATTTTTTTTTTCCCCCCTGCACATCAGTAGCTTTAAAGTAAAACACGCAAAAACAAAATAAAAACTTCTTTAGGCATTTCAGAATAGTTTTTCCTAGTTATTGTGAAAATTTAGATCAGAAAACGTGTTGGGTAAAATACTCAATTCCCCACAGCCTGGAGAACCTCATCAAAAATCCATTTGAAGTATTACTCTCAAATCCCTCACGGCAATGGGATATTTTAAGGTCAGTTAAACTTATTATTCACTCAAGATTTTCTTTCAGGTCTCTGCATATTTCAAACAGATTTTTTCCCATCTCTAGCCCAATTGTGTTACAAAAAGCCCTTTCCCTACTTTTTCCCCCTGAAAAGAAAAAAGTTGTCAAAAGAAAAGATACTAATCAGAAACAGCTTCTGAAGTCTTAAAACCTGCTACAGTTTGTACTTGTTACAAAAAAAAACTAACACTATCTCCAGATCCCTAAATCCCTTGACTTTTAAAACGTTGAATGGAGCTGTGCTTGAAAAAGAATTAACTCAAATTTGTTTTTCTTATTTGCAATTCAGTTTCCGTGAAATAGGGCATATACACAGATTTCCCTTCACACACACACCTCCATTGTGCAAGGAAAGAAAGCAACTTCAAAAAGTGCAACCTGCATTATTTTGGGGTTATTTAGGATTTCCAACTTCATGAACTGCGATTTCTGCTCCTGTGAACACTTTTCCCTCCAAGGACACTCATTAATTTTTTTTTTTTTTTAAAAAAACGATCACCCAAAGAATACTCTTTTTTTAATTTCTCAAGTGTCCCCACCTTTGTTCGGAGCACAACAGCTCTGCTGGCAGCACACAAAACCCAAGAAGGATCAGCTCTCAAGTCAATGGTACCTGGACTGCAGTCAGCAGGATCTGTCCCTGAAGAGACCACACAACAACCGTGAATGGAATTTATCTGGTGCAAAACAACAAGTATTTTAGCGAAAATATAACAATACCTATTTTTCCAACCAGCCACAGAGAAACTTGACAGCTGACGATGAGGTTCTGAAGTACAAAAAAAAAAAATCAGCCTTTCCCCTAAAAAAAACCCAAACGTTCATTTTCTGCTCAAAACCTCCCTGGTTTTGAAACACCAACCAAATCCAAGATTTCACTTAAAACATCAACGCTTTCTTTGTATTAAAAAAAAAAACAAAACCAAAACCAAACTCCTTCTTTGAAGAAATGTAAACTTTTGACTACAACAAATAAAAGCTTGAATTCCGCCCTGACCTGCAAAGGGCTTGCATCTTCCCAAAGAGAGAAACTTTTCTGGAGAAGAGATGAATCACTGACACAAAGCAGCTCCTCTAATTACCAGGGACCCTCGGAAAGGTGTGAGTTGGGGTCATCTGCAAAGCCAGCCGCACGCCTGTGCGATCCCAATCTCCCACGCCTGGGAAGCTGGCTGGGTCATGGCAAAGCACGGCTCCTCTCAATGCTGCAAACCATGTAATATTGCTTGGTCAGCATTTCCTACCTTACTGTGGCACTTCCAGATCTTCTTGGAAACACAGGGAGAAAATCAGCTGCTAACCTCACAAGGGGTTGAATAGCGGGATGGAGCAGAGGGGACAGGTTCCTGCTTGCTCCAGCCTGGCCCCTGTCCTTACATCACCACCCTGATCATGCCCCGAGCCTGCAGTAGCACCATCCCACCCACCTCCTGTACGAATTTGCTCCACTGCGCCCACCAGCTCCTAGCATCCCTATGATGAAGACAAGGTACTTGGCCATAGAGATGTAGTATGGGGAAAATCAGGACACCTGCTGAAGGCTTGGGCTGGGAGGGTCTCCCAGGGTCTCTGAGTCCTTCCCAACTTCCAGGCAGGACAATGCAGCAGTGAATAATCACCAGAAAACTATCCTGAGGACCCATCCCTAGGAGCATTTCAAGCACCTTCATCTTCATCCCCAAAGCCCTTCAAACGTGTCCTCGCTCCTCCCTTGCCCCACGTAACACGTGGTTCAGCCACTGCCAGGAAGAGGGTGGCACCTTGTAGGACCCAGGTTCCAAATTCTCCGCCAAGACAGACAACACACATGGTTTGAGCTCCACTTCTCTATTGAGTTATATGGTTTGATAGAAGCCAGAGGAGAACCAGGAGAAATCAGACCTCACTCTGCTCAAGCTCAGTGGTGGGAACACCGTGTGCTTGTCCCACTGACCTACTCGTGCTTTGCTGCGGGCAGCTGACAGTGATTTGCCTAGTGTTTGGCACAGATACTCCTGTTTTCTAACGGGCCCAGCCAGGTCAGTGAGAATTAGACTGAGACACCAGCCTCCCCCAGGACCTACCACAATTACTGCCAGGTTGTTCAGACTCTACATATATATGGGGCTGGGACAGCCATAAAGGCACTTCCTAAGTCCCACCTCCCAGGGATGGTGGGGTCATTCTTACAAATCATTGGCTGCTCTCTGAAAGATGTTCAATGTTTACACCCCAGATAACAATTTCACAAATTTATGAAGGTCACAAACAATATTCAGAGCTCTACCCGAAGCCAAGAGTAATGCAGCCAACACAGGAGGCAAATTGGGCAGAGAGGAAAAGATTGCAAGCGCCCATAATCTTGCTCCAGAGAGCAAAGACTAGAAATTATTAAACAGTTCTTAGTATTTCCAGCCATCTGGCCTGCATTTCTCCATTTACTCAGTCAGACATATGTTGCTTTTATCCCCACCACTGCCAGCTCCCCCCTGTTCTCTGAAAACACGCGCATCCTCCACTCTCTGCTCATTTTCAGCTCAGCACACAGCAGAGGCTGTGGGTTCGGCACAGTGCAGACTTCCAACAAGTGAACATGCCTGTTGCAGCCTCTTCCACCAACAGATTTCTCTCACTTGTACCTAAAAATCAGCATTTGCACAAAACAAGACAGGCCTGGCAGACCGAGATGGAATTCCAAGTTGGAAACCTCGCTGCTGCAAAGCATTGTCACTCCACCAAAGCGCATGGCATCCTGTCAGTCTATGCCAGCCAGGGTCTGGAAGGAGAGATCTCCGCCAGCTGCGAAGGTGTGGAGGACCAGAGTCCCCAAAAAGAGTGTTTTCTCTCAGATCCTGCACTGCTCTTCAACCCTACCACACACAGGCTCTGCTGCGCACTAACACATCCAGGCCATCCCAGCCAAGGTGCAGCACCACAAACCTCCTTGATCAGCCCACTCTTGGCACCTTTCATTTCCAGCTATGATTTTTTCCCTTATTAAGCAGAACGCCTGTCCAGGGGATTTAGAAGCCAGAACTGCAAATAACAGATAGAAAGGGAGCAAGAGGAATGCTGCACTGCTCCAGCAATGCAGCCTCCCACCGCCCGAGCCAACAGCATCACCCTGGACCTCTGCAGCCTTCAGAGGGCAAGAGTACAAGGAGATCCAGCAGTCTGTCCAAGGATGGCCAATGTTGTCACACTAGGGTCATGGGAAGATACCCACGAGCCACCGAGGCTGTTTCGGAGCTGCAGTCATCACTAGTAAGATAGAACTGTTGGTTGGGATCAGGCTTAGCTACCACCAAGCATGAAAACTCCAGCCCTGGCTCTTTAGCCACCTGGAGATGACTGCTTTCCCACAGCACGACTCTCATCCCCCAGCAGCTTGCAGCAAAGCACATCTTCATCTTCACATCAACTTTGGTTGCACATTTGTCTTCCACGAGGCTCCTCCGAAGACCGCCCTTCAAGCAGGAACAGCCTCTCTGAGTCCGCAGCAGGGCAAGGAGTGAATTACATTTAATTATGTACTGTCCAGCGCCTTAAGTATCAGGCCAAGTGTTACCAGATGTGCAGGGATCTCTGTCAAAGCGCTCCGTAGGCTTGAATGCCTGTTTGGATATTTAATATGTTGGTATCTGGGGTGTGAGGGTCAGAGACGGGGTTTTCGATGCAGATGTTACAAATCTTTTCTACTCTCACCATCACCTTTTAATAACTCCATAAATCATCAGGCACTTCTCAGGTGACCACGTAATTGCCCATTTGTGTATCTGAGCATGCTTATCTGGACTCTTACTCTTTCCTGCCAGGAACAGAGACCTGCTGAGAGCAAACTGCAGGGTTTTGCCTGCCCCATCTCTCCTTCAGCAAGTCATCTCTTGGCATATGTGCGTCAGATGCATTGTGGCAGCGCAAGAGAAAGACAAGTAACTGATACAGGAAGATTAAAAAAAGGTTGGATCGGTCTGTTCCTAATGCGAGCCTTGCTGCTCACAGTCCTTTGATTGCAGCAGAAATAAAAGATGGAAATTCACTGGAGGCAAAGGAATTAATTAAAAGGAGAATAAAGGAGCATCAGTCTGTTGGAGTTCTGGCATCAATTCTGAGACTAGTTTTGAAGTGGCAACGGTTTTACTTGTTCTTTAAAGTTGTTGTTCTATGTCCTGCGTGGTGACTCAGGGAACTAACGTGCAGCATGTGCAGTGCCTCATGCTAGCAGCTGTCCAGGGACAAGGCGACCCAGCCGGCACAGGACTACCTGTCTGCTGGCGGGGACACCCAGCCACTGCTTTGGTGTCCTTCCAGCTTCTTCTGCTTCAAGGGTCTTCCTCCAGACCCTGGAGGAAAGGATATTTCTGCAGAAATCAGGTCCCTTCAGGACCTTACACTAAACTGCTCTTAACTGCTTTCTTCTAATCCACTGAGATCTTCAAAGCACGGTAGAACCACCACCCTTCACCAGTCAGCCAGCGCTCATTTGGGGCTTGTAGAAACTCCAGATAGTTTCATACTTCTGCAAGAAATAACTGCTGAGGCTTTGCTGTAGGTGAGATGAACACTAACCACGTCCAACCAAATCACAGCTCAAATTGGGATTGTCTTCAAGTATAGCTGGTAGTATACATACGGACCACAGTTCTTCATAGCTTTCTTCTGGTTCCTGAGCCTTCAGTTTTCTTGTCTTCAGGAAATACTTGCTTCAAGCAAGAACTGAGATTCTCCCTATCCCATGACTCCAGGAGCTACAGCTCCAAAAAAGAGCCACCAAATCTCTTGAGATTCATAACAGAATCAGAAGAGTTCCCAAACTCTGCCCTCCACACAGATTTTGCTGTAAAAATTTATGTTCAGCTGCCATGCAAAGAGCAGGATTTGTCACTGAGAGCATCCCAGCTGAGCTCAGGAGGGTTTCATGGCCAGATTTCTTTCTGAAGGCCACTGGTTACCCCTCCTCTTCATCCACGAACTTGTCCCCAACTTCACCCAAGTAGCAGCACGGGGTTTGGGGACTTTTTTCAGGTCAAAGCTAGGTACGCCGCACACACACAGCCTATTGTGTAATTCATCAGCCTGTGATGCCACACAACCAGAAACCCACAAGGTGTATGTTAACACTTACAGGCAACTTGCTGAGCTGTGATGGAAACGCTGACATGAGACTCCCACAGCTGGACACAGCTGGAGTTAGGCAGTCACCAAACCTTGGCAGGACTGGCACATAATTTAAGTCCAAATTTGCCTTTATTTTAAAGAATGTTTGCCTAGGGAAAAAAAATGTTTAGAAGAGGTCTGGGACCATCAGAGTGATTAATGCTAGAAAGGAATCACTGGTTCAAGGTTTCTGTTCAGTAATTCAAGTTTTATGAACCTCTTGCACGACAAAGGCCTTATTGTGAACCCTAGTAAGTCCCGTGAATACAGCAGGCCCTCACACGCTTCCTGATACACCTTAAAGCAGAATAATATTAATTTTTAATATACATAACAAGATCAGAACTGAACAAGGCTATGCCTCGTTATCTGCCTTGTAACAAGATCAGGATCAAACCAAGCACACTCTCAGGGAGGACGTGGTGGCTGGGTTACACCAGCACCGCACGTCCCTCCCATCTGCACAGCGGGTAATTAGCCAGCACGCCGTGCTCGCAGACCGTGCCCGGGCTAATTACGGCGACCCGCTGGGAGCCGTGTGGGCTGTGCCGGGCTCAGCAGCCCCATCTCCTCCCCGAGGTTGATGGGCTCTGGCGCCGCCTCCGCTCCCCCGTGGGATGCAGCTGAAGCACCAGAGATGAGCTCTGACACCCAGCACAGGGCAACACCCCCCCTGACATTGCACCTCGAGGTCCAGGACAGGCTTGGGCCATCACAGAAGTGGCTGTCCCTGGTGGTCTCCTAAAACAGCCCAGGCATGCTGCAAAGAGGGACCTGCAGCAGAGCTGGGGAAGGAGGGGCGGTGGGGGGGGCAGGCAGGCAGTGACGCTGGGGACATCTTTCATCACTGGCTGGAAGAAACGTGGTGCAGGCACCCAGAGAGCCACATGACAGAGCCGTCAGGAGTGCACAGGAGTGACCTGGAGCCGTCTGCTGGTGTTGACACCAGGATAGCACCCTCCAACAAAACCATAACCCACCGTCCTCCCGTCTAACCCACCCCACCAAGGATGAGATCTGAGCTTCAAGCCCGGGCGGATGCAGAGCACTGCCATCCTTTGAGCCGACCTCCCTCTCCACGCAAACTCAAAAATAAATACTAAAGCCCAACTTCAGCTGCAGGAGCCAGCCAGCCAGAGCCTAAGCCCCAGGAAAACCTGGTGGGTAAGGACAGGATGGTGCCCTGGCTGCTCTGCACCACACGCTGCTGCGGCAGGGCTGGCCCCATTCCTGCAGGCAGCCTCTTCCCCGGACCGCAGTGCTGGGATGCTCCCCCCGTCACAACGAGACCCCCATCTTCCACGTGTGCACTGATCCAGCAGCAGCACATGCCCTCCCCACGGGGCAGGATCAGGCCCCTGGGGACGCCTTTCTCCCTTCTCTTTCCGGCAGCAGCCCAGCCCCTGCCCGACAGCTCCTTTGTGAAGGAGAGGCACCAGAGGCAGCTCCACACCGCCCGGGTGGCAGCAGAGCGGATGCAGGTTGTCACGCTTGGGTCTCTGACACCGCAGGGGGACGTTCAACTCCCTCCCTCCCCCCAAAATGGGCTTTTCATGGAGACAAACGATCCCTTCCCTCAACAAAACCTAAATTCTCATTTGAAAGTACTTGGCAGTGGCCCCTTGAAATTTTTCTCATGGCTTGTGTGGCTTAGGAACATGACTTTCTGAAATATAAAAGCAGCCAGAGGAAGCAGCCGATGCTTGTTGAAGAATAACGCGCACACACACGCAGACACACACCCCACCCCCCCCAGCTACGTGCTCTGTTGGGCTGTCGCTCGCAGGGATGGAGCCGGCAGGTCCTGGCCGGCCAGGTCCGAGCAGCTGGAAAATGCTCTGCCCAGCCATCAGTAACTCACCCGGCCACGGAGCATCGCTGCCACGACAGGGCTGCGTCAGCCAGGGACCGGAGGGGCAGCCAGTGGCCCCCTCCCACTCCCCAGCATCTATTGACAAGCGGCAGCGATGAGGGATTGCGCTGATGAGCATCTGATCAATGGCACTTATCGAGCCCCCTCCGCGCTCCCGGTAATTGGAGGGTTTCTTTCGCTTCCACTCTTATTGATGTTTCCTCCCTGGCAGGGTGTCCGTGGGGGTGCGTTGTCACTTGGAATTACAGGGGAGCTCAGCAGCACGGGCGGGATCGGGAACAACGGCACGGCGCGGCGTGCCTTGTGAGGCCTCTGGTGGGGAGAAGCTGGGGAAACTTTTGAGGCACGATCAGCGCCCACAAACAGCCTTGAGAAAGTAAAAAAAAAAAAACTAAAAATCTGATCAGTAGGAGTGCAGCGGTGGCAGAGGCATTTCAGGATCCTGCCCCAGCGGTGCGGAGAGGCAGAGCAGGGCAGGAGGCAGCTCTGCCTTCAGCGACAGCAGGGAGGGAGGGCTCTGCTCCCGGGTCCCCACTCGCTGTGCCGTGGTTTGCTTTTGGGGGCTTGATTGTACCTGCAGCAAGAAAAGAGTCTGCTTGCACCCATGGATGAGCCATCCTGCCCTCAGCTGGGTGCTGGTGCGGGGAGCGGAGGAGGTTAGGCAGCAGCCGCAGGCAGCCAGCCCTGCCCACAGCCCAGGCCCCCCAGGACGGGGGGTTTGGGATGCTGCGGGCTCCAGAGCAGCTGGGAAGCTGGGCGGTGCAGGAGGGCTCTGCCAGCCCCCGCCGAGCGGCACCACGCAGCGCCGGGCAGGAGGCAGAAGTGTGATGTGGCCTCCAGGGACGGGATCTGTCATTTTTCTTGTCCCTTCCCATCAATCACTGGCAGGTCTTTTTTTTTATTATTATTATTTTGCACAATACGGTGACCGTCGAAAGCGGCTGCTAATTCACCAGCTGAACTAGCCCAAAGGGGGCAGACGGGGCAGGTGAGGAGGTGGCCAATTCTTCATTCCAACTGCAAAAAGAGCCCCCGTGCACCCGCAGGTAGGAGGGCACACAGACATGGCCACGCACACAGACATGGCCACGCACACACGCGCTGTTAAGGGGCTAAGTTATAAATCAATAGCAAAGTGGTCAACCTTTCCCTCAGCAAGGACGCTTAACAAGGTCACATCCTTATTCTCTCCAGACTAATGAGTGGAGATTACTAATAAGACCTCAGTGACAAGTGACTATATTAATGTAATTCTCTCCTGCTTGTAATCAATTTTGTGTGTTAAAATGCACAGCGATCTCGGCCGCCCCCGGGACGCTTGTGCCACCCCCAGCGCTGCGGAGCTGCTGGCTGGAAGAGAGGAGTTTTATTCCCCTTGTGTCCCTGCCTGGCCGTGGGGTTTCCTCGGCAGAGCGCGTTCGGTCATACAAAACCGCTCCCAGGAGGAGCGGGACAGCACAGCCCGCTCCCAAAGTGCTGCTGTTCCCCTAGGCTGCCTAAAACATTTCTGTGCTTGTGCTTTAATAGCCCAAACAGGCAAAGTTTTCTACACCGGCTTACGAAAAGCTAATTTCAGCTATTTCACCCCGTACTTTTGTCTTGAACTGTGCTGGCCCCAGCACTCTGCATGCTCCAGGTCGGGGCAGTTCATGCCACCAGCGGCCCCAAACGGAGCAGGGCGTGCCAGAACAGGGATGCTCCTTTTGGTCTGCGGCTCTGGAACACCTTGGACGTGCAAAGCCTGGATCTCAGCAGGCAGAGTCATCCCTGCTGCCTGCAACTACCAGCAGCACAGGGGGTCGGGCACTTGCAACCCCGTGCATTGCGGTCGCCCACAGGTTCAAATGCAGTTAGTCAGGCACGCTGCCTCCGTGTCCTGGTTACTGCCCCAGTGGCCTGACTGACTGCAGTATTCCCCATTTGCATTTCAAACGACTCTTCAGATCAAGAGTGACTCACTTAAGAGATGCCTGAATAATTTTGAAGACGTTTAGACTTCTGCGATCCGCAAGCTGTCTCTGCGCAGAGGGAGATGCAGGCAAAATCAGATGAGATGCTGTGACTTTTCCACCCAGGATCGTTACGGCAAGAGGTGAGCGTGTAAAACCTGAGCAGCCACGAGCACACTGGGCCCTAAGCACCGACAGGTCGAGACCTCAGACCCTGCCACGGGAAAGCCCCCGACTGCACAGCCCAGAGGAGACTCCCCCAGCCCAGGAGACACGATGCCCACTGTAATGCCGGACACTTGGTGCCTGGGAGTTTAGGCAGAGACCCGGTAACTAACGGAGCAGGATCAGGCCTGCACTTTTCCAGACTCTCAACACATCTGTGGAAAGCTACAATATAATTTTGTATGCAGCCACCATGTCTGTCATTTATTACAGAGCAGAGCTGGCCCACCACGCTCAGGGGGACTAATTTGGACTAGCCCAGGGCAAGCAGTCTGCTAGAGAGATCTGAGCTGGACCCTCCAAACCCTGAGAGCAGTGCATGGCATCCCCCAGAGCCCTGCAAGCTGCTGGGGAGCAAGGAGTGTGCTTCACACCTCCTATTCCCACATCCAGCCCATAAGTCCTCTTGCAAGTAAAGATTCACCTTAAATCGGTGCCTGGGCTGGACCAGACCTGGCCAACCTGCCACCACACCATGCCTCCTAGCCACAGGCCAGGCTTTCAACCAAGTGCTTCTCAAAGACCTGCAGAAAGCTATCCAGAACATCCCTCTGCTCCTCACTTCAATAAATTTCTAAGCAACTGCACCAGAAAAATGTGGTGGGAAGCACAGAGAGAGAGCCAGGAGCTCCGCCAGCTCCTCTGCCGTCCATCCCCACGTAGAAGATCTGATGATTTTTTTAGCCTGCTGGAACATGGCAGGGCAGTGACCCGGGCACAGCTCTGTGCCGCGGGCAGGGCTCGCTGGTGGGGCCAGCTGGGCATCCTGCACCTCCTCAGTGCTGCGGGACTCGGAGCATCCTGGTCTCCCCCACAGCACATGGCTTGGTCCTCACTGGAGGGCTGGAACGTAGCATGAGAGCAAGGACAGGAATTAAACCAAGCCATCTGAGATGCTCTGTGGAGGGGGGCAGTGGTGGCGGCACCTCGCAGGACCTGCCTGAGGGGACAGCAGACCACCCCAAGGGGCTCCAGGCTGGCAGCTGGGCGATGCCAGCCTGCCCAAGCCCCTTTGGCCATCCCAGGGACTGGGGTACAGGGAAGGAGCCACCAGGCTCAGGTCCCACCCAGCTCCTGGAGCCCCCCCAGCTCTGTGTCCTGCAGGCCATGGGAGCATCCCTCTGACGCCGGCCACCTCCCTAAGCAGGCGGATTTCCAAAGCCCTTTGAAAAGCCATTTAGAGCTAAGTCCTGGTATTAAACCTGGCCTTTCATTAGTCGGGTTTCCAATCTCTGCCCAAGCCTGTTTCAGCAAAAAGTTTTTTAAAAGGTCAGGAAGAAGCTTTTAAGCATATTTGCCAATTAACTATTGTAACCCCCCTCCTCAACTCGATGCGAGCTGCCCACTTCCTTCTCAGTGGACCGCAATTACTGTTTTATAAATAAGCTTTGAACTCTCCTAAGTAATAGTCTCTCCTTGCATAAAAGCACCCTCTAAATCCACTGGCCTTTTCCACCTTCTGTCATTGTCTGCAACTAAAAATGATCTAGGAAAAAAACCCATAACACTTTTAAGGAGACACTCAGAAACTCTCTCTTATTCTGTGATGACTATTTCTCCAGCCCCTCAATAACTCAACTAAGAAAACCTGCAGCTTTCACTGCTGTTGGTGAACTTTTCATATTTGACAACATTCTGGAAGTTCTCTGGAGTTACATGAGGTAATAAAAAAGCTGTCCGTGTTCGTATGTTTAAATTTCTAGCCCCAGAGGTAAAAGAAGAGTAACCAGGGGAGCACAAGAAAAAGGGCATGAATGAAGAAGTCTTTTCCAAAGGTATTAATTCACATAATATTGATTTTTTTAAAGCCAGCCCCATGCTTTCTAGGTGCCCAGCATTATGTATTTCTTTAAACAGTCTGGAATAGCAGCACTGGCAGACTTGAAATCCTTTGGAAACTCAGGTTACTTCTGCACACCCCACTGCACAGCCTGTACATAAAACCACCATTTATTTGAAAGAGACAGCGACAGAGAAAGCATTCCTCAGCCGGGAAGACCACGACTCGTTCCACTCTGCAAGTCACAGCTTTTACCCGATAAATCGCAGCCAACACTAACACCCAGCTCTAATCGCTTTAGCCTGACGCTATCTACGTAACAACACATGGAATAACCCGACTTAATTTCGCCTTGCAGCTGAGCCAGGCTAAAATTCAGGCTCACAAACCTGCTTGTATCAGCAAGAAGCGCTTCATCAGCTTCCGCAGCCTTTGGATTGGGAGCAAAACTCAATGAAAGCAAGGGAATAAGGTCAGTGTGAAAGTGGGGGGCAGGAGGGCCAAGTCACGCTCCTTGCCCCATCGCCGACTCCGCGCTGGTGGGAAAAACTCCACTAAACAAGGCAGGCACAGCCCCTCTCGCCTGCCCCCCGTAATATCTGCCTAGGAACCCTTTAAACGGTTTCAAATGTTAATTCCTCATCATGGCAGTAAAAGCTATTTTTAATCCCACGTGAAAGCAGTTTGCAGAAGACCAAACTTTGCAGGTATCACAGATTGCTCCCCAAGCCCGGGCAGTGCTGTGCGTTAGGGAGCAGGAAAACGGGGCACACTATCGCGGGGAGACCTGGCTGGCTGGCACGGACGCGCACAGCACTTAAGCCCTTTCCTAAGTGTAGAGCTGGAACTAAAGCCTTGTATCAACAGCAAATGATATAAAAGGGATATAGAGCCCCTCTACACACGGGCACAGCTTTTCTGTCTAACAACAAATCCAAAGCATCGCGCACCAAGTAAAAGCGTCAAAATGTCTTCTCCATAGTTACAAAATTTTAGGGTTTTCTCAGGTTTCCTGCATTTTTCCTTTGTAGTTTAGGATTGATTTTCTAAACATGGAAGGGAGCATAGGAATAGCTGATACAGAAAGGCTCAAATTTTGTAATGAAAGTTTAAAAAAAAAAAAAAAAGAAAGAGGAGAACATGAAGCAATAAACCCAAGCAGCACGCTGCAGGACTGAGTTTCTGCAAATGCACCAGGAAAAACAAGGGCCACTCTCAGCCACAGAGTGTTGAAACACGAGTCCATCAGGAGAACAGATTAGCTGGTGTCAATGAATAAAGATAATGTCCCTGAGCAGGTCTCAGTGCATCGCCATCTGACTCCTCGCAAGATCCCTTTGTCCGTTCCCACCTATGTATTTCTTAAATGCGCCTGTGAGAAGCTCTCCCTGGAAGGGGATACAAGCTCTATGCCAAAACGCACTCTGGTGACTCCAGAGTAGCTGAAACGTCGGGTTTTATTCAACAGCTTGTGCTATAGAGTGTCTTGATCTGTCTGTACAATCACAACACACACAAAAACCCCTCAAGGCATCTACTTAGCTCTACTTTTCAACTGCCAATAACACTCACAGCAAAAGTCAAAAGAGCAGCGCTGGAGCCGCGTCCTTTCCCTGCCGCTCAAAGGCTTCGGGGTTGCAAGGTTTGGAGATAACAAAGTCTGGCTCAAGAAATCCTGGATGCCTTTCAAGAACGTTATTAGCTCCCATGAATGGGTTTGAAGGAAGGGGGGAGAAAAAAAAGCCTGCATCGCATATAGCAGCCCTCTGCTAACCATCCATCTCCCCTGGGCGCGCACACACGCTCCCAAGCTGGGACACCCCCAGCCCTGTTTAATGCATGCACAGACGCACAGCATAACGCACGACAAACCACATGAAAAGTTCCTCTCCCCCACATGCAAACCTGCATGCGCCGCAGCTCATCAAAAGGGGAAACGGCAATAAAAAGCTAAATTCAATCTCCAAGAGATTCACAGCTCCGGGACGGCTCTGCGGCACCGGAGGATGCTTTGCGGGGATGCCCGCTTGCTGTGTGCCACCACAGCAGGCTGCAGGGCGCCAGCCTGGCCACTCCCCAGGAAGCGTTGGCCAACTGTAACTACCCATCCCACAGCACTTTTTATTAGCTCTGGCCCAAACTGTAAGAAAATAAGGAATTATTTCCAATTCCTATGGAATTCAGCGCGCGCCATCATCCAGGGCGCAGTTTCACAGAGCACAAGGCCAACAGCTGCTTTCTCGTGGTGCGCTGCACGCAGAGGCGTGGGGGGTCGTTGGGAGCCTCGGCCCAGGCCCGATCCTGTGACACTCTTTCTTTGGCTATTGGAAAAAAGCAGGAAGAGGAGACTGAAAAGCAGGACTCGGATCATAGAGCAAAACTATTGTACTGAGCTGACGTTGCTGCAAAGTTTTGCTGGATGAAGACAAGGAAATTGTTCTTTGTATAAGCTACACCAGGCTGAATCCCCCAAAACTCCCTTTTATGCAAGGCGGCATCTGCAAAGACCCTTCCCTGCACTGTCCTTGTACCCCAAAGCCGCTGTTACCCATCACGTCTCCTGCCCTTCTCCCCACAGCACCAGAACGGTCGAGGCTGCACGGAGCTGTGGTGCAAGGCAGACGGAACAGCCCGAACCTCCGAGCAACATCAGGCGGCTGCGTGGGAAACGAGCCCGGCTCTGGCAACCAAAAAGGGAACAACCCCGTACAAAGATCTCAGCTACGCCCCCGAAATGTCGCCAGCGGAGCAGAGCAGCATCCGCTGGAGAGCCCACCGGAGCACACAGCCATCGTACGAAACGCCCCAAACGCCACCTGTGACCCCGACTCTGCTCCCCCTCACACTGAGAAGTCCCTGGGTTGAAAACAGGCGCTGTTCTGCAGACACGGAGGGGGTTACACCCGTTACACCCCGGAGCGACCCGGCCCACAAATGCAGTTTTTCTCAATTCATACAAGTAAGAGCAGGATTTGGCCCCGTGATATTGTGCTGAGCATCTTCCCAAATTTTTACAATGAAGTTCTAAATATCACTGGCAAACATCTCAGATTCAGTTAAGTTCTTAAGGTTTGCCTTCGCCTACGCTCCCGTAAAGCGGACAGACAGACAGCAAGGATCCCAGGTTCCCAGACAGGACACTCACACTCCCCAAGCCTCTGCGTGAGCGGAGGAGCAGACACGCTAACATCACTACTTCTTTTTATTTAGGTTTACTTTAAGTAGTACTGAGTGCCAAAAAAAATTAAAATAGTGTTTTGCTTTAGGATAAAACGTCACGTCATGCTTGGATTATCCATTAGGTAATTTATGTTGCAGTCTAGAAAAGGTGTTTAATCTTCTTATAATTAGCTAAACCTCAAGGAATTTCATATGAGATTCTTGCTGCTTGTGCTGAACGTTTTCTTTTCACTAGCAAAAAGAACTAGTCCAAAAAAAAAGTGACTTTGGGCTATTTCAAATTTAAATAAAACAAAACGCCCTGGTAAGAACAAATGGTTTCTGCCAGTAACTTACGTTATAATATAAACTTCTCAGCACCCACAACCAGGTACTCCTGCCACAGCAGTGAAATCACTACGGGACTGAACTACCAAGAAAGAGTAAAATAATTCTGTGGCAATATTTCCAAGGGAATTTTTTTTTTTCCACATTTACTTAAGACAAGCAACAACCTACAGGTGCCTTCGGGCCAAATATCTTGGCATGAGAAGCAGTTGGTGTAATTTTGGTTTCCTAGCAAGTTCAAATATTTAAAAAATGTTTACACCACTTTGAGATACTCATTGGAAAAACCTGAACTTTTGTCCAACTTCTATTTCCCTCCACACCAAACACACCCCAGCACATTTAGCTCTGTCTGGCTTTCCCAGGAAAAAAAACAACTAAACAAAAAACAACCCAAGAAACCCCCCAGAACAACTCTCAGTGCAGCAAGGTCTTGCAAGAAGACAAAACAAGAGCAGCAAAGAAAAGAGGAAACTAAGAAAAATCGTTGTGCGTGTGATTGAAAACACACTTGCTCTATGCAGGGTTAAAGCACAACATCTACTGATTTTTTCTCTCTAGAAAGGATGCAACTTCTTCCCAGCACAGCGTACGCTTCCCTACGATGCATCTGGCTGCGCCGAAAACCTCCCCTGCCCTATTTCTCCAAATTTACCATAACCATATGCAGAATCATCTTAAAACATCTCTCTGGTGTCAGGCCAGGCTCCCTGCAAGCACTTACAGCACTAAAAACTCACTACACAGCAATCCAAAACTAAGATTTATTTATTCTTCTCTCACTGTGGTCCATCCCGCGAACGTCTCACCGGACTACGGCGAGCGATATGAAAGCGTTCGATCTTCCACATTTTAATTATGTGCTCGCAGTCATTAAACTCCCATTCTTCCAAGTGAGATCTATCTTGTAACCCTCACCCAAAAAGATTAGTTATCATCATTATTGTTTCTAGAGCAGCGCAGATACAAATGGAACTGAGAAATGAGCCAATAAATCACAGCGATATTAATACAGTCATAAAAGTAAGTGCTCTACTTACTGCGTTTGAAGGTGTGTTAAGTCAGTAACTTTACAGTCCAGATGTGGTCTTACAGAGCTGAAACTCTGTGGGTAAAATTACCACTAAAATTGCACTTTCCATTAAACACACTGATTTTCACAGGTTATTATTTTGGCGCGGATTGCTAAGTTGCAACCTTCCCCAAAAAGTCGAGAAACATTAAGAGCATGTAAGGAATACGGTATTCCTGCGGGGCTTGGGCAGAATAGGATGGAGAGGCAGGAAGGACAAGGAGAGCTACTCCTTTTATTATTTTCAGATGTTTCCCTGAGAACACCGCGGCGCTTTTATAAATCTACACATTTGGATTCCCTTCAAAATAACGGACCAGATTCTTTCACTGCCTTCAAGGGACTCAGCGCTCCGACTCCGCTTGGCCCGGCCGCTTCGGAGTTGGCCAGGAGACGGGAGTTTAATAGACACCACATGCACAGTAGCTGCTCTTCCGAATGCTTTATCGCCTGAAGAGTTCAATTCCATTGAAACCCTCAAAACTAAACAACTCCCTTGAATCAATACGGTTCTGCCCTTTGACACAAACCTACCGAGGAACTGAAGCGATACTGCTCTACTCGTCCCCTTCCTCCGCCGGCTGCTGTTTCGAGGCACAGCCAGGAGCAAGCCCGCTCCTGCCAGCCAAGGTCCTCGCTCCCTTTATTTTTATAAGCCGCTCGAATAAAATAATTCCTAAAGGAACCCGGCGGGGAAACGGTGGGACAGCTGAGAATAATGCGTCAGAGGTTAAAATCGCGAAGCCTGGATAGTTAAAAAAGCACATTTCTGCTGGCGGCCGTCCCGCTCCCGGCTACCTGTGCCCGGCTGGCGGGGCTGCGGGACGGGGCACACGGGACGGGGGGGACACACACGGGACGGGGGGGGACACACACGCTCCCAACTGCAGCGGCGGCCCCGCAAACGCGCCCCCCGCCCCCTCCCCAGCCAGGGCGGAGGGTCGGAGCTGCCGCCCGCCCCGGCAACCCGCAGCTCGGCTCCCTTCGCATCCCGCCCGGGACTCACGTCCTCTC
>VWZZ01004646.1:916521-939564 GCA_013399095.1 Psophia crepitans | reverse complement strand
GGGGGGGGGGGGGGCGGGCCGCGCGCGGGGGGGGGGGGGGGGGGGGGGGGGGGGGGGGGGGCGGGATGTTGTTGTTGGAAAATGCCAATCTGTCAAAATGGAAACATTTGGCAAGAATATATCCATTTTGACAAACTTCTGCCAAAACACAGTCAGAGAGGCTCTGGAAAGGCAGGAGGGGGGCGCAGCACAGCACACCCACCCTCCTCATCCTCAGCACAGGGGGATCCCTTGGGGGTACAGGGCTGCCCGTGGTGGGCTGGTGCAGCGGTGCCTTTCAGCACTGCCAGCTACCCCCCCGCACCGCTGTGCTGCAGGTCAGAGGCATGGTCAGAGCAGCAGCACCTCTTCCTTTCTCACCCTCAAAATTGGGGAAAAGGGGTTAAAAAGTGAGCTTGGGGCTCACTGCTGGGGCCATATGCCCTGTGGCGAGGAGGGGAAGCACCGAGTACCATGGGTGCTTGGGCTGCCCCCAAAGCTTCCCCAGTCCCGCGTTTGGATGAGCTGGTGGGTGACCCTGCAGCAGCATCTCCAGGCCCAGGCAAGACTCTACCGGGCGAGGATCGGCCCCCTGCCTTGCTGGCAGCTCGGGCAATTAAGGACAACAAGGACTCAGGTGCAAATGTTTAAGCAAAGTAGGACATTTTGTTTGAAAAAAAGGAATTCTGAAAGGAACAGCTCTGATGTCCCCCATGCTCAGTGCTGTTGGCAGGCAGCAGCCACCCCTACATCCCTGGGTCACTGCGTAAGCCCTGGCACCGGGGCTCTGCTCCCTTGGGTGGCACCCACAGCCCCAGGGAGGGGCACCCGTGGGCACAGTTGGTCCCCAGGGCCACTCACAGCACGTGGGAGCCACCGGGCTGCTCTGGCAGGGGTGGATGAAAGTAGGGCTGTCACTAGCGTTATGGATGGGCTGTGAGCGCTGGCAGGGAGCGAGCAGCAGACACTGCGGATGGGGAGGGAGCCTCCGTGTTTCCGACCGCTGATTGATGAGATGCAAGTGCCATCCGTTTCACTTACTATATCACCGTTACCTCAGCCTTCCAGCCGGGGTGAGGGTGCTTTGACCTCTGGAAATGATTGTGTCCACTGAAGGATGAGAAGGGTCATTTTTTCCACCCGTGGTCCCAGCAGATGCAGGAGCATCCCCAGGAAGCCCCATGACCGAGGGCTGGGGGACTCCAGCAGCCCGGGGTCAGCCAGGGCACCACAGCCACGTGGAGGAAGATGCTCCATGGAGGGGCTGGAGTGTGGTGAAAGGAGCGTGCGATGGCTGCCCTGGGGTAGGGGTGAGACACATCCAGCTGGCTGGGAGCTCCCATGGCAGTGATGCCCAGTGCTGGCAGGTGAGCAGCAAATGGAGAAACCAAAGCAGCAGAGAAGCCTGAAGCCAGACAGTACAGCACTGACGGCCTCACAGCGGGTACCAGGGAGCCACGAGCAGTGGCCCAGCCTGCAGGATGCTCTGTGAGGGCAATGCTCCATCCATGCAAGACCCACCACCACATTTGCAGTTTGCCTCAGTGTCACCTTTTGTCAGTGACAGGCCAGCCCAGCTG
This sequence comes from Psophia crepitans, assembly GCA_013399095.1. NCBI lineage: Eukaryota > Metazoa > Chordata > Aves > Gruiformes > Psophiidae > Psophia > Psophia crepitans. The sequence continues at coordinate 938,005 of VWZZ01004646.1, read as the reverse complement.
GCTGTGGGTGTCCCTGTGCTGCTGGGGCCGCCTGCCTGTGTGCTCCCCAGGGCTGGGCATGGCTGCAGGCTGCCTCCTGCCCTACCCGCCTTGGCTGGGACACAGTGACATGAGCTCTCCCCTCCAAACCACCCAGGCTCTGCTGCTGCAGCATCCAAGGGGGCGAGCAGGGGGCACGCAGGGAAGCACCACTCCGGAGGGTGCATCTCAGTCCTGCAGAGCCAGCTGCCGTGCCTGGTCCCTGCATCGCTGGCGTGGGGCAGGCAGCCAGGGCTCCCCAGCCAGCGATGGCAGGGCACAGCTTCCCAGGCCGGCTGCAGATACCTCCTGCTGCAGCAGGGCCTTCAGGGTCGGGGGCTGGATCCTGCCTTAGCAGATCTCGTGGCAGAGCATCGGTCAGAAAAGTCTGGCGACTGTCTCAAAGGGCCACGTGTCTGCACAGCAGCAAGAGCCCAGTGCCAGACATGATTGTACACAGAAGTGTGGTTTGAATTGGGATTTTTTTGGCAAGGGCTCCCTCCAGCCAGGTGCATTGCCCTCTCCTGTCCAGAGGCAGGGCTGTACCTGCCAACCTCCATGAGGGTGGCTCAGCCCTGGAGAGAGAAAGCACCAGGACAGAGCAGACTCCCAGGGCAGCCATCCCTAAAACTCCCCATGCCCGATCCCAGGGGTCACCTGGAGAGGAGGGGTTAGCCAGTCCCACCACAGGCTGAAACCCTGGTCCCAAAGTGAGTGAGGTTTGTACTTGATCCGGGACAGCCCAGTAATAATCCTCACCAGGGGCCAAACAGAACAAAATCAGTGTGACACCACATGAGCTCAATGCTCCCCTTTGTCTGTCCTCTCTCCCACCCCAAAACTGACAGCTCAGAACAGGATGGGACCCCAGATAACCAACTGGTCACGCCAGCACCACAATCCAGCCTCCTCCAGAGACCTCCCCTCTGCCCGCCGCAGCAGGCAGGCAGGAGCCGCAGCATGGATGCTCTGGGATTTCCCAAAGTTTGTTATTACAGAGAAAGAAAGAAAAGGGCTCAAGGGATCAGTGGGGATGAAAAATGCTTTAGAAACACAGGAGATCATTTAACAGGTCACCTCCACAGCAGAGTTTGCCAAGCTGATAAAGGCAAGCAAACTTATTAAGGCGTGCACAGCTTGATTCGAAACGGCTGCTCCCAAACAGCCAATTACTCCAGGCTGTTCAAATCCAATTAGGAAGGCTGTTTCCCTGATTACGGCGGTGTGTTTTACAAATACAGCACAACTCCTCGGGTTCAAAGAGCAATCCATAAAAGGGAGCTCGGTAAGAGGCAAGCCAGCGCCCGCAGCCAGGGGAGGCAAACCCTGCCCCCANGCGATCCAACCTGTCCAGGTCAACCTGTCCAGGATGGGATGCTCGAGCCCCAGGCACAGTGATGCTCGCTGGAAAAGCAACCCTGTGACTGTCCCCAAAGCAGCACAGCCCAGCCAGCCAAGACAACAGGAGCTCCAAACTGTGGTCCCCACTGGGAGCTGGGCTCTGGGGTTGTCCAGACGGGGATACCACCACGGTCTTTGTCAGTGCCACCACTCTATAGTCCCTTCCAGAGTCTCAGCAAAGGCAACCCCTTGTCACCCAGCTCAGCTGGCCTGTGACATTAGCAAGTCTTTCCACAGAGACCTGGCAAGCTTTGAGGCTTACCCACTGGGTATTAAAAAACAAAGCCAAAACAACATCCTCTACATAACGTTGCAGGGGTGTTTGCCCTGACCCTGCCAGCGGGTAGAGGCAGCTTCTAGAGGTAGAAACCCAGATGGGACATTTGGGCCTTTGCCTGAGCAACAGGACCTGTCAAGCTGGGATGGATACAAACATGAAGGAAGAGGAATGAATCATGTCCCCCCTAACTGGGATCACAGGTGCTGCGGTGCAGCGAACAGACCCGACCCCCTCCAGACCCCAGGGGGTTCCCATCACCTGGGGCAAAGGAGACACCAGCAAACTCATCCCCACGCTCACACAGAGGATGAAAAATTAACCCACAAAATCCATCCTTGGTCCAAGAGGCTGAGCCGGGCTTGGGGCAGGGGCGGGCCGGAAGGGCCAGGGCTGAGCCGCAGCTCCAGCACCTTCGCGGCTGTCCAAACCTCACCCCAACCGCTCCAATGGGTTCACTTCAAACCCTGGCGTGCGGCCACCTCTGGGGTGTAGCACAGCCCCTGTTATTAAAATGTGTGACAGCAGCTCAAGATGGAAAGTGAAGTTGTACATTCTCCATCTGAAACTCCGGGAGGAATTTCAAGCAGGGGAATGCAATTTCCAGCCTGGAGGAGAGCCAGCAGCACCAGGGCGAGATTTTTCTTAATATGGTTTTGCAAAAGTTGAACACAGAAAATTGCCCGTAGCTATAGCAATACTAGCGAGCTGGAGACGGCCCGTTCGGGGAGGAGGCAAGGCATCTGCACAACAAAAACACCCACCCACTCCGAGGAGCCTGCTGTCCCCTGCCGCTGCCGGGATGTTCAGCCGCCTCAGCTCCCTGCTCCAGCCTGGTCTCCTCTGGAATTTGAGGCTGTGTGGACCAGGGAAAAGCAGTTCTCCCACCCACCTCAGGAAGGAAGCGCCGTCCCGGGAGCGAGGGTTTCGGCAGGGGAAGCAATGCCCCCAGCACCAGGCTCTGGCAGCTGATTCGAAACTCCCCACGGGACAGCAGGGCAGGGTTGCACAGCACGACGCACCTTCCCCGCAGCGCTGCGGACAATCAAACGGTGGCACAGCCTTTCACAGGAGGCAAAAGCTGATGCTGATAGAGCCGAAGGGAGGACGTGGCTTAGTCCAGACCCTCAGCGCTTGCAGGTCTCCACTCCCTCCATCAGCCCAGGAGAGATGCAGGTTCAACAGTTTCACCTTACTCCTGTAACAGCATTTCGGGGCAGTGATGGGGACGCAGTGGGGCAGCAGCCTCCCCAGCCACAGGACCGCCAGCCGCCCCTCTGCCCCCACGCCAGCCTGGGGAATACTGCCTGCTCACGGCAGCACAGACGCAGCTGGCTCCCAGCCAGCTGAAGTTACAAAAGGAGCCTTCCCCCTATTTCTGCTTTTGATTTAAATAATCCCAATAAGGGGATAAAGCAGCCAAAACCCACTGGTTTTTTTTAAAGCTTCAATTTAAGAAATAATATGCATGAAATGCGCGACTTTTATTAGAGTAGGCAGAGCTGCAGAGTATCAGAGACAGCCCTTTGCTAAGCAAACCTCTGTCCACGGGACACCAGCTAGTAACTGCCATCCAGAGCACTCAGGCATCCTCCACACAGCATCCCAGCTCTGCCTTGGCCCTGCCTTCCTTCTCATTTCCCATGAAAACACAAACTCAGGGCTGGCTGCAATTATGCCTTTATTGGTGCCCTCCTGGGCGAAGACGCAAGCGTGACAACAGTTTCACATCATCCTGAGGAGTGAAGAATTTCAGGGATGGGGAAGAGGCACAAAAGCAAAACTGCTTTTATTATGTTTAATTCGCTGTTACCTGGTGTCTGACCACACAGGTCTGCGGAAGCAGAGGGATTTCTTTATCCTGGTCAGATGTATGGGGCAGCAGGGCCGTTCCCAGCTGACAAAGCCCTCTTTTGCCGGAGCCAGGCGATGCCACGCAGCCGGACGGTGAAGCGTTGCTGTTTGCAGGCGGCCGATGGATGCAGCCCAAGCCAACAGCATCGAACCCATCTGGCTGCAGCCCGCAGACAGAGTGGGACTTTCAGCACACTGCCTGGTGCCCTGATGGGTGTTTCAGAGGATCTGCCACCTAAAAACCCTGGGGAAAAGATGGGACAAGATGGGTTCAGTGCCGCAGAGGTGACAAAGTCCTTGTGGGTTTACCAGAGCCACAATCCAAGGACAAGCTGGTGGCATCTCTCCCTTTCTTGGGCAGGAAGGTTACGAGGTCTCAGGTCCCACCACCAGCTCCTCTCCCACACCCCTCACACCCCCTGCAGTTATTTCTGCCTATCTGCACCAGGAGCAGGTGACTGACCAGCCAGGAGTATCTTGACAACTGCTAACCTGCTCTTTACAAGCTTAGTAACTTATAATTATGTGTTCATTGCTGATCTCATTTAGGGTTAATTACATGCCAAATAGATGTCTCTCTAATGTGCTTGGAAGCATCCCAATAAAGGCTCTGAGCTGCCCATCAATACGCATGTGAACGCGGGTATTTGTTCTGCTGGGTGTTTCACCACCCGGTGCTTATTTGCAGGTCTAAATCAATAACATCATCCCATTTGGGCTGGGGGAGGACGCAGCATCAGCTCAGCTCTGAGGGAGAAGATGAATACAGGGGAACCTGCCCTGGCTGCCGCAGCGAGACCCAACCCACGGCAGTGTCAGCACTGGGGCTGGCCCCAGAGCCATCAGCTCTGGTAGCAACACGGCTGGGACAGGGCCAGTCTGGCAGACAGAAACAGGGAACTTCACTGTGACATGCTGTTTTTTCTTAAAACGCATATCGAACAGGCTAGTAATAGGGTCACCGCATGGTTTAATCCCACTTTTTTAGCTGACTTAAAAAAAACAGAGCTGACTTCTTTTGGGTCATGCCCCCATTGGATTTTTCTCCCTGCTTCTGGGTTGGGGGCTGCCAGCTGTACTAAAGCCACCGGGATAGCACTGGTGTGGGACTGGGGAGCCTGGAAGGTGCACTGGCACCCTGCACAATGATGGTGGCAAGGGAGGGACGCCAGCCCCAAGCCCACCCTTGCTGGTATCACGGTGCTAAACCCACTGGGGAGAGCTGGGACGGGCTGGAACGCAGCTGAGCTCTCCCACGTGCCGGGCAGGCTGGGCCAGCTCCGTGCCACAAAAGACAGGCAAAGCTTGTCACCTTGGAGGACAAAGCTGGGGAATTATATCCTAAACACTCACAAAATCAGCCGGTAAGTGCACAGGGCTGTTCCCAACCCAGCAGCAAGCCAGCACAGCTGGGGCACATCCTCACCGCTCACTCGTGGCACACCAGCTTCCCCCAAGCCGCGGCCAGCGAGCTCCGCGCCACCTTGCCATATCTCCATGGGAACTGGCTTTTCCCAAGCAAACTGGTTTATAAGTCCCCTCCACCTCCAAAAAAACCCCAAACCCAGAACCATTTGAGGGTAAGGGGCTGTTTCGCTTGTTTGCCTTTAAAAAAACCAAACCATGTCACCGGGTGCAGATGGCCACATTTACAACCCTAGGGAGCTCTGGCACGCCCGCTGCTAATTCCTTGCACAGGTCGGGGGTAGCTTTCATTTGGCTCTGGTTCAGCCAAATAGTCGGTGGCCAAAGGGAGAGGAAGGTGTGGGATCAAGAATTGGAACATCTGGAGCAGAGCTGAGCAATAACAAAATGCAAAGCAAAGTTTTAAAGAAAATGTCTCAGATGGATGGAGGGGGGAAAAACAGAGTTCAAAAGGCTCCCTGGTGCCAGCGAGGAGGGAGGCAGGCTCCCAAGCCCCCGTCTGTCAGGCATTTGGGTGGGTTTGGGATACAGGGGGGGGAAACAAAAAAATGGTGTTGAAGGGCGAGGTAAAAACACTGGATTAAACTCTAGCCAGCTGCACCCCTGACCCACAGCAAAACCTGCTGCTCTGCTGCGGGCAATGTGGATTCCAGAGCTTAATGCAATAAAACCTGAATTTCAGAAGTTTTTCAGTGGTAGCAGAGGGATTAGTCTGACACTTTGGGTCAGAATCCTGACTTTTAGCCCCCAAAAGATGGGAATGGTCCAACTCTCTGTGCCAGCCCAGAGCTCTCCCTGCATCCCATGGTTGATGCTGGGCAGCCCCCGGCACAGGGCAGCGGCTGCAGGTGCCCCTGGCACCACACCAGCTCCATTTCCTCAGCAGTCCCACCAACAGTATTTAAGTCACATATCAGGGTAATGCATTTTCTTTGTCTATTTTCCTTGTCTATTCCGGTCTTAATTCTGCAAAACCCCTACGACAGCAAAATATTGCACCATTAAGAACAGCTAATGAATGGATAATGAATTGGGTAACGAGTATAATGAGCTAATACTCTCATTCCCCAACTAGTGGTATGCATCACACAGTCATGAATTACAGCTGCCAAAATCAAAGCCCAAGTGGCTGGCGGGTCACACCAGAGCCTCACATGCCAAGCACACCATGACCCAGCCTTCCAGGTGAAAAACACCCTCTTTCCGGCAAGACCTTGGGTCTCACCCCAGAGCAAGAAGTGACTGGAATAGATCCACAGGGAGCACCGTTGCCTGCCGGGAGCTGCCGCCAGCACGAGGGCAGGGTCCAGCCCCGGCTGCTGTGCCTCATCCAGCAGGCACGGGCTGATCCCGCTCATCTCTCATCATCTGCGATGCACATGCTGAAGTAATCAGCAGGCAAAGGCTGGAAAGTCTCCAAAATGGGAGAGGATGTAGGGTACGCTCGGGTTCCCGCAGCCCCGGGGCTGCAATACCTCCTGCACCAATAAACTGCAGGTGCTGGGGGATTGCGAGCACTTGCCCACGCACTTCAACAGCATTCGGATCCTGCCTCCTGGTACCCCAGCCCCTTCCCGGCTCACACACAGCAGGGAAAGTATTGGGGGAAAAAAGCCCCATTTAGAGACAAAAGCCTCCTGGTGGTGAGGATTCCCTTTCCCAGGGACAGCAGGCATCTGGTTCCTATAGCACAGGCACCCACATGTGCTGCATGACCCCACGGTCCCACCCCCTCCCCAAGAAGGCAGGTCAGCGCTCGCCAGTGCTGCAGGAAGGAGCTGGAGCTTTGTCTGGAGCCGGGCCGATGACAAGAGCTTTCAGGCAAATCACCCAGGCTCTGCTGTGTCTGGGAGAGATGGAGCCAGGACCGAAGCTGCTGGTAACCTGAGTCTCATCAGCCCAAGAGCTCTGCTCCACAGGAGACCCACCCTGGGGGCCCTCAGACCAGCATCACTCCACACAGGCTTGTGGTACCCACCAGCATCCCATGCCTCAAATCTTCATCAGAATATCTGGGTGCCGCTGCTCTGTGACTCTCCTGCCACTGCCCACATCACAGTCCCACATACAGCCATGGGGGTCAGCAGCAGAGCGGCAGAAGCCCCCATCCCTAGCCCCAACTCATCCAGCTGGGATCCTCTGCCTGTTCCTCCACCTCCTGCCAAACACATCCCAGCAGCACCAGTACCTGCGGGAACTTCATGGATAAACCCCTGGAGCCCCACGGAGAAGGAGCGAGCCAACAGCCCTCACCAGAGGAAGCGTGGGAGCATCCCCTCCAGCTCACTGGGCTGCAGTACCCTCCCCGCAGCCACCTGCACGTGGTGATGTATGTCCTCACCTTGGGTCTCACCCATCACCTGACCTAAATTCTGAGCACAGATGAAAACAAGAAAGCCCATAAATCTAAAATGCTGAGAACAGGTTTTAGAGTTGCACGTGGGGGTGAAAGCCAGAGACACCCATCCGTACCACACACCCCTCCTGCACCGGGGCTAGAGTCCCCATGGCAGCACCAGGAGGGGATCGGAGCAGTCCTGCACAGGGCACCAGTGCGTTCTCCAGGCACCTCCTCATGCTGGGGCTCTCATGCAGCCACAGCCAGGCTTTCGCATCCCAAGCTGCCTCCCAGGCCAGGATGAGGCCGAAGAGGGGGACAGACAACACACAAGGGCAGCTGGGGGAGCTCAGACCCAGGGGCCAGCTACCTGCAGTCCCCTGAACAGGGACACGTCTGGGACAAACCTGCTGGCTCTGCCCTGGCTGTGCCTTACCCTCTGTCTTCTGTCATCCCCACTCTAGCCCTCGAGGCTGTCGGAGCTCCTCAGAGCATCCTCTGCCCCCCAAACCAGCCAGTGGTGCCCGATGGGGTGCCAGGGGACACTTCGGTGCTGGGAGCCCCAGTGGTGCTCACCCACCCCGTGCAGCACCAGGCGCAGAGCTGGGACTCGGGGCCAGCAGACCCCCCCAGCCCCTCTCCCACTGCCCCCCCACAGCGGGACCCACCATCCCGGGGCTCATGTGAACACCCCGTGGTCATTTTTAACCTCAGATCTTTGACATTATTAATAACATACATGTGGGTCTTGCTTCCCCTACGGATAACATCTGGGGGATATTCATCACGGCCACCGCGGGCTGCAGCCCTCCATTCTCCCCGCAGAGCAGGATGGGTCACATCTGAGTACCGAGCTGCTTGATGTGGAGTCATTAGCATGCACAGACTTCCAGCCCAATTATTTGACAGATGAAATCAAGATCTGTTGGCCTTATTGTTTGCATCTGGAGTGCTGCATCTGCACACACTCCTCCTGCCTCCTCCTCCTCCCCAGTCCAGCCGCGCTGCACCAGCATTGGCTTCATCTGGATGTTGTTTACCATGGCTTGGTGTATGGGAACATATCAAACACACCATAATAAAATTAGTCCTACACAACAGCAATTATGCACAGCACCTTCAGAGAGAAAGGATGCACCACTTCCCACTTCTCCTTTGCCTGTCTGTGGGGAGAGGAGCCCACTGCTTGTCCTCCCATGAACAGCTCTTGCAGAAGCTCCCTCGGCGAGCACGGAGAGAAGCCCAAGTGGATCACACCACAACCTGTCTGCAGTCCCACTTTTGCAGCCAAGCCGCTGGTATTCTACCAACTGATTTTACACAAATGAACAATTATGCTTCACCTCTACCCATTAACACATTCAACAGCACTGAGCTTGCTTTAAGAGGAAAAAAAAAAAAATTTGCATCAGAAATATTTGAGGTGCTGAAGTCAGCATGCAGGTGTGGGGGTTGAGGCGGCACCCGGCAGCATGCCAGCACCAGCCCAAGCAGAAAGCTCCTAAACCTGGCAATTACAGCCCATAAATGTGGGCGTGGGGATGGGGCTCACACCCCAGCACACCCTGGGCAGCCCTGGCCACCGCAGCGGGTGGCTTTGGCTTTGCCCCAGAGCCTCTCCGGGAGCTGTTAATTAGGGGAGAGGAGGTTAATTCTTGCCACATGTCTCCCCTCAAGGAGCTGATGCTTCACCAGGGGCTCTGCTCTGCTGCAGGACCTAAGGGGGGGGTCACTCCAGAGGAACCCCCAAGTCCCCTGGGCCATCACCAGGGAAGCGGTGAGGGTCTGCCATGCGCAGAGAGCAGGGATGAACCTGGCTGCTGCGTCCCCAGGGCAGAGGGGCTGGTGTCCCTGCAGTGGCTTGCCCAGCACGCAGGAAGGTGCCTGTCCAGCCCCACGGCCAGCACAGGGCTGGCACGGGAGCTGCCTCAGAGGCAGGCACCGAGCAGCAGAAGGTATTTGGGTTTCTTTTTTCCCCTTTAACCCATCTGTCCTTAATTTCTTTGGGGGTTTCCCTCCAAATTCTTCAGATTCTATGGCAAATGCTTTGCAGTCCTCCACTCAGCTCGCCTCAGTGGCTGCCCAGCCCAGCTCTGAGCTGCCTCAACCAGAGCAGAAGAAAGGGAAAATACCAACCCAACAAACGTACCGACACATAACTTATGTCTGACCGGTATCACCAGTGGCAGCACAGAGGCAGTGGGAGCCTTTACCAGGGCCCGGGCCAGCCTGTCCACCCATGCAGCAGCAGGGGACAGCAGAATGTGCACCGGCCCCAGTTCCAGTGCATGTCTGTCCATCGCTATGGGCTGTGCTCCACACACGGAGCAGGGCCCTGAGATCTGGTCCATTTTTGCCAACACCCTGCCCAGGAGGCGCAGCCTCAGCCACGCTCCTGCTCTGCATCCCTTTTCCCCTGCAGACAGCAGCAGCACCAGGAGGCAGATGTCGGCCCTGCCAGAGCTCTGGTGGGAGGTGTTTCCATTTGCTCTTATCATTTGTAGCAACAAATCACTTGTTTTGCCCTAATTTTGCAATAACAAGACGGTAGCTCTGGGCTACAAGGAAATGCAAATGTCTCAGGCTGGGGAGCAAAGCGGTGTCACACATGGACCCACCCCCGCACGGAGCAGCATCACGGTATGAGGTACACCGCAGTTGCTGCTAATTAGCTGCTAATTTTACAGACTCCTTTATGGTTTGCAGTCATTTAACCTTTCCCGTGGGCTGGAGCCCTGCAGCCAGAGCTCTCCTGGTGAGCACCAGGACGGCTCTGCAGCAGCTCCCCGGGGAGAGCAGGGCGGCAGTGCCAGCAGCGGAGCAGGACCACTGGCGCCAGCCACAGCCCCGTCCCCAGGATGCTGGGGACAGCCCGGGAAGGATTGGGAGGCACTCACAGCCTGGCTGAGGTTGAACCTGGGACAGTCGCAGATCCCCTGGGGTGCTCCCACCTCTCCAGGGTCTAAAAAAATCTCCCCCCCCGCTGTCAAGTGAAGTGGAAATTCAGATCATAGAATATCCTGAGCCGGAAGGGACCCATAAGGATCATCAAGTCAGCTCCTGATCCTGCACGATACTGGGTAAAAATGGTCCATCTCCAACAGTGACCCACACAAGCCCACATATAGGTTCAGTTTAGGTCCAGTTTTGGAGATTTAAGCAGTGCCTTGGCTTGACATGGGCTGTCTGCGCGAGCACGGTTCCTCCCCAGCGCCTACGTCCGAGCCACAGGTCTGATAAGTATCAGGATACCGCACTGGCTTCAAATGGAGAAATTAAACGAATACCTTGCATATTTTGGCGACTCATGCATGTGAGCAGCTGTAATTGAAGACACGATCTGTCTCGCCCTTCAGCATGTATTGGCAAATTACAGTCTTTCATTATTTCCCTGAGTTTAATCTGCATCGAGGCAGAGGCGTTTGTCTCTCGCAGGGAGTCCAGCTCCCAGCAAATCCCTCAGAAACAAGAAACACTCCAGGCCAACCTTCTCCCATGACGCAAACGCTTGTGTCCAGCAAGCCCAGCGCAAGGGTGGGCAGCTGCCCCAGCCCCAGCCGGGTGCCCCAGCACATCCGTGCCGCCTGGCGCTTGGCACAGCCAAGGGGTCTGCAGCAAGGGGAGCGCTGCCCTGGGGACCCCGGGTACGCGGGAATATGCAACCACTGGGTTTTTCTTTTCCCCCTACAAATACCAGACTTCCAGGCTAACCTCAAACAAGGCAGACAGAAAAACAAACACACACCACCACCACCCCAGCAAAGCTCAGGCCCATCCTGGCCATGCAGCACAGGAGCCCCAGGAGCGACCCACCTCTTGAGAGGTCTCCTTCAGCACCACAGTGCAGACACACGAACTGTGGGCAAGCTGGGCTGCACTGATTGCCACGCTCCTGAGGGAAAACCCCTCACAAAGAGCTCAAGGGACCACAGCAGTCTCCCTTCCATGGGAAAAAACAGCTGAGAGCTCCAGACCCCTCCTCTAATGCCTCCGGCTCCCCTGGGACCCCATCGCCATCCGCATACTCATCCCCACCAGGGAGGGACGCAACTTCTAGTAATATCGTTTGCCAGGAAAGACCTGCTCAGGCTCACAGCTCTCCAGAAGACTCAAGCACCCATAAAACAGGGTGTTCATTAGGGGTTGTGGGTGTATTCAGGGCAGAGGGTGCTGGAGCCCTGGTGAGTAACACCCCCATGATCCACCACCCAGAGCAGGGGCTCTGCACGGCAGCTCCCACCCCTCAGTCAACATTTCATCCTAATGTTTATTTATTTATGTGACATCAATTGTTCGCTTTTTTAAATAAACAATAAAGTGCACAGGGTGAGGATGCAGCTCAGGGCTGATGTTCAGGTCAGGTCCCCAGGCTTTGCTACGTTCAGCTGAAGCACACGCTCACCAAACAGGGCCATCAAGTGGAGGGTTTGCTCCTGCTGACTCCAGCATTCTCTACCTGGATAGTTTTGGGGTCACAGCATTGACAGAGGCTCCCAAGCAACCCCTACCCCAAACTGCAGCTTGGTCCATTGCAGAGGGGGCTAGGGCTGGCTGCTCCCTCCTTTAAGCCCTGCCCTGGGTGATGCCTGAGCCAGGTGGAGCAACTCAGCCCCGTCAGTGTCCCAGACCCTGCCCTGCTCCGTGCTCCCTGCTCACCCATCAGCTGTGCAGGCAGGATCAGGCCCATGGTACCGCATTTCTGCAGGGTTCTCAGCAGCCAGGACCTCACAGGCTCACGCCCGAATCCAGCACGAGTCCATACACCAGCGAGCCGGGCACATTTTTGATGCATACAGCTCTGCAAAGCAGCAGGACAAGGAGGGCTGAGCTCTCCGTGCCCATCAGCCAGCACTTCTGGGCTGGGAAAGGATGCATTTCCCCATTGCTCAAACTGAACTGGCCACTTTTTGGCAGGTCATTAATTACAGCAAGCTTTAAAGAGCTGGGGAGGCAGACGCAGCCATCCTGATGAACCAGCCTGCTGTGGGCCCTATGGGCCCTGAGAAGTGGATAAAGATAAGAGCTTTTTGGCAATGCAACAGAGGAAGGTGTTTCCCTGCCTCGGAGGCATGCCAGAAACCCTCCCTGAGGCCGAGCCCACCCAAAGCACCTGCAGAGCCTGCGGCTCCCATCCTGTGGTGCTGTGGGGCAATGGGACCACCCGGACTAGCTCTGTAGGGTCTGCTGATCTCCACCTTCCTTCACGGATGAGCTAGGGGTTGGGGAAGAGTCAGATCCCTCAGGTACTGAACAACTCAGGAGGTTGAAAAGCTCTCTGAGCACCAAACCTGCGATCCCTCGGTGCCTGTTTCCATCCGAGCACTGTCTGAGCCAGAGCAGCACAGGCAAGCAGTCCCTGTTGGTGTTCCCCACATCCCACAGGAGCAACCGTGCCCGGTGGTTGCCATCCCTCTGCTGTGCGTGGGCTGGACAGGGAAGGTGGACAACCTCCAGTATTGCATCTTAGGAGCCATCAGTTAAATGAGCTATTTTAATTAAGTGCAATGTAAGTTATGCGGTAATGTCAGGAGAGATGATAGAAAACACTCCCCTCAGCCTAGCCAGCAGAGGAGGATGTATTTCATGAGCTTCATTAGCCTGTGACCTGTCACCGACCTCACCCTACGTGTGTGCTTGTGCACTCTTGCACGCTTGCACCCACAAACCCTGCTCCCTTCCAGCCAGACTTCCCAGGAAAAGAGCATGCCACCTGATTTCTGTCCTGCCGTCCGGGGTGGGGAGCACCACAGTCAGGGCTAGCCAGCCCGGACAGACAGCAGCGAGCCGTGCCACGCAGCGTGCCATGCCTCCACGCCTGCACAGACAGACAGACGGACACAGGACATGGTCGGGAGATGCAGCACCTCCCGCCTGCATTACAGCCCCCTCAGAGCCTCGATGCTTTGCCCACCGGAGCCAGTGCCTTAAATTAATCCGAGATTAACCAGTTTGATCTCTTACTTTGAATTTTATGCTTGTGAGACTCTTTTTTGAAGCGCAGAGAAGTTAATTTCCAGCAGAGCTGTCGTGCTGCTGGCAGGCACAGCCAGGGCCATAAAATACCAGTCCTCACTCAAGACGTCAGAGGGGAATAAAGATAGACTGCGATGCAGAAAAGATGCACGCGTTTAAAATAATCTCCGAAGAATGCAGCACAGCCCTGAAGACACATGTCTCCAGCGTCTTTCCCGAGCTGATCTTTTCCTCTTTAAATAGTCTGCACTGCTTATTCCCTCCTGGTGGCTTTCCACTCTTCATTTTGCATCTAATAATGAAGCAGTTCAAAGCCATCATCTCCTCCCGGTCCCTCCAGCAAGCTCCTCGCCAGGCACTGCCCGCCAAGCGCGTGGCCAAGCGCACGGGCTACTTGGTGGTGGCCTCTGTGCCACCGCTGCGGAGCACCCGGAGTGAGAGCCTGCGGCTCCGGAGAAGATGTGGGTTTTTCAGAACTTCTTGGCAATCCTCCCACAGCTTCCCTACTCCTGAAATTAAAGGATCGAGCCATAGCAACCTCTCCATCTAAATTAAAACAAGCTATATTTACTGTTCATTCTAATTGAATTACATTAACTCCAAGCTGGATGATAAGCAGAGCCGTCCCTTACAGTTCCTGGTCTTAATACGTTTAGCATTCAGACAAATGCACGCCAGCGTGTCATCGTGTTTAAAGCGGAGGAATTTGGTCCTGGGCTATTTTCACCCTGCCCTGACAAGGCTGGCTGGGAAACTCGGGGTTTTTTCCGGGGGTTGCACTGTGGAAGCGCCGGTGAGTCCAACATGGCATTTCTTCCTCCAGCACTGGGGAGCAGAAACGTCGCTGGAGCGACATGGAGGGTGCTGGGTGGTGATGGCAGCGCCGAGACAGGCTTGGGATGATGCCAATGCTGTGTAGGCGCTGAGCAGAGCGCCTCAGGGAGCAGGTACTAGAGGTAGGAGTAACTTCTCCCCCTGATCCATACTCCCCCATCGCTGTGATAGGGCAGGATCCAACCTCACCTCTTGCTGCTTAAGGATCCAGTTCCTGTGGTGCCATCAAGGTGGGTCCATGGCCTGGTGGGGTGAGACACAGCTTGCAGCACCCACCCAAAAGCCAGGCCAGTGAAAGGGTGACAGGACAGAGGTAGGAGAACATGCCATCAGCCCTAACGGCATCAGGATGAACTTAACTTGAAAAACTCGGACAGGAGGCTTCAATAAGACCAAAGGACCCTGCCAAGAGTCACACTTCCTATGTTGAAGTGCACAAAAGCTGGACATGTAAGACATGAAGAAAGCACTGTCAGGGTAGGCCAGTGCCAGCCAGCAAATATATAACAGTGGGAACATGAAATATTAATCACTGGTGCATAAAACAATAGGAAAAACCTGCCTTTTGAGGCAGCCATCAATCCTCACTCAGCAGGGAACATCAAGAGACGCTAATACCATACAGGTTCTGCTTAAATATTTGCCTGCCTTAATGCTCACGCAAGAAGCATTTGCTTTGAAGTTGAAAATAGACTGTAAATGTCTTTTGTGTGAGATGAAACATGATAAGACATGAAACCAGGAGGCTAAACTGTAGTTAATCACGGCGGTTTTACAAGCAACAAATCATTATCGTAGACAGTAAAGTGTATCGCTTAAAAGCGCGCGGAGGGGAGAGCCCGGCCGGCCATCCCCTGCCACCAGTGGGTTTTCAGGTTGTGGCCCATCAGGGTGGCTGTGGGACCGATGCTCGCACAGGCCTGGACCGATGCTGGCACATCCTAGAGCAGCTTTTCCTGGCAGGATCTTTTCAAGGGATGACAGGGGTGATGTGTTTTGGGGGTGGTTCATCCAGCTCCACACCAGGGTGTGGGGAGGGCAGGAGTGCTGCAGGCATCCTTGCTCCAGCACTGCTGTTTCAGAGGCTGGCACCAGCTCTGGCTGCGCCCACAGCATGGGATGAGGTTTTGGCTGGGGGTGATTTGTCCCATCCTGGGCAGACTCTGCACGCAGGGAAAGCCGTCCCTGAAAACTTGGGATGCGCTTGGGCTGAGGACAGAGCCTGCGCTGGACAGGGTTCTTCGGGCACGTGAAGGGCAGCACCACTGTCAGCCCATGTCGCATCCTAGCACAGCCGGCAGCCGCTGCCGAGCGCGGGAGCCGTCTCAGGGCAGGTATCCCCCACATCAAAAATGAAGATCATGATTAGAAGTGATGTGCATTTGGGAGCGTGAGATCAGACCCCAAAGCAAGCGTAAAGTATGACTGATTAACAAATAAACCCTCACTAATTGCCTTAAAAAGTTAGCCAAGGAAGGAAGAAAAAAAAGATAGATTTAAATTTTCCTTGGGCTAAACATTTTTCCAGCACGCTCAGACTGGTTCTGAATGTTTCCAGTCATTATCTCCCTAATTAACACACACCACAAACTGAAAACAAATTTCTCCACCTCGTGGCTCTGGGAAGTTCAGCCTGATTAAACAAACCTCAGGAACGAGGCCAGTGATTGCCCCCCGCCCAGCAAGCAGCATCTCGGGGTGGGCGGCAGCCTGGAATAGGGAGAGATGAAATTATTATAGGTGAATGAAGTGGAATAAACCTTTAAATTTCCCCAGCTGATGCTGGATGTGCTGAGGGACAGGTGAGCTCCCTGAGACAGAGCAAGCGAGCTGACTGATGGAGAGGCACCTCACCTCCTGACACCCCCACGTCTGGGGGAGATCAGGGGCACGTAGTGGTTTTATAATTGCCATCACTTTATTATCTGTAATTGACACAAAACCAGCTCTGGTGCTCATTGTCCCAAAGGTATTAAACTACTCCCTTTTAAGCAAACGTGCTCCAGAGCTGATCACCAGGACGGGACCCTGGCATAGCTCAGAGTTTTGGCTGGGGCCAAAAGCACCCAGTTGCTGGGACCAGACTGTGCAAGGCACCCGAGGCAGGCTGTGCTCCCTGCCCCAAGGGACACCTCCATGTGCAAAGCCCCGAAAGCGCCGCTTTGCCACCTATTTACAGCCAGATGCATCCTCCTGCCCTCGGTGTGCCACTCTGCCTCCCGCCCTGCCGGCACCGGGGATCCCACAGGCTCGGCTGGAGTGGGAAAAACTGATGATCGAAGGGTTAAATTAAATAAAACAACACGAACAGAAAGGAAGGAGCCATCCTTGCAAGGCTGGGCAGCCCACTTGAAATGAGTGAAAAATTCAGGGAAAAGCAGGCGGGTGCAGGCAGAGGACTGCCTGGCCAGCCAGCTCACTGCTCCCACAGCCCTGGCTCCAAGGAATAGCGATAATTAGAGCTTCCTAATGCCTCCAGGTCATTTTCTTTTTCCTTGTGTAACGTAATTTCTATAGGTCTTGTTGTCTTTATTGGGAGAATTAATCTAAATCTCGCCATGCTCTGGCCGCTTTGCCGTCCACCGGAGCCATCCCGAGGAGGGTCAAAGAGGCAGGTCCTCTTCATGGCATGCAAATAAAAAAATTAAAAAATTAAAAAGGGAGGTCAGCTGGAGGCTACAGCAGAGGAAATGAATGATTTTTTGAACAACCAGGGAAGTTTGCGTTGGCCTGGCAACATAATTCAATTTCTGTCACTAAACCCGCGTTGCTGATGTGGGGCCGCTTTTGCCCAACTAAGCAAAATCCTCTTATTAAATCGGAATTGTCATTAGTGTAATAATAAAATGAGGATGGATGGCGGAGGGGAAGGCCTGGCCACAGCCCAGCGGAGGCAGTGGGGATGCCCGGTGCTGCAGAGGGAGGGAAGGGCAGCGCAGGTTCCCGAGCACCCCCAGCACCCGCAGCAGTCCGGGGAAGGCCGAGGGACCCCACGGTGCCCAGGGTGGCTGGGGGTGCTCAGCAGAGCTGGGAAGGCGCAAGGGTGGGATATGCCCAGCAGGGTCGCATCCTGCATCCTCAGCACCAGGCGCTGCCGGGAGCCCTCCAGCCTCAGGTCTTTAATACCCCTGGCTCTGCCCAGATTCCCAGGAAAATGTCCCATCCCTATTTAAACCATCCGGTGATTTTTTTTTGGCTGGGGGTAATTTCCCTTCTGCTTGCTGCAGGAAGGCGAGGGTACTGCCCTGCCCACCCCAGCCTCCTCCTCCCCTCTTCGCAGCGCCTGGGGAAGGGATGGGAAAAGCACTTGCACCCTCCTGTGCCCGTGTCCCCGAACTGCAAGGCAGCGTGGAGGGATGGCCGGGTCCCCGCGGCACGCGTGGAGGGATGGCCGGGTCCCCGCGGCACGCATGGAGGGATGGCCGGGTCCCCGCAGCACGCGGTGCCCGACAGCCCAGGGGCGGGGGGAATCCCCGCCAGCCCCTACACGCTGGCACTCCCAAGGAGGTTTCCTTTGACTGCAGCATCTCGGGGGGGAAACCACCCCCAAAACTACCTTCCTTCCAGTGCTGTGGGTGAGGGGCTGCGGGCAGGAGGTGTCCCAGGGATGGATGGTCCCGTGGTGCTCCAGGGTGGGAAGCAAAGGGATGGCTCCTGCCCTCCCGGGCTCACGTGGGGATCACCGGACCAGGGGCAAGGCAGCACATCAGAGGATTAATCAGTTGAAAAGCAGCTTGAACCTTTAGGCTGGAGCCTGATTAATAATTAGAGCCGGAGGTCATCTTGTGCACAGGGAAGGTGGTGAGGGCGATGCCACCGGGCACGAGCCAGCAGCGGGGCAGGAGGGAGACGTGCTGCTGGCTCCTGTGCTCCAGAGCAGACTTTGCCCCCTTCGAGCAGGGAACCGGAGTCCAGGGGTCCCCGCATCAAGTCTCCAGTCCCCATGACCCAGTGTCCAACCTTGCTGGGGAGAACAGGCCTCTGGGAGGCAGGGAAGGGCTGTAGCTTCCAGTCTTACAGGCAGCTTTGTGTGGGGAAACTATTACGAGGTACTGCTAAAATTCATATCCCCTCTGCCCAGAAATTCCTGCCAGCCCAGAAGGTACCAAGAACACACTATGAAATAAGCCAAAACCAGCTTCAGTTGGGCAAAAATGCTGACTGGAGTGAAAAGGAAACCTTCCTCCATCAGTTTTGACCCTGGGAATGCCTGAAGACCTCCAATGCATTAGCATCCCCCTTCCAGGTGGCAAAACCTGGGATAACGGTACCAGCTACAGGACAAAAATCACAGGCATTGACCTCAGGCCAACTCTTCAGGCGGATGTGTCTACACCTTGGGTCACCAGGTCTGCAGCTGCAGACACAGACTCCAGATGAACCCTGCTCTCAGCCTTCTGGCCAGGACTTTGTACCTGCACTTGTACCTGCCTTGCACACATCCCGCTGCTGACACAGCCTCCCCAGCCTTCAGCCAACGCTGGGCAATCCGAGCAGAGAAGGAATCCCATGGCAGATGCACCAGGGGGCTCTTGCCAGTGCTTTTTTTAAAAAAAGAGGTTATTTCTCCGACACAGTGAATCAGTGCTTTATTCTCAGTATGGAAAGAGGTACAAGACCAGCAGTGAGCTCCAGGTAACGAGCTGGCGCGTTGCGCTTTTCATCAGTGCCCTCGGAATGACAGGACTGAGGCAAAATGCGTGCAGAGAAAAGCCCCGAACGTGCCCCCGAGCGCAGCCGCACCGTAACAGCGCCGGCAGCACAGCCTCACCAAACCATTCACGTCGCACTAGAGCTGCGCCGCCAGAGCCACAAGTCGGCAAAACATTTCGCGGTCTTCAAAAATCCTTGTGTATTGATTTCCAAGAGGAGCATTTGGTTTCTGGCCAGGGAGAGGAAAGGCCACAAATCAGATGCTGAATTAAGGAGAAATCAGTGCAACAGCCTTTCCAAGCACAGAGGGAACGCAGACATCATTCCTAAAGCTTGAGTTGTGCGAAGTCCAGCCCATGAGACCAATTCTGGGCTCCCTTGCAGCACTGTACAGCAAGGAGGAACCGTTAGTGCCAGTGGGGTTCCACAGTGATGAATCTGGAGTAAGGGCAAGTCAGAATCAAAGCCAGAGGACACAAGAAATCTGGAACTGTCTCTACTGCGTGCAAGATAGGTAGAGGGGTAAAATACCTGGATGCTGTCTAGTGGGATCATAAAATCATCCTTGCCCTAGCACCCTGGGAGGGTTTATATAGGGCAATTCATACCATGATCCCAGCCCAGAATAGCACCAGAGATTAACCCAGACTCTGACCTCAGCTAATCCAGCATTACTCCCTGAAAATGCCAGCAGAGTGACTCTGAATTGAATTGGTGTCACGTCAGAATTGCCCCTCCTGGCTGTGATCTGGACAGCATCCCGGCTCGGCTGATGTCATCAGCAAAACCTCCCCAGAGCTCAGCAGAGGCAGGACCGCAGGCACATGTGCTGCTCTGATGGGCAGAACCGAAAGGACTCAGCAGTAGCTGCTGCCAGCAGAGGCGAGGATGTTGGGGAGAACAGACAGCTGGGGAGGAGGTAAGAGTGGGTAAAACGAAGAGCTGTAGTCTTTGCATCACCCCAATTTGCGTGAAACACCCTCAGGCACAGGTCATACAGTCTGCTACCCAGCAAGCACAGGGCTTCAGCAACCCCCTTTTCCCCTCGCCTCCTCTGTGCTCCCCCCGGCATCCCGAATCACAGCAGCCCTGAGAGAAAAACAGTCCAGGGAAACCAGGGGCTTCTTCGGGGTTTCTCTAGCTCCTGGTGCCCCCTTGACCAGATGGTGCACCCCAAGGTGTGAACACAGGATCAGCCCAAGAGCAGTGTGCCAAGTGGAGCAGCTCGCTTATTTCTCCTTCGGGTCCTTGTCTGCTTTGCCTAAAAGAGAGGGAGGAAAAATCAGGGCTCGTGTTTCTTGCTCCGGAACCCCCAGCCCCCTTTATATGGTTCTTTGGCTATGTGCAGCTAACATCTCACAGCCACTGCAGTCCGACAAGCAGGACAGCAAGTCATGGCTGAGGACACGGCCTCCCAAAGCCTTTTCTGACTCCGGGGAAGCAAACAGCACGACAACCACAACGGCAAGAAGCCCTGCCCGTCCCCACAGACCCAATCCCTACCCACAGGGCAGCTGCGATATTCAGAGCTCCCACCTGACTTCCCCAAGGACTGAACCAGCAAACTCTCCCAGCCCCGTGTTTGCCCCCACAGGAGTTCCCTGCCCTCGCTTTGCACCACGAGCAGAAAACCCCCAAGGCTCAGCCGCCCCTCAGACACGCAGAACCCTGCAGCCACATCCAGGAGCTCCAGCACACTCTGTACTTCACCGTGGGAGCTCAGGGAGCGGCCGCCGAGCCGCCAGCTGAGCAGACTGATGCACATGAGATTTGTTGAGGATGCACGTGGCTCCTCAGCTTATCTGAGCCGCCAGCTACACCCCGCCGAAAGCAGTGCATCGCACACCGCGCGGCCTGGCTATCAGCAGCTTCCCAAAAATAACTCGGGAGGCTGAAACAGCTGCCAAGCCACAGACTTTACCTTTCGGGACGAATTTTAGCGAGCTGCTGAATATTCAGAAGCGGGACTGCCCCCTCTTTGGGCCATCATTGAGGAATTCATGGCCGAGCCCATTGCCGCACTTGCCACAAGACACCTAGAAACGCAAGGAGAGAGTTCAAGGGAAAGCAGTCCTTCTCAGCGGGCAGGCTCATGGAAAAAAGCCCGCAGGGATTTCTTTGCTGCTTCCCAAGCGTTTCAGAATTGGCACCTTCAAAGCCCCCGGGCGCTCCTTGCGCTTGGACACGCTGTCCTCCCGGACGGTCTCGGTGAAGGCTGGCCACGGGGACGAGTGCTCGTATTTCGCACGGCTGGAGAACAGCTCGTGACCACACTTGGCACAGACGTAGATGCCTGGGGAGGGTGGCAGGAGAGGGGTCAGTGATAGGGGGCAGCCCTCCGGCCCCACTCTTCGGCCAGCTCCCAGCGGCGATTGCCAGGGATGGGGGGGGCAGCGGTGGGGACACGTCAGCAGGGTGACATGGGACACGGACTTTGCCCATGTGGGCCACAGGGCTGGACCCGCACCCTCCATAGGGGCTCCTCTGCAGGACAGGTCCCCTCCAAGGGACCTGGACCAGCATCTGCCCCACACCCTCGCCCTGCCCCCATGGTGGGAGATCCCCCAACAAGGACCCCAGAGAGTGGACCCCCAGCCCAGTCCCCACGGGGGGAGGATGCCCCACGGGAAGGACGCGCACGCACACACACACACCCCCCCCCACTCCCCTGCCCCGGGGATCTCAGCCCCCGCGGAGGACACCCACTGCCA
>VWZZ01004646.1:895657-912718 GCA_013399095.1 Psophia crepitans | reverse complement strand
TTTTTTTTTTTTAGCTTTCAAAACCCACAAATACCGGAGCGGTGGTAACGAGCCAGGCACGGCACAGCAGAGCACCGAGCCCTCACCAAGCGCAGGGGAGCTGGCATCCCCCTAACCTGGCAGAGCTGAGGAGCAGTGGCAGGGCAGGATCAGCTGAGGACCAGCCCCGAGGCTTTCTGGTAGGCACAGCAGAGGGCTGGGGAGGGCAACAGGCAGCACTGGCGATACTGGGGGATGGCACAGGGCCACTGGGAAACCTGCATTATGAGGTGGGGCTGCCCCCCACCTACTGTGCTTGGGTAAGAGGTGTACAGGGCCCCATGGCATCAAGGAATCAGGCATCAGCCCTTCTCTGCTGCTCATTTACCTCTTCTCGCTCCCTGTTTTTGTGCTTCGGTGCTTTGCGCGGTGCCCCGGACCACTCCGTCTGCCAGAGGGTGCCGGTGGTGCCGGCGGTGCTGGCAGCCCTGCCCACGGGCTGGATGGCGCCAGCCCCACAGCCAGGGCTTCTGCCGAGTGCTGGGTATCACCGGGGTAACCCATGGATTATTTGGGGATAACAAGTGGCTCCTGTAAATCAGAAGCAAAGCAAGAGCCACAAAGCACGAGATTATATAAACGGCACTGGAGGCAGCTGCGGCACAGCCTGTAATTAATTCGTGGCAGTGAAGTGCTTTGAAGATCCAGCGCAACGCGGATGCCGGGTGTAGGGCAGCCCAAGGGGCAGCACCCACCAGCGGCGGGGTTCTGCTCAGCCCCAGCTCCCACGGGACGGTGTCCCGCTCCTGCCTCAGGGACACTGTGAGGGGAAGGGGGCAGTGGTCAAGCTAAGGACCCCAGGAACCTGCTGGGTGCTAGGCTCAGCCCTGCAATGGCCCTGCAGAGGAGCCATCCCGCAGCTCCATCCTCCCTCCCAGAATCACACGTGCACGGCTCGGGAGCAGGGCCAGCCCCGTTGCTTTGGCAGGAGTGCAGCAGTGGACGGATCATGGTGGCTGTTGGGGATGGGACAACACTTTGCCACGGCCAGGAACACCCTCAGGGCTATGGAAACTTTAACGTTAGGAAAACTTTTGTGCCCTTCCAGTAAAAACAGAGATTACTGCCCCCCTGCTTCCAGAGCGCCCTCCCGCTGAGCGGGGGTCACCGCTTGGGCTTGTTTCTTTTCAGGTTTATGCAGTGCATTAAGCAAGGGCCAGACCACTGTTGGTTAAGTGAGAAACATTTAGAGGAGTCAGAGAGTCCTGCCTGCTGGCGCTGCATCCCTCCTCGCAGCCCCCGCACCTGCACGGGGACCAGCGTAATGCCCTGATGCAGGAAAATCCCCCTTGTTTTGCTGCAGACCTGGCCCACGGCTCCGGGTTCTCAGGGGCCCGTTGCTCATGGCCTGGCTGAGGTTTATCCTCATTATGCAAATGGTTCCCCATACGCTATGACTGAGCTCATCTCACCATGGTGCCTTCTCCGTCCCATCCCAGCTGGGAAGCACAGGGAGACCCACAAACCTCCCATCCACTGGCAGCCCCGTGGCCCCAGGAGCACCCCGAGATAGGGATCACCCAGTGCACAGTGACGAGGTCCCCAGGGACACACCACCCCTGCTCAGCAGCTCGTGGCGATGCTGATGGGGAAAGCAGGACCAGGGCAGGGACATGCTGTGCCTCAAGGTGGCACGAAGCTGAGCTGCTTCCTCTCCTTCCCCCGACAGCACCAGTGCCGTTGGCGATGCGAGCGATGGCAGACCAGGCTGCGACAGCGGCAGACGCCTCTCCGACCCTGGCACCGTCCCCAGGCTCACCTCGGCGCGGGGACACCGATGGGCTAATGCCCCATCCCACTGGCACTAGGGAGGATGGCGGCGGCCGGGATGGCTACGGGCTCATTTTCGCCATGGACGGGGACGTGAAGCCTCCCACCTCGCCCCAGCCCGGGGGGATGCTCCTGGCTGACCTCCCGCGAGCCCCCCAGCCCCGGCTGAGCCCGGCTAAGTCCCGCACAGCCCCATCCTCCCCCAGCGTCTCCCCGTCAGAGAGCCGCGCTGCCCTGCTCCGGCTGCGGGAGGCCAGGCTGGAGGACACCAAGAGGCGGCTGTCGGAGGCTGTGCAGGAGCCCCTCAGCCGGCTCAGCCGGCTCATGGCCGAGGAGAGCAGCCCCGTGTCCCGGGCGAAGGCGGGTGCGGGGGGGCAGGAGGCAGGGGGCAGCCCCGGGCAGGCGGGGGGCCGAGGGGCCGGGGGACGCTGGGCACGGGACTGGAGCCCCTGGGAGCCCACCCTGAACTGCCGCTATGAGATCTGCTCCTACGGGGACGTGATCCAGGTGGTGGAGGTGGCGCAGCGAGATGCCGAACCCCAGCTGCCACCCTCCGAGGAGCTGCCACCGGCACAGCCGGGGGGCCCGGTGCCAGGCAGAGCCCTCGCCTCCATCGCCCTCCTCGCCTACAGCTACTTTGTTCTGCCGCTGCCGCCCTACGCTGCCGGCCTCTGCCTGGGGCTCATCTGCGGGCTGGTGCTGGGCTTCCTCGCTGTCCTCCTCCTCATGCCGAAGCTCCCGCCAGCAGCACGGGGCCCACGGGGCCGCCTGCGCCCCAAGCTGCTTCCAGGGGAGCCACAGGAAACCCATCACCTCCAGGTAGGAGAGGAGTTGTCTGGGAAGGGGTGCTGGCTGGAGGGGAGCCTGAGGCTCGGGGTGCAGCACCAAGGGGGGGCCAAGCCCACAGCAGGTGCTGGCTGCCACCCTGTGCGGCACAGCGGGAAGCAGCCGGCTCCTCCTTCCACCCAGGGCTGGATGAACCAGCTGCACACCTACGACCCTGAGCTTTTCCACCCCTCGCTTACACACTCGGTGCTTGCCACGCTGGACGGAGCCACCCTCAAGCTCTCCTACCCCAAGACCAACATCCCACGCCGAGCCACTTTTGAGGAGGAAATCCTCGACACCGTCTTCGTCAGCCACCGCTGCTACGACCTGACCGATGCCAAGGTGAGTCCAACGGTGCCAAGGACCCTCCCGCGGGAGCAGGGGGCTCTCCCCTTGCAGCACCCCCCCTCACTGCTGCTCTCGGTGTTGCAGATCTTCCTCTGCCCCCCCAGCCTGGCCCGAAAGCGGACATGGAACAAGAAATACCCCATCTGTGTCCTCCTACCCAACCTGGCAGAGGTGGAGTGCAGAAGCAGCGAGGAGCAGGATGCAGAGCTGCAGAGGGATGAAGGGGCGAAGAAGGTGCCGGTGTCAGGACAGGACATCCTGGGGGACTGCCGGGAGAGGTGCCTGTACCTGTTCGGGCGGACAGGGAGGGAGAAGGAGGAGTGGTACCAGCACCTCGTGCGAGCCTCCTGTGGGACCCCCAGCAGCAGCCACGGTGAAGCCAGGGCAGGTGAGATGTGGCAGTTGTGGCTTCTGCTCTGTGCCGGGACCGATCCGGGGTGGGAGCTGCGCTCCTGCTGAGAGGACAAGCCCTTGGTAGGCAGCAGTGAGCATGGGGGGCAGATGGAGGGGCTCAGAGCCAAGAGCATTTGCAGCAGCAGGGAGAGCCTGGAGGATCCCCCTCGCCAGCACAGGCTGGGTGGCGCGTCACTGGCATCACCGATGGGCAGCACGATGCTGCATGTGCATCACAGCACGCCATCGCACATGCATCAGAGCCAGGCAGCATGTCACCTGAAGCCATCCTGACCCTCCCACGTCCCCAGGTGTGGGACCAGCTCTGCGGAGCAGTGGCAGCAGCAGCGGAGGGAGTGCTGAGGACATCCCCTCTGCTGTCCCGCTCAAGGACCTGCCGGGAAGCGTCCGACAGAAGGTTTTCCTGGATTACAGCACCTACATGGCTCGATTCGTGCCAGCGCAGGTGGGGGGCAGCCCAGACCGGAGTCCCTCTCACGGAGCACTGGGCAGCCCCACGCCCACAAAGGTGAGTGGGACAAACCGAGCACTGGGAGTGGGACACAAGTGCTAAGCAGAGGCTGACGGACCCTGCGTGCAGCCACTTCCAGTCCTGTGGTTCGTCGGTTCCCTCCCAGCACCACGGTTTGGGCAGCCAAGTCATGGTGCAGGGGAGCACCTGGCCAGTGGATCCCACCGCTCATGGGGCCACCTCGCTGCAGGGGCTCATGGCTTCTGTCCCTCCGCAGCTCAGTGAGGACACAGCCAGGCGCAGCGAGACATGCATGGCCTGGATGAACGCCCTGGTGGGGCGCATCTTCTGGGACTTCCTCCAGGAGCAATACTGGGCTGAGCAAGTGTCCAGCAAGATTCAGAAGAAGTTGAGCAAGATCAAGGTGAGAGGCAGGAGCATGAGAGCACCTGGGGAAGCCCCATCCCTGAGGCTTCACAGCAGGTGCCAGGCTGTGGTGACCACCCCCATGTGGTTTCCCTTTACCAGCTCCCATATTTCATGAACGAGCTGACTCTGACAGAGCTGGACATGGGCATATCCATCCCCTCGATCCTTAGTGCCTCCAACCCCACCGTCAATGACCAAGGTAAGAGCCCCGCAGAGCGGCAGGGACCCCAGGGCTTGCTCCACAGCAGCTGTTACTGAGGTGCCAGCCTGGTCCCTGAAGCAGGGCGGTTTTGGCAGGCACACGAGCTGCCCTCGGTCCCTGCGGTGCTGACAGGGGCTCACCCTGTCCCTCTCCCTGGCAGGGCTCTGGGTGGACATGGAGGTCACCTACAGCGGCTCACTGCAGATGACACTCGAAACGAAGATGAACCTCTGCAAGCTGGGGAAGGAGAGCTCTGCAGAGGAGAGTGGCCCGGCAGAGGCAGGCGGAGAGGGGTAAGGAGACCGTGCACGGCTGGGTTTCATCTTCCTCCTCCTCCTGCCTGAGTGAGGGGAGGGTGCTGGCCCCAGGGCACCCCCCTGATGCTCCTTGGGGCTCCCAGGTTCAGGCCACGGCTCGTCCTGCTGGCAGACAGTGATGCGGAGTCGTCCAGCGCCGGCTCCTCTGATGAGGAAGACATCACCGCTGCAGAGCCCATGGGAGCCCCGGGGGAGCGGGTCCTGCCGCCCAGCGCCGAGGGGTAAGGGGCTGTTTGGGGTCTGCGCCATGAGGTGTATGGGGAGATGCTGGGGAGGCAGAGTGCTACACCAGCACAGGGGCTCAGGGCCGGTTTCCCCGGGAAGGCACACACAGGCACCCCAGCACTTCATGGCAGCCCTTCACCAGGGTCTCCTGTCCCTGCGGGGTGCTGTGGCAGATGTCTGGGGGATGCTGAAAGCCGGCACGGCTCTGGGTCTCACCCTGCTGCTGAGCTGTGGCTCCCCTTGCTTTAGCCACGTCAGCGGCAACAGCACGAGCCGGAAAATCCTGCGCTTTGTGGATAAGATCGCAAAGTCCAAGTACTTCCAGAAGGCCACTGAAAACGAGTTCATCAAAAAGAAGATCGAGGAGGTTTCCAACACGCCGCTACTGCTGACTGTGGAGGTGCAGGAGCTGGCGGGCACCTTGACTGTGAACATCCCCCCGCCACCAACGGACCGTGTCTGGTACCAGCTCTCCTTCCTCCTGTCGGGGCCCATCACATCCTCCATCCAGCCACCCTCGCTCCCTGCAGCTCGGCCAAGGAGCCAGCGCTGGGGCTTTGGGTTCCTCTGGGGCACCAGCAAGCGAGGGCTGTTCTCCCAAAAGGACACAGAAACCTCAGAGTCATTTCTCCTAGCCTACACCCAGGCCAAGGCAGGATCTGAGGACCCAGAGCTCCCACTGCAACCTGTCCACCTCCTCCCAGGAGGCAGGTCCCTAAAACCCAGCAGTGGGGCCACGTGGGCTGTGCCACATATTCGGGACGTGATGCTTTCTGCCTCTTTCCTTTCCCCTCACAGGTACAGCTTCCGAGTCCCACCCCAGCTAGAGCTGAAGGTGCGCCCAAAGCTGGGGGAGCGGGAGGTGACGTTCCTCCATGTCACCGAGTGGATCGAGAAGAAGCTGCAGCACGAATTTCAGGTGCCTGTTACAAAGGTCTGGGTCTGATAAAGGCCTCAGCAAACTGAAGCATGCTCATTGCTGCAGTCAGGGATGAGACCTCTGTTTGGGCCAGGGTCGTCTCTCAGAAAAGCCAAGATCTGACTTGATCTGTCCAGCTTTGGACAGTCAAGAAACAAGACCTGAGTAACCAGCTGCAAGGGCTGGTGCTCTGAGCACCAGAATGCTTCAGGAAAAGCGTTTTCCTCCCAGGATGTGCAGTCCTGCCCCAAGCGGGGAGATTAGGAGTGTCAGCAAGTCCCAGGCAGACACCCCCCAGAAGGGCCGAATTCACCCATCCACTCTGGTTTTGGGATGTTTGGGAGATTTACCATCACAAGGTACCCGCTGGTTTGCGCTCAGCCTCTCACCTGTGAGACCTCTGGTCAAAGAGCAGAAATTTAGGTCCCCAAATCCCCCCAAAGAGCTGCCCATTTGAATGGCTTCAAAGAGCCAGTCCCTGCCCTCTGCCGTGACCACCCCTGACGCCCTGCAGGTGGGCAAAGAAAAACTGCTCCTGCTTGTCCCCATCCCGAGATACCAGAGCTGGTAATCCTCTAGAGCCAGGCACAGTCAGCTGCTGCTGAGGGGACAGGAGCCCAGGACATGTTCACAGCCCCAGTTTCTGACCAGAGCGTGGCTCCTGTCAAGGCCACTTCCCAGCAGATGTGTCACCAGTCAGGCAGCGGTACCCAAAACCACTTACTTGTTACTCTGGGTTCCTCTTTTCAGAAAATTTTGGTGATGCCAAACATGGATGATCTCATCATTCCCATCATGCGCTCTGGCCTGGATCCTCAGCCACCCACTGGGAGACTGCCCAGGGACCTACCGGCCAGGGGAGGGAAGAGGCTCTGAGGCGCAGCCTCACGGGCAGGGCAGACCCCGCACAGAGCTCGGGGACGGCGCTGGGACACTGACTGCCTCCAGGGCGATGCCGTGGGGTCTGAGCTTCTCGGTTCATCTCATCCTCAGCACTTTTGTAGATGAGACTCCTCCTTAAATACTGCAAGCACACTTCCAGAGCAGAACCAGACCCAGGGCAAGGAGTTCGTTGGAGACCCAAGAACTTCATGTACCTCCTACCAGGTTCCCAGGACTCCTGGTGAAGGGGGCGGCTCTGGACCAGCGGAGGGCCGGGCTTTCTGCTGTCTGGTTCCCAAAGAGGGTGCAGGACACCCAGACCAGTTCTGCACTGAAGGAGTTACGATCACTGCTGATGCAAGACATCGCAGCTCCAAGACGCATCATCACACCCTCCCTGCAGGCAGCTGGACTGCAAGGAAAACAGGGGTGGGAAATGAGTCCAAAATCTGAATAAATCCACCACTGCCCAGTCTTACCTAGCAGCCTTCTTACTGTACCCAAGTTCCCACTCTGCTGAGGACGCCGTGGCCGTTTGCGCACACAGAACTTTGAAGGTCATACCTTCAGCTCGGCACAAGGAGTGCCTGAGTGTGCGTGTGTGAGAGGCAGCGAGGGGAGATGGTCAGTGAGACCGGGCAGAAGCAGGTAATGGGGAGGCCCTGCATTCCCAGCGGAAACTGGGGCAGGAGTGCCAGTACCTGCTCAGCTCTCCTTCAGAAGAGAGGAATTGGTTTGAGTGAATGCAGGCCATGGGAAAAAAATCACTGGCCAAAGGAGAGGGAGGATCCAGAGACAGAGCAGACACTTGGCTGTCCCAGTTAGTCCCTGTCCATATGGGCCAGTCCCAAGTGCTACTTGTCCCATCCCCACCTGTTGAGGAACCTCAAGGAGACACTGCTGTCCATGGGCAGCACTGAATACAGGCAAGACACCCGTCCAGAAGGAAGACAGGCAGCGGGCATGGCTTGAAGCCTTTTTATTGAAGGTGCCCAGTTAGGTAGCCTTGCATATTGCAGTCCTTACAGCTCTTCCTGCACCCCTGGCTTCTCTTTCACCAAGTGCTTCTTCTGAGGGCCCTGGAAGAGAGTAGAGAGGAGAACTCTCAGTGTTAGTGGCAGACAAACCTGGCCTGTGAGGCTGCATGTGAGCTGCGTGGAGCAGAAATGCAGCTCTGGCCCCTTTGAGCTGTGCAAGGCTGCTCCTGGTCTCTGTCTCCAGCTGGGAGCCCCGTGCCACCATTCACCAGCCACGCTGGGGGCCACGCTCACCCTGCAGGAATCGGGAGTGGAACATCATTGCGCTTGCACAAAGGGTTTGTTTCTCTGGACAGCACAAAAGCAGCCAGAGAGCGGCAACGGGTGACCTGCCCCGAGCCAGGCAGGCTGGGGCCCGGCGGGGAGCAGTGATTGTGCTGATGAATGACAGCAGGAGCCCGCCACGGTGGAGCGGCTGCAGAGCCGCTGCACGAGCCCTGGAGGAGGCACCAGGCTTCCCACAGCCAAAGGCACAGCTTCTCATCAGCCAGCTCAACAGAACCTCAGCGGTTTCCACCAGCTAAGAAATGGGGTTGTCCTAGACCAAATAATTCCTATGGGAGCAGGTTGCAAGAATTACTGACGTGCCTCTACTTCTAGCCAAATGTAAAGTTTTACCACCACATACGTGAGGGAAACTCTCACCCCACACTAGAAAACGGCAAAGAAAACTTCTGCAACCAGGTAAAACCACCTCCTGTCATTAAAATCCGCGTCACGGCTACTCAGGACTTGCAGTGACAGCAAGAGCAAAACAAGCTCCTAACACTGAGATAAAGGAGAACAGCTTAACCTCTAAAGAGCTCTGCAAAGGCACTGCGTAGCCAATCCCCCTTCCCAGGGCTAAGGAGGCTTAGCCAGTTTCACATGGCATTTCTAGCTGACAGGCCAGATCCAGGCATGGTTTCCGTCTGCGTGGTAGCCAGGCAGTTGTTTCTTTCATTTCTGCTAGCGGAAGGCCTGGCTTACTTTGCCCTTCCTCAATTTCACGTTCAGACTTACGCACCAGCCTGGTGTAGGTTGCAAAATTATTCAAGAAATTCTGCTTGTTTTGGATTTGATTTTTTTTTTTCCTCTGGATTTAAGACAAATATACTGCTTGGCCTTTTTGAAAGCTTCCTGACAAAAGAATCACAAATTTGTGTCTGAATTTGACCCAACCTTTTCCCCTGAAGCACATTAAAGTTATAAATCATTCCAAACAAATCAAAGAAGTGCACAATTACAGCTGAAAGGGACCATATGTCCAAGGCAGTGCCTGCCAAGTTAACTGCTTGTTTAAAACATCCCATGGTGAATGGGAACTGCTTGGCCATATGGTACATTATTTGCTAGTTGGGTTGGATCACTCACACAACCATCGTGTTCTTCCTTGGCACAGTATCTGCCACGTGCACTGAATTCATGCCTGTCTTTTATCCAAGATGGTCCCGATCACTCATTTGGCTGTTGTTATATTGAGAAGCAGATGCTTGGTTGGAGGCAATCAGTTGCTTTAGCCCCAGCCACGAGCATGGCCCCGGGAGCTGGAGCCAGCGCAGAGCATAACTCACCATGAAAGCTCGCTTCTCCTGAGCTGTCTGGAAGCAGCCGTGGCCAAACTT
The DNA here is from genome assembly GCA_013399095.1 of Psophia crepitans. NCBI lineage: Eukaryota > Metazoa > Chordata > Aves > Gruiformes > Psophiidae > Psophia > Psophia crepitans. The sequence continues at coordinate 903,253 of VWZZ01004646.1, read as the reverse complement.
GGAAGTGGTATCAATGAATTTGAGTTCAATGGCTTCCTGAGCCCGGCGGCTTGTATGCACCAGAAGGGACTGGAAAAGAGGAGTCATAACGCATCAGGCTGATCTTTACAGAAAATCTGGACATCTGCTCTGATGGAAGCAGGGCTGAAGTATCCTAGGTGCATGCATGAGACAGTATCTCCACGAAAATCTGCCGTCTCGGAGAAACACCCTGGTGCTCAGGTGGCAGGTGATGCCTTGGGTTGCAGGGCAGCTCTGAAATGAGCCTGCTCTTCAGTTAGCGTTTCATTTCCTCATAGTCTGCTTATGGCCAAGGGTTCCCATCACAGCGGCTCACAGCTTGTCTCCAGAGAGGGTACATCTGACCACACACTGCCACAAACTATCTAGCTGTGAAAGGTCTCGCTGGGCACCATGTGCCACATGCCCTCTGCATCACATTGTCAAGGACCTGACCAGTCTCCCTGCCCAACATCTGGAGGCAGTGGCATTCCCCACGTGGTCAATCTGTTTGTGGGGAGCTACAGCCCACCCATCCCCAGCTCCAGCTGCACTCTCACCTTACGGAGGGTAAGCACGCGCTTCTTCGTGCCCACAACACAGCCTTTCAGCATGAGGAAGTCGTTGTTGACCTCACCATAGTGAGGAAAGCCACCCTGTGGGGAGAAGCAGAAAGAGGGTTGGCAGGCAGGAGAGCTGGATGGGAGCAGACATGTCCACAGGTGGCTTCTTCTAGGGTAGAAGGCAGTGACTGACAGTCCTTCCAGCTGGTGACACTCTGCACCCATCAGGTTGCCTGCTCGGGACCACCAGAGCACGTCAGCCCACACCGACCGCATGATCCCAGCGACGCTGCACCCTGTAAGAGCTGGGGAACCAGCCACCTGCTTCCTTCCCTGGAGGATGGAGGTGAACAGAGAGCAGAGCTGGCTAGACTCCAACTTAACAGTTTTTGATAAGCAAAAGTGAATTTTTAAACCAAGTAACAAACATTTATCTGTTAAGTATCAGATTTTTAATGTCATTTATACTTTTTCTTTTAAATAAAGTTCTCAGTTTCTGCCCAAGTTATCAGCTGAAAGTTATACGTTTGGGTCTACCAATGGGCCTAAAAAACCACCTCACAGAGATGGTTTTGCACATCCAAAACATGAGGAAAGGAATCACTGCATTTCCTTCAGTGAATTTCATTCAGATAATTTTCTATGCAGCTGTCTCCAGCCAAGGAATTACTTCCCTGGCTCAGATTCCTGTAGCCAGGGCCAGTCACAGTCCTGTTACCCCCTGAGCCCTTACCAGAGGCGTAATGGTCTTCTCCGTGACATCGTAGTGCGTCGAGGCGTTGTTCTTCACCACTTTGCCATCCTCCACGTGGATCCCACGGCCAATGCGGTAAATCTAGGAACAGAAAGGAAATTGCGATGGCGACTCAGTGAGGGATGTCGCAGGGACAACGCAGTTTCAAGCACGATGAGCCCCCTGTGGTGTGTCCCTTGAGCAGGGGACAGGGAAAGACACAGAGAACAGCAGCACTGCGCATCTCTGGGGAAACATCTGAGAAGCTGGGCGGAACAGAGGCCCCCGTGCAAAGAAGGATGGTGACAGCATGGGAGGAAGGAAGGTGCAGTGGTGCTCTGAGGGAGCCCAGCCGGATCATACCTTCTTGTTGAGCTCCGTGCGGTGGTGGTAGCCCTTCTGGCCAGCCCGAGCAATGGAGTAGCCAACCCGGGCCGGGTGCCAGGCTCCAATGCAGGCAACTTTGCGCAAGCCCTTGTGTGTCTTCCTGGGGAGCTTCTTGGTGTGCCAACGGCTCGTCACCCCTGGAAGTGTGACCGGACAGGGCGGTGAGAACACCAGGGAGATTCAGGGCTGGTGTCTGAGTGCTGGGGAGGGGAGACTCAGCATTCTTCTGCAGTTCTCAGAAGACACCATGTTGGAAGAAGACCAAGAGCTGTCACCACCACTGTGAGAGGCCAGAGCACAGAACTGTTCTCACTTCCCATGGATCTGATCAGACTGTGACATGTTCCTGCTGAGCACATCCACGCACACGCAGAGAAACACCCACACCTCCACACACGTGGGGTTTGTCAGAAGCGCAATGGCTTTACATACTCACAGTGCCTCTGAGCCTCCTGGGAGGACTCTGGGCGCAGCAGACAACATGGCCTTTGCTGAGATTAAGGAAAACAAGCTCTGCTATGACAGAACTGCATGTTGTGGTCGAGGTCCAGAGGCCCTTTGCTACTCCCTGTGCAATAAGTTGGTGGGTTCTCAGCACGGCTAATGCTCCTCTCCCCCAACACTACCTGATGGGCAGTCCCACATGAGGAGGACAGAACCGAGACCCTGTCCAGGGCCTCCCTGGTCTGTACCTTTCATCCCATGCCCTTTGGTCACACCAATGACATCAATCATCTCGTTCTGGCTGAAGACACTGTGCACAGAAACTTGCTTCTCCAGCCGCTCACGAACCCAGTCAACCTTGTCAGCCACTGTCCCTCCATTCAGCTGGATCTCCATCACGTGGGCCTTCTTCTGTCGCAGCGGGAGCAGCTTCATCTGCATCAGACAGTGCATTAGGGCAAAATGCTGCCCCTCACCTCCCAGGCATGAACGTGAGGGCAGGACCACACCACCCACCACTTGTGAGGGGCAGAAGGGGGTGAGCAGGGCCAGCTCTTCGTGACCTCTCCCTACCACAGTCCCAAACCCTTTCCTAACAGCCAACAACCTGGATCAGCATGCCTACAGATCTGGACCCAAATGCTTGCCCTTGAGCCCAACCACCCCCTCTCCCAAGTGGTCCCATTCCAGGCAGGAGCTGATGCACACCTTCTCTCCAGGGAGCACAGGAACAGGCCAGACTCATCCTACCCCAAGAGTTATGCACTGGAGTAATAGCCATGGTAAATGCCCCAGGGGAGCCCATCACCAGAGCACCGTCTAAGGCTGAACACTGCGACAAGCCAGAATCTAGCTCTGTGCTCCAAGCCAGAGTCAGCACCTCTCCTTCGGTCGTGCTCCGCCTCTGCTTCCAGACTGAGCAGTTATTTCTAGTTCCCAGCAGGAAGTGCCACCACTCTCTCCCAGTCCCAGCTCCCTGTGCAAAGCCTCTGCCAAATCACCACAGTGGGACTTTGAAGGCCTCTGCCAGCCAGAAGTGAAGCCCTGAGCCAGCTTAGCTCTGCTCCCGACTCCAAAGAAGCCATTAACTCCAGAGATCAGCACAAAAATGGCCTCTGTGTATCCAGCAATCAGCATCTGGCAAAACTGTGCCTGCCCATGGGTTATTTTTGCCCAAACATTTGACACCAGTTGCTAATTTGAGGTGATGATGGGGCCTAAGGTCCCTTGCTGACACAGGGCTGACCACCTGCTGAGGCTCTGTGCACAGCCTGCTCTCACCACAGGGTGTGTGGACTCCACAGTATGCCAGTGCCACGGCTCGCTCCGGCAATCCCTCAGCAGGGAGCTCGGCTGGGCGTGGCTCAAAGGGACAGGGCTGGTGTCAGGAGGTAGCTGGAAAGGTCAGCCAGCACCTCCCATTGCCTGCACGCCCTGTCCCACATCCCCTGACCGGTGTCTGCCTGCTCAGCCTCCCATGACCCCACCAAGACACCCCCGTGATCCTGGCTCCCAGCCCCTCACCGTGCTCCTGAGCTGAGGAAGACCCTCAGCCCCCCTCACCCATCCCCCGGGGTGAGGCTCTGACCTGCGTGTGCACAATGACACGAATGACCTTGCAGTACTTCTTCATAGCCGCAAAATCCTTCTCCAGCTGCCTTTTGCCATCCTCATCCTGCCATTTTTTGCAGTACTTGGTGAACGCCTTCTTCTTGCTCTTGTGCCTACGACAAAAGAGTTTAGCATCCAGCAGAACTGAACGGTGAAGGGATTCCACACGTCGCTGTGTCCTGTGCCAGGCACCGAACCAGAGGCACAACGTAACCGTGGGCACCCAAACCTCCCATAGCTGCCAGGGCCGTGACACAGGGCTTTGAGGTGGGGAGAGGAAAATGAAAAAGGGCTGGTAATTCAAACCTTTTTGCATGAGGAATCCAGTTGTCTCCCACTGACTGGCTCAGTGCCATCAAAATACAAGTGCAAAATCAGTGCTAAGTGGAGAAAGGAGAAAACAGCCTCCAACAGGGATCAGAGGCATGTGGTGGGTGGATCTCAACAGCACTTTTGTAGGAGACACGATTCCTACAGTTATGAAATTCTTGTTTCCATTTTCCTCTCCACTGGTGTGGGATTTGGGGTGTTCATGTTTACAAGAGCCAGGGGTCACATTCTGTAGCAATTTTTCCCCTGACAAATCTGGTTTTACTCCCTTCATTTGGTGCCTCAGCTCAAGTATTCCAGTGTAATGGAGAGTAGATGGGCCCGACCTACACAACGGAGAACAAACCTGCAGCATGCACTGCCGTATGATATTGTGGAGAGCGCTAACTCGGTTCAACTACAAGAATAAATTTACATATGCAGATTCCCAGCATCAAGCTGTTTGCAGTGTCTCTACGCATGACAATAAATAGCGGTTTCTCTCCACCTCAGAGCCAGCTGCTAAGCTGTTTGCAATGGCTGGGCATCATGGAGAGCCTGCGGGGAAGATCTGCGAAGGACTCCCCACTTGCAGTGCCCCAGGGACCCTCCCCAGCCACGGAGGAACGTACCAGTTCTTGTAGAAGCGCCGTCGGCACTCATCACTGATGTGCTCAGCGAAAACAGTCTTGAAATTCCTCAAGCCCTTCGGTGTTTCTATGTACCCCACGACCCCCACCACCACCATCGGGGGTGTCTCAATGATGGTCACGGCTTCCACTTCCTCCCTCTTGGAGATCTCTGCAAGATAGCAAAGGGTGCTCAGCATCGTGAGTCAATCACTCCCCGGAGCCATTCATGGTCTGTGCCATTACAACAAAATAGGAACGTGCTGGGGGCAAGGTCACACCCTGCTCTCAGAGCCAGCCTCAGCCCTTCTACCTCCTACCTGCTGGAGGAGCAGGCAGGGTTTGATGCCCAGATGCTGAAGAGGTTTGGCCCTGTGGCCCAGCACACTGTAACCCATCTCCCCCAGGTTGGGGGAAGTGGAGCACTGGATGGTTCTTCCCCTGGAGTTGACTCCAGTCCTGTGGGCATCCCGGAGAGTAACATAAACTTCCCCAGCAAGAAGCTCCAAGCCCAGGATTTGTCAGGTAGTTACCCTGCAGGGTCCTTCTGCCAGCAGGATCCAACAAACCACCAGCCACCACACCAGTGTGAGGACTTCCCAGGAACCCCCAGACTCAGCTCACACTGGCTGTGAGGTGGCCTTTGGCCATCCAAGATCTGGATGGCATTACAGGAGATAGCCTGGAACCTATGCGCTCCAACATCCATTCCCAGGAGCAGCCTTTCCCACCGACACGTCTGTTCCCTCGTTTCCCTCCTGGATGTGGCTCCCCGCTTCCATCAGCCAAGCCTTACTGAGCCCAGGCCTGTGCACCTCCCGCACAGTGTGTGTCATGCCAGCTTTGTAGCCTAGGAAAGCCGTCAGGTGGACTGGTTTGCTGGGATCATCCTTAGGCCATGTCTTCACCTTCCCTCGGTGGCGACGGCTTCTCTTGTGGGGGAGGAAGCCCAGGTGGCCATGCCTGGGAGCAGAGAACTTGCGGTGGGACTGCAGAGAAGAACAAAAAGGATCACCTTCACTTTCAGGTCGCAGAAGATGCCAGGACCCAAAGCACAACGGGACATCTCCCCTTGAACATCAGTGAATGTTGGAGGGATTCTGGGCTCTTCCTCAGTTCCAATACAAGAAAAAGAACTCCTAACAGGAAGGGATTTTGTTCAAGCTTCTACCATGTGCATTGAAGAATTTAGTGAGTTTCTGGACAAACGATGCCAACTAACTAAAAAGAACTCGAATATGATCTCCCTCCTTCTGCTTGAGGACTTTTAGGGGAGAAATAAGTATTTTTAATAGATCTGCCCTACTGTGATGTTAATTATAATGACTTACTTTGTATTCTGCAGCACCAAAAGGGGCTGCTCAGAATTCATGGGCTTCATGCCGCCAAGGCAAATGGCACCAAACAAGCACAGCTAAGGATCAGAAGAAACGGGAAAGGATGCCCAAAGGAATCAGTAATAAGAACATGAGCAGGTTAAATATGCACCTTGAAAACCAAATTAGAAGAGCTAAATACACAAACCCCAATCGCAAGGTCATGCTGAGCCAGGCAGAGAAAAAGCAACAGTGCTTTAGCAACACGGACAAGTTCTCACACAACTGGCTCCGCGGCAGGGGAAGGGGGGTCAGCGCACGCAGCGAGGGGTTAGATCTGCATCCACTGCGACTGCCTCCTTGCTAAGATCAGTCCCGGCACCTGGCTGTGCTTTCCACCAAGCTTATTTTCCAGCCCAAGCGGGGTTCTGTCGAGGCGGGCCCTGTTTCAGCTGCCCTACCACCGCCGGTAACCCAGCCCTGCTCACTGGCCTCTCCACACAATCAAAAGGTAGCAGCGCCGAGCTTTACGAACCATGGGACGTCTTCAGCCCAGGTCAGCCACAGAAAGAGGCCGTCAGGAAGTGCCTCCCCCCTCTAATACTTAAGATACCGAAGACACAAATTTAGCTGCTCGCTTCACCCGCTGCTATATTCACTGCGTACTTGGCCAAGCTGGCAGGTCGGACCTCACAGTTGCGGTGCGATAAAGGTCAATTGCCGGTGTCTCAGTTTACACCTCTGCCTCCTGAACAACCCGAACGCGCAGGGCAGCCATCAGGATCGGTCCCTCACGGGGCACCACACCCCCAGGGCGGCGAACGCCCGCGCCGAGCACCCCGAGCTCACAGCAGCCGGCTGCTCTGGGCAGAGACAGACTGAAAACCCCTCCATCAGCCCAGGCAAGAACGGCTTTGCGATGCTTAGTAGAAAACAGGTGCGGCAATAGGTGTGGGTGAGGGCGGGCTGTGCCGCTCCTCCAGGCCGGGGCCTGAGGCCGCTTGAGCCGGGCGCGCCCGGGGGAGACACGGACTANGGCTGCGGGAGTCGGGCCCCGGCATGGCAGGGGGGCACGGGGAACGGGCAGCGAGGCAGGCGCGGGAGGGCACGGGGCAAAACGGCAAGGACACGGCCGCCGGGACGGGGAGAGGGGCACGCAAGGGCACAGGGACTCGGGAGACACGGGACGCTGACGAGAGCAGGGCACAGACGGGCACACAGGCACAGGGAACGCCGAGCTGGACGCACACAGACACGGGGTCCACTCGCCGGTCCGGGGCAGGGAGTGTCTGACCACGGGGCTGTCACTGCAGAGTGGATCGAGCGCCAGCNATGCGCACGGCAGCGCCCTCTGACCCCGGCGTCCCCCGCCGCTGCCGGGGTTCTGTGGGGCGCCGCCATCTTCTCCGCGCCGCCCGCCGGGCCCGCTGCCGCCGCCGCCATGCCGGAGGACAGTGACTCGGAGGTGTACAAGGCGCCGCCGACCCGCACTCCCGTCTCCGAGAGGATCACGTCGCTGCCCAACCCGGTCACCTTCTTCCAGGCCGTCTTCGGTTATGCCATCGACGCGCCCGTCACCTTCGTGCGAGGTACCGGCGGGCCGA
>VWZZ01004646.1:866671-895629 GCA_013399095.1 Psophia crepitans | reverse complement strand
CGGCCGGGCACCCTCACTAGCGCCGCTTCGCGGTGTGGGACGGCTGCGGGAGTCGGGCCCCGGCATGGCAGGGGGGCACGGGGAACGGGCAGCGAGGCAGGCGCGGGAGGGCACGGGGCAAAACGGCAAGGACACGGCCGCCGGGCCGGGAGAGGGGCACGCAAGGGCACAGGGACTCGGGAGACACGAGGACACGGGGATGTGGGACGCTGACGAGAGCAGGGCACAGACGGGCACACAGGCGCAGGGAACGCCGAGCTGGACGCACACAGACACGGGGTCCACTCGCCGGTCCGGGGCAGGGAGTGTCTGACCACGGGGCTGTCACTGCAGAGTGGATCGAGCGCCAGCAAGCCAAGAACAAGTTCTACTATTACCACCAGAAGTTTCGTCGTGTGCCCGACCTGAGCGAGTGTCTGGAGGGCGACTACCTCTGCTTCTACGAGGCTGAAGCACAGTGGAGGAGGGACAGGTATGGCCCTCACTAGGCTGCTGCTCCCGTTAGCCCTGGGAACTGCAGCAGTTGGAGTTGGCTTCAACTCAGAGCATTTTTGTGGAGTTCAGGGTATCGAGGCAGCACCTCCTGCCTGTTACAGAGCACCCACAGCACAGGTATCCCCTGCAGCTCACCTGGGCTGAGCAGGGTGGCATTAGGACATGCCCTGCACTCCCTGGTTCCCACAGCACTGCTGCAGGACAGACCAGGATCCTGTAAAAACCCAGAGCTGAGCTTCCACAGGGCACGATCACACCTTTGTTAGGCTTTTCTGTCCTCTCTTGGCTGCAGTTGCATTTGTTGTCATCCTTCCCGCAGGTTGGTTGATCAGGAAATCGTGGCGATAGTTCAGGAACGGCTCGGCGCGTGCAAGCTGAGGGAAGGGCCCAACCAGTTCCAGAACTGCGCCAAGGAGATGGAGCAGCTGGTGCAGGTCACCAAGGCCTACCAGGACAGATGTGAGTATGGCAGCAGCCTGCGTGCCTCCGCTGTGGCTGTGACCGCACGCAAGGGAAGAGGGGCTTAAACCACCAAGTCCTGGACTTCACATGGAACAGAGGTTTGGGTTCTTTTAGCTGCTTCAGACATTTACTTTCTTTTTAGATGGTGACCTTGGTGTCCACGGAAACGCCAGGACATGCCTGATGAAGCAGAAGCACAGGATGATGGAGGAGAGGAAGGCACAAGCAAATGCCTCGCAGTAGATCTAAAAGGTTAGCACCAACCGCCGTGGTGCATGTGTCCAGTAGTGCATGTTGCATCTTTGAACTCTGATGCTGCTGACCTCCACAATAAATGTGCAGCCCAGGCATCTGCCACACAACCAGCATCAGGACTCATTCTTTGGAGATCTGTAAACACTAACTCTTCCCTTTACAGCTCTGCATTCATTTTTGAATTCCACTGATTGTTACCATCCCCTGGGGCACAGTCAGCCCCTCAGAACTCCAGACTCCCCTGGCACTAACTTGGAATTTCCCCTCTGGACCTCTCCGCCTCCTCCATGAGCCAACAGCAGCACACTGCACTGCTCTGCCCAGCCCTGGCGGCCAGTTCCCTCAGTTAGGGTAAAGATGACATGCTGCAGGACAGCACAATCTTCAGAGCTGGTTCTAGACCCCATTTAGGATGAATACATGATTAACAAGGATTAGTGTAACATAACATGATTTAGTCAGCAGCTGTTCAGGCTCTGGCCCACAGACATGAACCCCCTCACATCCCCAGCAGAGATTGGATCCATCTGCCTGAAGCATTAACCATCCTGTCAAACCAGTCACTATTTCTCTTTCACTGATCACTTTATTGTCTTGTACAAAACCCACTCAAGTCGTTGCCACAGCAGCCGCCTGGGTTCTCTGCACCGAGACTCTGGTGTGGGTCTTTGCCAGATGATCAGTGAACTCCTGCAGAAGAAAAACAGGACCGGTTTAATTTTCTCTAAGGCACTATCGTGGGTTTCTCAGCACCACAGCCCTTTCCAACATGATGGGGTGGAGGCAGTGTTGGGGCAGTTCAGACACAAATTATTTTTACTTAATATTTCACAGCTTTCCTTTTCCCATTTCCTTTGTCTACAAAATGCCATTTTCAAGTATTACTCCAAACTGCTTGCTGAAAACATCACACACTTCCTGGCAGTGAGCTCTGCCAGCAGCTCTACTCTCCCACTTTTAAACTCTCTGGGTACAGCACCTGAGCTTTACCAGGCAGGGAGGGCAAGATCTGAGCTGCAAATTGTGGTTGTACTCTTACCTGGTAAGGAGACTTGGTGAACACAGTCTCTTTCCAGAGGTCGGGGGTCAGATAACTGTAGGTCTTGGAGATGGCATCAAAGGTGGCTTTAGCTACGGACAGAAGTCAAACGTTGCACAGCACAGCGACAGAAACCCGCTCGCCAGTACCCACCCAGCTCCAAAAAATGTAGAATTTAGGCAGGAACAGGGAGACCATAGCAGGGTCTCTCTGGTATACACACAGAACTCAGGTTTCTTTCTCTCGCCAGTTACGACAATTACACTACTTCCAACAAGTGCAATCGCGCAGATTGGGAGATTTCTGGTTTTATCAATGCTCATATAGAAAGGCAATTTCTTGTGATTAACTTTTACAGAACTTCAGGATCACCCACAGCAGCGTAACAGGTATCAGCAGAAGTTTTCACTTCCGCTTGACTGCCAGAAGTGTTTGATTCTACACAGATTAAAAATTACTCCAGAAACGGGTATGTCGATAAGAGAAATGGCAATTCGCACAGCTCAACTACAACACAAAAAACCTAAAGCTCACCGAAGTTGCCGAGCGTGGCAGTGCAGCCCCTGGCCGAGGTGTAACAGTCATCGATACCAGCCATCATCAGCAGCTTCTTTGGGACAGGGGCAGACACGATCCCTGTGCCACGCGGGGCCGGGATCAGACGCACCAGGACAGATCCGCAGCGGCCAGTGACCTAACGCAAACACAACGGGTCACAGCTCCCGAAGCACACATGGCAGCACCATCACCGAGCGCAGGCCCAGCGAGTCGCGCTCTCACCTTGCACGGCACGGTGTGGGGTTTGCCGATCTTGTTCCCCCAGTAGCCTCGGCGTACGGGTACGATGGATAATTTAGCCAAAATGATTGCCCCGCGAATAGCTGTGGCAACTTCTTTAGAGCATTTAACGCCAAGACCAACGTGGCCGTTGTAGTCCCCGATCGCAACAAACGCCTAGGATTGAAAGAAAAGGCTTGGTGGCAGCTGCACTGCACAGAGCACACTCTCAGCAGAACATGGTCTATGAAGCCCATTTTTTTGCCTCAGAGCTCGTCCTTCAGTCAAAACCAGCTACGGCTGAAGAACTAAGATTGAAATCCCTGCCAGAGCTTCATATGGGTCATAAGTCCCAACAACTTCCCAACAGCATTCCCTCTTTACACTTCAAACTTCTCTCTCCCCCACAGCCCCTGAAAAGCCAACATCACCGTACAAGCGCAACTTGATTTTGTGCCAGGGCTGCTTCAGTAACATTTAAACATATTACTGGGGTTTTGAATACAGTAACTGTAGGCCACACAAGCTGATCTCCACACCTATTAGAGGCTACCAAAACACCTGAATGATTTAATATTATACCAAAAAAGCAGCAGTCAACAGGGGAAAGTTTTCAACGTAAAAACAGAAGGAAAAAATAATGCTACCTTAAACCTGGTACGCTGACCAGCACGAGTCTGTTTCTGGACAGGCATGATCTTCAAAACCTCATCTTTCAGAGAAGACCCAAGGAAGAAATCAATGATCTCAGACTCCTGCAAGTCATTTAATCACACGAGGCCACATTTTTTTAAACAAACCAGATACAACCAGTAAGGCCACTATAATCTAGGTTCAACAATCCCACAACACAGGTATTTTAATAATAGGCAGTTAAGTATGTTACATTTCGCAGGCATAAGCTTATTGTAGCTTGCCAGGCAGTCCAACAGAGCAGTTTGAAATGTCTTTTTTTTTGTCACTGAACAGAACTTTTACAGAAACACTTGAGCAACACGTTGCCATCTCCACACAAGGCAGACTGCAACAAACAGACCCCACCACACCACCAGTGACTGCACCAGGCCTCAGCTTCTACTGGCTTATGTTTAACTTGAACACACTTAACCTGAGCATCCTAAACAGCAAATACAGGCAACTGCTGCTAACTCTACATTTCAGATTAAGGCTCTGCTACATGTTCCTTCAATCCTCACAGAAACCTACCTTGATTGGAAGCGAGAAGAGGTAGATCTCCTCAAGAGACTTGATCTTCATATCCTTGACCAGGCGACCAAGCTTGGTGACAGGAATCCACTACGGAAGAAATCCGCGGAAAAGGGTCACCGGCAGCACCAGCTGCCAACACCCACGAACAGGCTCACCCTGTGCTCCAGGCTTCAGGGCGGCCCCAGACACGGCCCCTCACACACGCCTGCTCCACCGTGCTCCCCCCACCGCCGGCGGCCCCACGCAGCCCGCCCGGCCCCAGGAACCACTCACTTCCTTATCTTCGGCCTTTCCTCCACGGGCCCCGCGGCCTCTTCCTCGGCCCCTACCGCGGCCGCGCCCGCGGCCCCGCAGTCCGGTCCCGAATCCACCGCGGAAGCCCCCTCGGGCCGCTCCTGCACCTCCCGCAGCACCGGCGTCGTCCGCCATTTGCTAGAACAGAGAGGGGCGCCTCAGCCAGGATCCCACCCCCACGGCGGGAAACGGCAGGACCCGGAGGCAGCCGATACGGCCGGGGAGGGCGTAGGGGGCCTCCCACGCGGCACCAGCGACCCTGATGGAGGCGGATGGGGCACAGGCCGCTCCGCCGGCGCCATACCTCCCGCCCCACTTACGTGATCTCTCAGCGTAGAAGGCCGGCTGCTCCCACCGCTCCGTATTTATAGGTCGCGGGGGTCTCGCGAGAGCACCGCCCGGCAGCGCGAGCCCTGTGTGCTGAATGAGGAATACAACGCGGCCCAGAGCGGCGCCTTCCGCTCACTTATACAGGGTCCGGGGCGGGCGGGCCCGCCGGCAGCCGTGCGCGTGCGCCAGCTTATAAGGGGGTGCGCACGCACATGGTCTTCAGTGCGAGGCGAAGCGGAGGTGGGTGCTGAGATGCTGGGGGGAAGGGGCTGAGGCGTTTCCCGCCTTCTGCGCTCCTTAAGCTTTCAGAAAAATATACGTTAATCTGTTGGGGGTTTTTATGGTGCTGTCTGAGCCGGTGTTGGGTGGGGTGCGGAGGGGAAAGCCTCGGTGGGCGGCCTGGGAAGGTGCTTCAGGGATTCGTGTGAACTGTGGGTGGCGGGCGCAGTCTGAAAATCACTTGGGGTCTCCTGTGGCCCCCAGTGAGGTAACTGCGCCGACAGCATAGGGAACATTAAGCTTATTGCCCACAGCGGTGTGTGGGGAGTGAAACCCATGTTCCCATAACGCTGTACTGGGCGGGTATCGGGGACTAACGCGCTGCCTTAGTGCCGTTCCTGAGCGCTGCCTTTCCCTCTGCCGGTAGATGCTGAGCTCGGCCTCCCGGGGCGGAGGTGCCGGTGCTGCGGGGCCGTCTCCTGTCCCGGCCGGTTGCGGAGGTGAGCTGTGCGGAGCTCGGGGCACGCCGCGGTGCGTGGCGTTGGAGGAGTCACTGCTGGAACGCTTTGAAATGATCGTTTTGTATTTTCATGCGCAATAAAGGATGTGTTACTTGGAAGCTCGTTCAAGTCTGTATTTGTTGTTCATGTTGTGTAAAAGTCCCACTTTCCCTTGTGGCGGGGGGCGGGGAGGGAAAGCCTCGCTGGATAAAGCTGAGGAGCGCGGGGCAGCGGTGCGGGGGTCCCCCCGGGCCCGGCTGCCCCCGCTGGCACCGGCGTGTTTCCCCCTCCCGCCCCGCACCATCGCGGAGCTGCGTGGGGCTGTGGCGGCGTGGGCCGCCCCCTGCCCACCCCGAAGATGGCACTCGGAGCCTTCCCTCCCCTGATCGGCCGCCTGCGTCATTGCCATGCGCCGGAAGCGGCGGGCACGCGGAGCACAGCGGTGTCAGACATGGAGGCGGCCGCCGCCATCCCCGTGCGCTTCAAGAGCAAGTGAGGAGCGGCCGGGGCGGCGGGATGGCCGGGGCTGGGCCCGTGTGGCGGCGCGGCCCTGCGGCTTCGCCTTCGGGAGCCAGCGGGCCGCCGCGCTTCTCGTTTAACCGCCGCTCTGCGTGTGTCTCTTTTCCTTCCAGCTACGCCGTGTCGCGGAAAATCGAGCCGTTCTACACGGGAGGGCGAGTCCAGGTACGGGGCGGCGAGGGGCAGCGTCGGGAACGGCCCGTCTGCCGGGCCTGGAAGGCTCCTGACTTCCGTTCCCTTTTCCTCAGATAAACCGGGATGGAAAGTTCATGTTCTGCTCCTGTGGGACGAAGCTGAACGTCATCGATGTGGAGACAGGAGCTCTGCACAGCCTCCAGCAGGTGAGGAGAGCCGGCCTCCGCTGGCTGGCTGGTGACGAAACCCCGGAGGGGTTTCAAGGCTCCTGGGGCATTTTCCTGCTGTGGCCCTTGTTGTGCTAAAGCTCCTAGAGGGAGAAGCGGAGGGGGGACCAGGATTGCTCTAAACACCAACAGACGTTGTTGGTGTCGCCCCTAAGCGCAGCTGGGAGCTGCTGGCTGTGGTCCCTGTCGGAGGGGAGATCTGGGAGCCCGCCACTCCACAGGGGCTTAACTGGGGACTTTTCCTTTCGTTGTTACAGGATGAGGAGGAGGATATCAGTTCCTTTGTGCTTAGCCCCGACGATGAGGTACGTGTTTGCTTTGTGGGTTTCTGCACTGCTCTGTCAGGCCTCCAGACAGCCAGTGAGGGCTGTCCCGCCTGGAAGCACCCTGCGTTTCCAGACATCTCTGCGGAGTCTTCTCAGGCCCTTCCGTCTCTCTCCCCTTCTGGGTTCAAGTCAGAAGAATGCCATGAGGCTGAGCTTCAGGAGCATCACAGCCCTTGTTGTCGCTGTGCTTTCTGTGTGGGCACCAAAAGAAATAGAAATCTAATTAGTGGTTAATCGTGCTGTCCTTCGCCTTGCTTCTGCGTAGATCCTCGTGACGGGGAGCCGCGCCCTGTTGCTGAAGCAGTGGGACTGGCGAGAGAGCAAGTGTGTTCGCACGTGGAAAGCCGTGCACGTAGCGCCCGTCGCCAGCATGGCCTTTGATGCTACGTCGACGTTGTTAGCCACAGGTACAGTCCTGTCTCACGGTCACGCGATGGGAACGATGATGGGTGGCCCTGCTGGTTTTGAGTAATTCAGCTCAGCAGGACACAGCCTGAGGTGACGATCTCCTGGATTCCGATGAAATCAGGAGGGGTTTTACTTAGATGGAAGTGACATCTTGACAGACAGGAAGGGACCCTTTCAAAGCTCTGTCTGAAATAAGCTTAGTAAAATGGTGATAAACACCAGGCATGTATGAGAGAGCGCGGTGTCGTTATCCTGGCGCAGAACCGGGACTCTCAGAGCTGGAGGAGGGCAGGCGTGACCCATAACTTGATTGTGCGTCAGGTTTGGCTTGGTGGTCAGGTTTTGCCCAGCTCTCTGGAAGCATAAGGTGCTCCGTGAGTGTCTCTTGGTGCGGGTGGTTGTTACTGAATTCATTTTTCTTTCTGCTGTCTTTGCAACCCATGAAATCTTACAGTTGCTGATATGTTGGGCCTCCCACCTCTCTCTCCTCTGTAGCTCATGCTTATATGCCCTTCTTTTCCCAGGAGGCTGCGACAGTACCATTAAGATCTGGGATATGATCAAACAGTACTGCACACACAACCTAAAGGGATCTTCAGGAGTTGCTGAGTAAGGACGAGTCATTTTTATCAGTCGATGGTGTTTGTGTGGTGCTTGGATGCTGGGACTGGTGTGAAATGTCTTGAGTTAACGGAATGCAGAGGCCCATTCTGAGTGGGGTCTGGGCTCTTCTGTTTCCTGATTTTTGAGATGTCTAGTGAAGGAGCAGGGCTTTGGCTGAGTTTAGCCCGGAGAGTAAAGACTTTGGTCCGTAAATTTGTTGGGATCTAAAGGGAATATCTGCGCTTGCTAACTGAGGCACTTCAAGAGCGCATAAGACTGGCAAAGATAATCTGTAAATTTTCCTGGTGGGTGGCAGAGGAACAAAGAAAGTTCTGGTATAAATTCACATCAGTTGATCTGCTAAACTCTTTGAGCAGAACATGTGAGTATTTAAATATTGGGCTCATGCCAGATAGTTTATTCCTGTCCTGTTCAAGTGCATCTCCTTCTGTCTAGCCTTGTTGAGTTCCACCCTGATATCTCCCGCCTGCAACTCTTCTCCTCCTCCATCGATTACAAAATCCGCATTTGGGACCTGAATTCCAGCAAGTGCGTTGCTGTGCTGGACGGCCACTTCAGTGCTGTCACCTCCCTGGCCTTTGCGGATGGGAACACGCTCGTTAGGTAACACCTCGTGGAGGCTCAGCCCTTCTCTCCTGTTCAGCCTGCCAGGGGCTGGGGCTCTGGGTCCGGGGAGGTTGTCCTGAGAGGGGAAGGACTGCTGCAAGTGTTCGGTCTCTGCTTGACTGCAGAAGCAAGTGACTGATTTTGTGTTTCTGGCAACATGCCGTGCTGTCCTGTGGCAGGCTGGCGCCTTCTTCCGCATGGGCTTTTTCCTACAGTTCCAAATTTGCTCTCAGAGCCTGAGTTGAATGGATTTAGCACTGAAAATGCTCTTTTCACTTGCAGTTCTGGTCGTGATAAAATCTGCATGGTGTGGGACCTGAAAACCAGAGAAAGCAAACGAACTGTCCCTGTCTATGAGGTGAAACTGCATTTCATCTATTCCTTTGAGACCCTTTGGAATTTCTAGGTCGCGGTTTGTATGGTACCTCTCCCTCTTTATGTTTCTGTATATTACTAAATCAGGTTTCTCTCCCTTGTACTTCCCAGAGGCTTTAAAACTCTGTGCCTGAAGCTGTTTTCTTCCTCTCCTTGCTTGGGGTGTTGTGTCTGCGCAGTTTGAGGCAACACATGCCACTGCTGCCTCCACTGCCCCAGTGCTGGAGGAGGAAGGAAGGACAGTCGGTGTAAAAAACCTTCCTCTCATTGTGTCTGCCTCTCCTCAGCAGCCGTGCAGTCTGGGGCAGCGGTGTCTGGTGTGTGCGCGTCCGTTGGCACTAACGGGCTGTCGCACGGCTCTGGGTGCTGAGATGGGACTCTGGTGCCTCACGCTGAGCTGTTGTTTGGCCGACTCTCTTGCAGAGCGTGGAAGCTGTTGTCTTGTTACCTGAAGAGGGAGATTTCTCTCAACTGGGTGTGAAGAAACAAGGCTTGCATTTTGTCACAGCTGGTAGCAAAGGTGAGTGTCCTGGCACGTCGCTGCCAGGTTCCGAAGCCCAGGAAGGACTGTGCTTGAGACGCTGCATGCCGGTGTTCCTGGGGTGTGTGTTCTCTGGGTGACACAAACTTCGGGCTGAACTCTGAGATGTGGAGAGTAGAGCTCTCTCCTGTGTTCCTCTGAGGGTGGTGGGTGAGAAGGATCGATCAGGCATGCTGTGCAGGTTTAGCTATGTCATAGAACCGTAGGATGTCCCAAGTCGGAAGGGACCCATAAGGACCATCAGTCCAACCCCTGGCCCCACACAGGCCCAGCCCCATCACAGCAGATGACTGAGAGCATTGGCCAGATGCTGCTTGAACTCAGCCCAGCTCGGGGCGGTGACCACTGCCCTGGGGAGCCTGTTCCAGGGCCCCACCACCCTCTGGGGGAAGAACCTTTTCCTGATCTCCAACCTAACCCTCCCCTGTGGCAGCTCCATGCTGTTCCCTCAGCATGTACGTTTTCAAACTGCAAAAAAAGTTTAATTTGAACTGAAGGAGAAAAACTCTGTGGCCCTTCCCGCCACGGTGACTGGATCTCTTTGCAGTCCTGCCTTAAAGCTGTGTGACTTTTTCCAGCAGAGAAGGCCAGAGTTTGGTTTATATTCTTTGGACAATCACTGTCTAAAACAGCGGCTGTGACAGGTAATTGTGTCATTGTTTTGGTTAGGTATCCTGAAAGTGTGGGAAGTTGCCACAGCTGCTTGTGTGCATACCCAGCCCGTGCCCTTTGAGTCCAAGGAGGAGGCCAGCGAGCGCAGTCTCACCCAGTGCATGCTTGTGCCTGAGAGAAATGAGATTGTCACGGTGTCCGTGGAACACAACATTGTTTTCTATGATGCTCAAACTCTTCAGCTCAGGAAGCAGGTAACAACCCTCAGCCTCGCATTTCCTCTCCCTTTACCCGTACTTGAGGATCAGCGTTGTCCAGGGGTGCCCTCCTCTCCTGCCTGTCCTTCAGCTGTTCCTTGGTTACAAGCCAGAAATCCAGTTTCATGGGTGGGGTTGTTTGGAGAAATATTGCATGGACACAAGCATAGGGAAAGGAAAGCGGAACAGCCCTAGGCAGAAATCCCTCCCCTACTCCAGCTTGCATTTAACACAATCTTTACACGCGGTGTGAGGTGAAAGGTAACAGCAATGCAGCTGCACTGAGCGTGGAGCCCTTCCGTACTTCTCTAACCAGCTGACTTCTCCCTGTTAACTTCTTCTGTTCCGCCATCCTCAGCTTGCAGGTTACAACGATGAGGTTCTGGATGTGAAGTTCCTTGGACCTGGTGATTCTCACATTGTTGTGGCTACCAACAGCCCTCAGCTGAAAGTGTTTGAACTGGCAACGTCGCACTGCCAGATCCTCTACGGCCACACAGGTGTGTGAGGTCAGCTCTGCCGGTGGTGGGAGGGAGGGAGGGAGGTGTGCAAGGATTTCTTTATTCAGCTTCTCTCACAACTCTTACATGGAGACTGGAGTCTTTGAGTTCCCTCTGGAACAGCAGCGCAACAGCGTTTGGAGTAGCGTGGGGAAAATACATGTTCTGCTGTCCTGATTTTACAAACACTAGTTTTCTTTTTCCAGATCTATCAGTTCAGCCCCTTTCACTAGCAGTGAGATCAATTTAAACTGGCACGTGAGCTCTGAGTGTAGTTTTGTGGCTGCAGGTGAGTGACTCACACCAGTGCCGTAAGCAGCCAGTCACTCCGGAGTGAGCGCGGATGTGTTGTGTCCCGAGGGTCCCAGACCGGTCCCTGAGTCAGGAAGCAGTGGACTCGTTAATTCACGCATTTCTTTTGTCCAGTTTCAGTATTACTTTGCATCCAGCTGTTTTTTCTTCTGTTTAGAAACAATACTTGCTTTGGATGTCTTCAGAAAAGGCCTGATGTTTGTCAGCTGCGCTAAGGTGTGTTAATTTTCTTCATTTAATTAATTTTTTCATTTCTAGGGATCTTTATGGGCAGAGTTGTATTCCTCTTGGCCATCCAGAAAGGGCTGTATCCCCCAAATAGGAGGTTTTTCCACTATCCATTTTCGATGTTGTTGCTGGGGAAGTGTGATTGATTGTATTTTGTTAGCCTGAAAGGAGATGTCCCATTCTCCAAGCATCATGCTCTTGCATTAGAGTTTTCAAACATGTTGTTAGTTTGAGACCGATGGAGAGCTGTGCATAAAATTTCTGTTGGGGGGGAGAAGGTGCCGACTGCCCTGATACACCCAGAAATAAACCTCCGCGCTGGAATCCCAGACTGCAGTCAGCAGGTTCGGCTGTGTCTGCCCTCCCAAATGCAGGCAGAGGTTTGAGCTTGAAAATAAGTAATAGTCAGGCTCACGGGTGTGGTGAACGCACGGGGAACAGTTCATTTGTCACAAAAGCACAGCAGTTTCTGTCCTCTCCCGTTACAGGACAAAAGCATTCGAGTCTGGCGAATGAACAAAGGTGGCAGGGTGATTTGTGTTGCCCAAGGACTGGGTCATGCGCACGGGGTAGGCGCTGTCTCTTGCTCAAGGTAATAAAAATCGGACAAGGGTTTACCTTTGCAAGTGTGAGTCATGGCTGCTGTGCTGATCCTCAGGGTGCTTGCTTCTGTGGGTGCCTGCCTCTGTTTCTCCTTCTTGGTCCCAGCTTGTCATGGTGCTCTGAGCGTGAAGGAAGGATTTTTTTTTTGGATGTGCATCTGTCTGTCCGTAAATTGTGAGGTTTGCATTTCTTTGTTAGTCTTAATTCCCATTTGCCTCAAAGAGCAGCAGCTGGATAAGTCGCCAGATAAAGCTTGAGTGATCTGGAGGGGGGGGTTGGGGGTGAAGGGAATGTGTCTCTGAAGGTGCTTGCTTGAATTGCACGTCTGTTTGTCAGCTCTTCTCCTTTCTCTGTGCTGCCGAACAGTCTGGGCACGCAGCTTGCCTGTTCAAGAGCTGCAGTATGCCTTTGTCTGTAAAGGAAGAGAGCTGGCAGTGCTCTTCCTCATGTCTGAATTGCTGCAGACTGTCTCAGGGACCTAAGTAAAATGAAAGTCAGCTTGAAAAAAAACATTAAAGCGCTCTGTTTCACGTCCCAGCAGAGTGACTGAATGTGTGTAGATCCCAGTAGAGGAGGAGAAGGCTTTTTTTTTTTTCCTCCTATCCAGGGGAAGCCACTGGTTTGCTTCCTTACGCTTTTTATTCTTTTCAGACTGAAAGAAAATTTCATAGTGACCAGCAGCCAGGACTGCACAATCAAGATCTGGAATATCCCGGAATCCCTCACTGCCAAAGCAAAAGCAGCCTTGATCTCCAGCCCAGAAACCCTTCATGCAAAAGTGACTGAGAGGGGTCATGACAAGGTAAAGTTCCACCTGATGTTAGGACATGCTTTTAGTACTTAAATCCTTCTCTCCTGAGTTGTACCCTAGATTTATTACCCATCCGACAGCAACAGCAAAGACTTAAACTGCTTTGCACTCTGTTCCTGTGTGACTTCTCCAGGACATAAACAGCGTGGCGGTTTCTCCGAATGACAAGCTCATTGCGACGGGCTCGCAGGATCGGCTGGCCAAGCTGTGGTCCTGTTCTGATTGCTCTTTACTGGGGGTCTTCACCGGGCATAAGCGTGGAATCTGGTGTGTGCAGTTCTCCCCAGTGGATCAGATCCTGGCCACCTCTTCAGCAGATGGGACCCTGAAGCTCTGGGGTCTTCGGGACTTCAGCTGTCTGAAGGTAATGAGAGCTTGGACAGCCCCTTGCATGTTATGGGGAAAATCACTTTCAAGCTGTGGCTTTGCCTGGCACAGCTTCCTGTGGCCATGAAGGGAAAACATGTGAGTTTGAATGTCAGCCTCGCTCTTCACAGAAGAGCTACCTTGCCAGTCCAGTAGTGTCTCACAAAGCTGATGAGAAGGCAACTGCTGCCCTGTGCCACGTTCTGCCCAGCAGTGTTACACACTGAATGGGTGCTTCACGCAGTGGCGGGGGAGTCAACCTTTGGGGAGAGTCTATGCAGGTGGCCTCACCATTCAGACCATTTGCAATTTGACCTTGGGCAACAAGTGAAGCAAGTGGGTGGCTTGAAATAATGGGGTGGGGACAAGTCTGTTCCTGCGGCCCTTTCGATCTACAGGAGGAGAAGGTCCTGAGGATAGAGGCTGCTGTTTGGAACTTACCTTTTGGTCTTTGGGACTGTATGTAATCTCCTTGAAAGAGGACTCCCTTGAAAGGCCTGGCAACAACTCTCGTACACTTGAGCTTCTTTTCTGTTTTCCAGACCTTTGAAGGCCACGATGCCTCTGTACTGAAGATCATTTTTGTAAGCCGAGGAACACAGCTGCTCAGCAGGTAAGTGCCTGCACCAAGAGTCTAGAGGAAGATGCCAAAATGAAGAAGCAAAATGTCTCAGCTGGTATCAGCAGCAAGAAGGAAGAGTTGTGCAATGGATTTCGTTTTGGGAAGACTGATAGGACGACGCCGTGTTTATGCCAAGCTCTCTGCAGGGGCTAACTGAACTTCCTCTTCTTCAGCTATACTGTGGATTCTAGTTAGCTGCTGTGACATTGCTGGCTTAGTGACATACATTGTTGTTAGGCAGAACCGAGGATCCACCTTGCACTACTGCGTTTGGGTGAGGGCAAAACAGCCGGAGCTGAACAGCTCTTGGTATGTGCAAAGGGCTGGTTCTCCAGCTAGTAGCAGGGAAGAATGCTGTCTGTCTCCTGAGCTGCCCTTCCTTATGGAGAGGCTGAGATGTAACAGGCTGGACGTACCACCAGAGCATGTGAGGAAACATGGGTAGTAGGGTTTCCCAAGAGGGGATCACCAGAAGAGGTGATAGTAGTACCGGGAGCTACTGGTTTGGAATTCTCAGGCCTTCTGCACATTTTTGGTTAATTCTGCTCCTGTTGGAAAGGCATTGGAATGCCACGAGTTTATCTGATATTTGAGGTGGGGCAGAGCGAGAACAAATCTATTCAGTAATTCTTTTCGTTATGTTTCTGTCTCTTCCAAAAGCGGTTCCGATGGTCTCTTAAAACTCTGGACAATTAAAACAAATGAGTGTGTGAAAACATTAGATGGTCACGAAGATAAAATCTGGGGTCTTCACTCTAACAAGCAAGATGATATGGTTGTGACAGCATCCAGTGACTCCTGCATCACGCTGTGGAAGGTACAGTACGGGGTCTTCCTGTGTTTCCTCTCTGGGTTAGCAATGAGAATGCAGTTGGAGAGCTCAGGTTCCCAGTGGTTTGTTCCTCGCTGTTCCACCATGACACGTGCTCTCCTCATTTTCTGCACTTTGAAGTTGGATCAGTAAGGTGTATCTTGGAGTTTGGGGGTTTTTTTTGGCCATACTGTGTTTCTCCAATTGATGATATAAAAGGAGCAGCAGCTGGGCTGTAGCAGCCTGCCCAGTGCTGGTGTTCTGGGGTGGTTTGGAGGGAAGTTGTGAGTTACTGGATTTAACACTTAAATTATTTGACCTAGAGATCTTGCTGCAGAAACTCATCTCCTCATCACTTGATGGCTAAATAAAAACTCATCCGTATTAAAGCAAGACTTAAAGTTAAATTCTGGATTTTTTTTATAGGATGTCACTGAAATTGAAGAGAAGGAGGCACAAGCTAAACAAGAGGAGCAGATTATGAAGTAAGTTGACAGTGTGCAATAATGAGCTGCAAAAGTCAAACTGTCCAGTGAAACTGTCCACACCTAGAGCCGTCCAGCTCCATCTAATCTGAGCATTACATCGTTTAGCTATTCAGAGGCTGTCAAGACACAGTAGTCTCTTCTTTGTAGTTTATCTTTAGTTCCTGCAA
The DNA here is from genome assembly GCA_013399095.1 of Psophia crepitans. Lineage (NCBI taxonomy): Eukaryota > Metazoa > Chordata > Aves > Gruiformes > Psophiidae > Psophia > Psophia crepitans. The sequence goes on along the minus strand of VWZZ01004646.1, from coordinate 880,511 downwards.
AGCCTTCCTGTAATACCGTCAGCTTGACAATTGATTAGCTTCATGTTTATGCACTGCTAAGATAAGCAAAGTCAAACCGCTGAAACCTACTTTCACTTTCCTCTGCTTCAGCCAGCACCGAATAGTTCAGGGAGCCCTTGAATGTGCCAGGGTAATTATCTGCACAATGAGGGCGCTGAGGCATTCGTTGGCAAGCAGTGTGACTTTCTTGGCATGAGACCTCTGCCCGCTATTATTGCCAAATCCACTACTTTCTGTATAGCGCTTTGTTCCACCAGCCAAATACTTGTGTCACTCTCTTCACCCTGATTTGTTTTCCAGAGAGCAAGAGCTTTCTAACCTGCTTCATGAGAAAAGATATCTCAAAGCTTTAGGGTTGGCAATCTCTCTGGATCGTCCGCACACAGTGTTGACAGTGGTCAAAGGTGAGTCTGTGTTGTGCTCTGAAGGCATTTGTCTTCCCTCTCTGCTTTCCAGAATGTCTTTTCCAGGGAGAGGAAGACTGCAAAGTCTAATTGTCTGGAAGCCTCAGTTTTCCCTTTCTCTTATGACTCCTGTTTTCCCAAGTGAAACCCCCCAATAACAAATGGTCTCCCTGGTCCCTGGGCTGGACTCTTACATGGAGTCTTCATTTCTCGTTTCTGCAGCCATCCTCAAGGAAGCCGATGGGAGAAAGCACTTGGAAAAGAACATCGTTCGGCTCCGGAAGGATCAGAAAGGTTTGTTGCAAAATGGTTTAAGTGCTAAAACCGTTCAAGTTAGGGACTTGTTTTCTCAACTGAAATCAAAGGGAGCAGAGTCCCTAGGCTCCGCGTTTACCGCTGAGCTCCCACTGCCCTCAAGCAGTTCTGCTGCTCTGGGCCAGCTTCTTCTGTACGGCGCTACCCGTGGCGCGCACCAGCAGCTGCTCTGAGCTCCTGCGAACGGCTTTGCCTGGCCTCGCATGCCCCAGTGACAGCCCAAGAAACAGTTCTGTGCGTAGTTGATCTGCCCCCTGGGCTCATCAGTCGCAGCGTGTGGGAGCTGAACGGCTCCCTAAGACAGAAGAGATGCTTTCTAACCCGGCACCTCCTGCGTGCCGGCACCCGAGGCACTGCCAGCACGTACAGATATCCTTCCTCCCTAGAGGCGGTGTTAACCTTCTTGGTGACGTGGAATACGAACTCTCGAAACTGCCACGAAGCCCAGGCTGTCATTGAAATCCTCCTGAAGCATGAAGAACCGGACAGCCTCCTGCAGTACTCGGGCATTAAATCTGCCGTGGAGTCCCTGCTGCCCTACACTGGTGAGTCACGCGGCAGGGATGGGCTGTGAGCCTGAGGTCTCCTTCTGCCTTGTAAAAAGTTGATGAAAAGCTCAACATGAGCCGGCAGTGTGCGCTGGCAGCCCAGAAAGCCACCCGTGTCCTGGGCTGCATCAAAACCAGTGTGGGCAGCAGGGTGAGGGAGGGGATTCTTCCCCTCTGCTCCGCTCTGGTGAGACCCCCCTGCAGTCCTGCGTCCAGCTCGGGGGTCCCCAGGACAGGTAAGACATGGAGCTGCTGGAGCAAGTCCAGAGGAGGCCACAAAGTTGATCACAGGGCTGGAGCACCTCTGCTACAAGGACAGGCTGAGGGAGTTGGGCTTGTTCAGCCTGGAGAAGAAAAGGCTCTGGGGAGACCTAATTGCAGCCTACCAGTACCTAAAGGGGCTACAGGAAAGCTGGAGAGGGGCTGGTTACAAGGCCAGGAGGGACAGGACAAGGGGGATGGGTTTAAACTAAAAGAGGGGAGATTTAGATTGGATGTTAGGACGAAATCCTTCCCTGTGAGGGTGCTGAGGCCCTGGCGCAGGGTGCCCAGAGAAGCTGTGGCTGCCCCTGGATCCCTGGCAGTGCCCAAGGCCAGGTTGGATGGGGCTTTGGGCAGCCTGGGCTGGTTGGGGAGTGTCCCTGCCCATAGCAGGGGGGTTGGAACTAGGTGATCCTTGTGGTCCCTTCCAACCCAAACCATTCTATGATTCTATGAATGTTCCCTGTTTGCCTTCGTCTGAGGAGAAGAGAGATTTTTGCACCCTGGTCAGGTGAGCTTTCTCTCCTGTGACGCTAACCATTGCGTTTCTCTCTCTGCAGAGCGCCATTTCCAGAGACTGAGCCGACTGCTGCAGGCCTCCATGTTCATTGATTTCATGTGGCAAAACATGAGGCTGGCTGATGTGTCCCAGCAGGAAGATATGACGTTGTGACCCTCCTCCCACCAGTTGCTTTTTCTGGAGGAGAGAGTCTGAACTGCTTTCCCACCAGGTATGGCAACTGGACTGTTCCTGTATTTTGTAATAAATTTTTAAGGTTTGAATTTCTAAAACAAGTCCAGCATGCAGTCTCCTTGGGCCTTAATGAGTGGAACGGGTCATTTCTTTGGTCAAGCTGTGGTTTCCCTTTGTATTTTCACACCCTGATTTTTCAGGCTCAGACACTTAGCCTGAAACATCGCCTAGCTTGGAGAAGAGGCAGAACCTGGCTCTGAAGAAGCAGCAGGTTGATTTAAAACTTTATTGAGTTGAGAGAAACCACTGGCAATGTCTGAGGGCATCCCCAGGCCCGGCTGGGCAGTGTGTAGTGATCCGTGTTGTGTCATGGAATGTTTTCTTTGCTTGGGAAAAGCAATGCAGCCCGGGCCAAGGCAGGTCTCTCACCCGTGCCCTCCCAAAATGTTAGCACCTGGGAGGGAGGTAGGGGCAGTATCAGTTCCCCAGCCAGCACTCTTTTGAAGTACAAAAACCAGGCAGTCTTCATAGATATTTTCATGTATTTTATTTGAGATAAAAATGTATAAAAGTTAGAATAACATAAACACCTCACAAGTTGGTTAAATTGCTTGTTTCAAACAAAATTAACAGATACCTGGGAGAATAACTAAAATTAAAGGTAGCAATCTATATAAAAGTCTTAAGTTTTTCCTATAACTATTTTTCTAACTCAATTCTAGCAAGTGAGTTTAGGATGAGAATTGCTGTGGGTTTCAGGAGCTGTCAGACCCCCTTGAAGGAGGAATGTTTTGCTCATATAAGTGAGCGCTGGCCCCCTTACCCAGCTGGGAAACAAGCTGAACTACAACTGTGTTTGTTACCGCGCCTGTTCAGACGTCGCTGTAGGGAACAGCCAGAGATGAGGTTCCCAGCCAACAGGTATTTCTGTTCTCACAGCCCCTCAGCAGATCCAGCCAATTCATGTATTTGGCCCGTTCTCCATTATTCAGGTTAATCTAACCTTTGTAAAAGAACGCAATAAAAAAACCCAAAACACCAAGCACCAAAAATCAGAGAGTATAAAAAATATATAAAATAGGGGGTTCAGATAAATGGCATTCACATGGCTGTGTCATCCCATCCCTCCCCCGTACCGGCAATTACAGCTTTGGATTTCGTGGGTGACTCTGTCACTTACTCTGGGTTTCACTCCGCTGTCCCCCGGGGTGGTGGCGGCACTCTGCCAGCTGGCCCCGCCTGGGGAGTGACGCAAGAACGGCTGTGAAATTTTCACATACTACACTGCAGGATAAATACCTGCCTGAGGGAGAAGTAACTGAATCTGAAGTGACCTGGCCACAAGTCCCAAACCCCGACACTCCCTGCACCACTGCCCACGGCTCCTGCGGGACTTCGGCGAGGAAGATGCCCGGCTCTCGGAGCCGGTTGTGGTGCTGGCCGGGGGCTGGGTCCGTGCCCCCCTGCGGGCACTAGTGCTCACTGGGGAGAGGGAGCAGAGCCTCGAGGGCCGGCCTGGAGGCAGACTGCTGCACGGCTCGCTTCGTGATGGTGCTGCACTTCTGGAGGATCTCGTGGGCTGAGGGGCGCACGGGCACCTTGGGGACGCAAGCGGCCAGGTCGGGGTCAGTGAGGGAGGGAGTTAGATCAGCTGCAGATGACTCCACAAAGCCAGAATCGTTCCTGTCCTTGGGGGTGAGGCGTGGAGACTTGCTGCTGTGTGTGGCCAAGGCATGCCGCAGCGGAGGGCTCCTGGCCTGCTCCACTTCGGGCAGAGATCTTGACAAGTCAGGCTTCCAGCTCAGCCGGCTGTCCCGCTCGCTGCTGCTCCCCGAGCTGAGGGACAAGCTGTCTGACTCCAGGTCTGAGGTGGAGCTGGCCCTGGGCAGAGACCTTGATCTGCTCCTCAAAGAGCTCACGTCCTCTTCAGTCCGGTCAAGGGGAGAGCGAGCCTGTGCCCTGCGCTGTCCCGCAGCCTCGCCCCGGCGCTGGGGAGCTGTCGGGGGTGAGTAGAAGTTCGGGGTGGAGATGTTGAGCGCGGAGCTCATGATGGTCTGGAGCTTGTGGTGAGGATTCTTATAGGGTTGGAGGCACATGGAGGGCAGGTAGCCGGTGCGGCCGTTGTATCTGAGGGGGAAGAACAAAAAGCAACGCTGGTAAGAGCTCGTCTCCCAGCTCAGAATGAGAGGAGGGAGCAGAGCACTGGGAAAGCAGGTGAGGGCTCAGCCTGGTGCTGTACATGGGGCATGAAGAAGGGGAAACCCATCCCTAACCCAGAGCAGTCAACCTGAGGGAGGAGCAGGCAACAAGCACCTGCAGCAGGTAACGGGCTCCCCCAGGGAACAAGAGCTTCAGAAAAGCCTCCTTACCGGATCAGCCACCAGCCATCGTCAGATTTCCTGACCACCTCCACCACAACGCCGTTGTTCAGCGAGAGCTCGTCTGCCTTCTGAGACTCGTAGGCTCGCACAACAAAGTACAGGCTGCCTGTGGAGAGAAGGGGGAGGTTGGTTTTGCCTTGCAGAGAAAAAGCCTTCGTCCCTGTGACGGAGCAGCTCAGGAGCCCTGGGGAGCAAGCGAGAGCTGCAGGGCACGTGTCCCTGTAAGCGACTGATTGGCTCAGAGACCCACGGCTGATGGCAGAGTGGATCAGAAGCGTCAGAGCTCCAGGCAGGGACTCCAAGTAGTGGTTGAAGTGGTGGGGTTTTTGCAGAACTCATTTCTTGAAGGAGGACTGTGGTGTCCCGGGAGCCAGAAGCAAACTTACCCTCCTCGTTCAAGTTCAAGGCATTCTGGACATCCTTGTGGACATCAATCTCTTCCAGGTAGGAGGCTGGGAACCAGGCTATCTGCTTGTCTGCGTTTTCTACTAGCCACCATCCTGCAGCAAATGGGGAAAAAAAAGTAAAATTTAACAGCCTGCGAGTGGACAGATGACCACAGTCCCTGGGCAGGGGCCCCTCTGCCACAAGAGGCAGGAGGGACATTCTGCAGAGCAGCTCAGTGCCTGGCCACTGCCCCGCCAACGCTTTGCTCTTTCCTCCCGTGTAGATCCAGGTACGCACACCACACGCACCAACACCCGCCTGCCCCCGCGATGCCACCGGCTTGGCGTTTGCCAGGCTATGAATCAACCTACACCATCCATCCCTAGAACTGAAGAATCCCTGTCACACGTACCAGTCATGTCCTTGATTAACACCTCGATAATTTCCTTCTTAGCGACTTTGAAAGTCTTGTTCTTTGTGTCTTTGGTTTCAAAGGTTTCTATGCACCTGTAGCTCTGGGATGCCTGGGGGAGTGTGATGGAGGAGAGCTGCTGCCGTGGCTGGTTTTTCTTTCTCCCTCCAATTTCTGATGGCATTATCACAACACTGAAAAGGAAAGCTTCATATTGGTTTACTGAAAACTCACATGGAAGGTTGACTTTACCAAAAATAATACTAAAATCATCTATGCAGTAGGCTAAGAAAAGCTTAGGCATCAGTAACAATATAAATATGCGTTAAAGCATTTAGCAGAACTTCCCTGCTCTGCTGCCCCGGTATGTAACTGTTGTTTCCTTCTACCCGTATTCTGTAACATTTCTGTTTCATGAAGATACATACAAACAAACAATACAAATATGATTTCATACCTCTTCTCAGGAAAGGAAGGATCTAGGTCTTGGGTCTGTGCCTTGAAAAACTGAACCACGTCTTCACCCTGAGAGATTTTAGCATCCATTTTCAGCAGCTCCTGGGAGTAAGTTTCCAGCAGTTTCAGTATCTCCAGGCACCTGTTTAGCTTCCCACTCTTCCTCTGCTTCACATTTGCATCTTTAAAATAACAAGAGCGAAGGTGGTGTGAGACAGCAATGGATCTGGATGCCCTGAGTGCAGCATCTTTTGCCTGAACATGGGGTGCCCACACCTACCACCCTTCCCCGCACAAGCCCAAACTGTAAGAAGCTGAGACAGCGGCTGCCTGTGCCTCCCTACCGTTTTTAATAGTGCCTGATGCATTTTTTTAATACCTAAAATTCATCTTTGTTCACATGTAAATGTTGCACGGAGCTGTGGGCCGATATTTAAAGTGTAATATTAATTTACCAAGTGCAATTATCTATTAAAAAACCCTTTCTGGGTTATTTTAAGTCAGTAATGGACCCAAGCACACTGATGTAACCCAGAAATACCATGCTGCGAGCAGAGGAAGCTCAGACTCTCAGACTGAAGTCTATGTCATCAGTTACGACTGTCCCCGACAGTTCTGTCGCGTTTGTTGCTCCATCAGAGATTTGTTCTCCTTACCTTTAAATCTGGGTATTGTCCGGTCAGATTTCCTGAGTGAGCCACTCTCGATGGGGAATTTTCTCTTCAGCTCTCTCTAAAAGCAAGGAGAAGCAGAGAACAGTGATGCTTCGCAGCCCTGACACAGCGCCCGACTCCTTCCCCCCTCCCCAGGGCGGGACCCTATTTCCAGGGAAATACTTTCTTACATGGAATCTCTTAAAATCTTCAAACGTCCGGTAGATGAGAATGTTGTTCTGATCTGACCAAGACACAAACATCATGTAGTGCTGGAAAAATAAAAGGGAAAAGAAGTGCATTTTTTAATGACAGTGCTCAATGTTGGGATGTTCCCAAGCGATGGGCATTTGCCAGGACCTTGTGGTTTAGTTCTGGCTTCAGGCTGGCAAGATTGTCACATTAAAAATTAAATTAAACATTAGACCTACAAAAATATTTCCTTAATTTTAGGGCCCCAAATGGGTAATCATTGTTAAAACCAGAAGAAATTTATGACGCTGCGAACAGAAAGACAGCCGAATCCAAGGTAACCATTTTCCTATGATAGTCAGACTATTAAAAAAGAAGTCCAAGGCTCCTGTCCTACGTCACAAGGCTCTAATCCCAACACTGGGGGGAAATGAGCAGTTCTACCTCTGGAAGAGTAGCTCAAAAAGCCCTTTAGTTTCCTGATTTGTAAATGTTTAAGTAGAAAAAAAAATTCAGAAAAAAAACCCCAAAACATTCAAGTACCTTCTGCTTTCTGCACTGCATCAAGCCTACGGCCTTCACATCCACTGGGTACCTTCCGCAGCTCATCTTCCCCAAGGCTGCTCCTCCCTCCCCAGGGCAGCTGGAGGCTGAGCAGAGCTGTGGCTCCGCGCACCACTCCCCGGGTTAAATACACTGGAGCCGGAGGCAGGGCGCAGGCCTTCCGCACTTCCTCCTCCGCCCAGCAACACCAGCAGAAATTCCGTAATTTGGCAAACTACCGCGTGCCTTTTACCTGCCCCCCTGCTTTTATCATGCAAATATTCCCAGGCGCAGACGGGACATAGTTCAGAGAGCAGAGGAAGAGAAGCATCTTATCTCATCCTCGCTAGGGTCTGGTTATCATCGCTGGGTGTCGGGAAGGTCACTGGGGCAGCAAGGCCTGCTGTGAACTGAGGGACGTTTCCAGGGACGGGCGTGCTGTGGTTATGGCTGTATTGCACGGATGTGCCCTTCGGAGCTGCCTGCAGGTAGCTGATTAACAGCTACAAACTGATTAGCACGGCCTGTCGTAAAGCACGAATCAGGCACACCTCTGTGCGGGAGCTAGCACCTAGGAACCTCTTCTTTCCTGTTTCGTCCCATCTGCTAAGGTATGGCACTTCAAAGGGATGTCTGGTAGCGGTATCAACCTTTGCATGCTCTCAGAAAGTAGTGGGAGATGCTGGTGCCAACGTTGCCGGATCAAAGGACGGACAAACGCATGCCTGGGGTGTAACTGAAAAAGTCCCGAAGCTTCTCAGGTGTGACTACGTGATGGAGACTCGGCTCCCAGTGCCCTGAGCTCTGTCCCGCACCAAGCCAGGTGTCCGTACCCACCCAGGGCGACCAGCAGCTCTTCGCACGGAGCGGCTCCTGACTGCCCGGCGGCACTGCAGGGCTGGTAATTACAGCCCTGGAAAGCCTGTCCTTTCACTGAACTGCGGCCTTTAGCGTGCCTCAGGTTATGACTTGGCTGATGGACATTGTGTGATCAAGCCGCCTTCTCCATCCTCCCTCCCCTTCTTCTTTGATGAAGCCTAAATTGAACCATTATCGTTATTGAAGCCCAATTTGAGAGGCGCAGCCTTGCCTTCCCTTTCATTTTCCTGTTACACCTGCCTCCACAAAACCCTCAGCAACAGCAGTGGATGATTTTTCATCTGCCAAAAAACCCCTCAGAATCTGAACAGGAAGCCAAACAAAATTCCTCCGGGATGGCCAGCAAGGACGGTCCATAGCACCGTGGTTTGTGTCTCATGAGCACAGGAGGCTGCTCCTGCACAGCAGGATGCCCGTTTCTGGGGACAAAGGAAGTGTTTTCATTGCAGTTCGATCTGCTGCTCCTGGACATCTGTCGTCGGTTGGGAAGGAAAAGTGACACAGAGAGCACTTCAGCCCCACGCGCAGGTTTGGTGGGAAAACCCCTTCGTTGACATCTCCGGGGCACTTCCTGGCTCATGAAGCCAGACAGGAGCTGCCACCAGGAAAGGTGATGCAAAGCAGCTCACTGCCCTCCACAGCCCTGGAATCGGACCCTCCACCCCTCTGGTCACAGAGGGTCCGGCAAAAAGCACGTGCTGTTAAATCTACCTGGCTCAAAGCATAAGGTTTTTATGGAGAGAGAGGATATCACTTCATCCAACGAGTTTCTTCTTTACGCTCGTGCTTTTGTAGAAACTACCAGTGTCCGAGGTGGCAAAGCCCCTCACTGCCTCCCTGCCATCCCACCCTCGCTCACAGGCTTCTTCTTGGCAGCCAAGCCGGGGTCAAGCTTTCCTCTGACACGGCTCCAAAGGCTTTGCCGTATTTCACCGTTCTCAAGGAATTAAGCGGAAGGGAGGCAGGGAAAACAGAATGAAATGTTACAGCAGGAAGGTGAAGCTACGTGGAGGTTGGCAAGTCACCTGGGTCTGGAGAGCCAGCCGTCCAGTTTGGAGAGCCGATTTTCTGGGGGAGATTGGCTGGTGACAGGGATGTCAGATAAAGCAAAGTATGAAAAAAACTACTCAAAACTCAATAATTAGTTATTGAGCAAGCGTGCTGCAGAAGCGAAGGTCGCTGCAATGCACAGCAGAGGTATGGCGAGGCACTAAGAGATGACACCGTTTCAGGTGTCATTCTGTAGAGCTCAGTTCAGCTGTCACAGCAGTATTGTTGCCTTGCTGTTGTCAAGTTTGATGTCATGAAACCATCTGCTTGAGAGACTGATCTAATGAGTCACATCATATTAGTCTGACGGGATGATATCTGTGAAACCGAGGGAAGGGCTGTGCCATATTGCCCGTGGATCACCACCAGCACTCCTCAACAGCATTAGTGCACCTCCTTCTCACAACCCTGGCAGGTCAGGGCCATTTCTGTTGGGAAGGATGGATAACTCCTTAGAAGAGGCCATTAATTCCACTACTTTGCTGGATACATTTGAGCACACTTATAAAAAAACAAAACTGAACACTGTTTTCATGACAGTACATGGAGTTTACTTTGCATCTTCTACTACTTCCATCTCATTCTGCCATAAATTGGAACTTCTTTATGTGTGATTATTAACAGAAGTGTAGGAATGGTCTGCCCAGAAAAAGTAAAACTCATCAAGTATTGCTGGGTGCTGCTATTTCATCATCAGTATTTCTTTACATCCTTTTCGAGGTCAGCAGTTACTTTTTTCTTTAGTCGTTTTACAAGGCACAAAAGAGATCATAAATTAACAATATATAGGAGCGGACTGCCCAATTTTAACAAGACAGGAGACACAAGTTTTCCTCCGTAATACCTGCAGCTGTTTTGCAGGCTGTTCCAACCAAGCCACGCATGTCTCACAGAGGTGGAGCTCTGCCTCCTGCTACTCGAGGAACATCACGACTGCCAGATGTTTATGGCAGGTATGTGCCATACGTGAAATACTCCGGGTACGGGAAATACTGTTTGTGTCACAGAAGGGGACGAAGGTGTAGTCATGGGGAGTCACACCAGAGTCCCTGCCCCAAAGAGGCTTGAAGGATAGGGTAGATCATCCAGCGGCTTCAAGGAGTCACGCCGGCTGTCCCCTCCACCAGCTTCCCTCCACAGCGTGTAAAATGTCCACAACAAATAAACACTGAGGATCTGGTTTTCTTTACATTTCAGTATGGATCATGGTGAATCCGATGTGTTTAACCAGAGCCAAGCAGCCTAGGTGGGAGAGGTGCCTGGACCAACCCCTCACCGCATCCGACGAGAGCCAGAAGTAGAGCCTGAGCGCTCGGGGTAGCCAAAAGCAGCTCGTCCCCCGCTCAGCCACAGCCATTTTCAAAGCCTAACAAGCGATGGCCTTGTCACAAACAGGGACAGACAAAAAAGAGAAGGAGCCATACTATGAATATCCTTTACCACGTACAGAAGTCAGGCCCGGGCTGGGCGGTGACCTGCACATCTCACGGCTGCAGATGTGTGGGACTCCATACCACGCGTTTCTCTTTCTGTGCCCAGCACAGGAGGAACTGCTGCTGGTTAGATTCACTGACCAGGGAAAGGCAAGGAGAGGAAAAAGTCCTCAAACCACCCTTGAGATACTGCGGCTGCAAGAAGGAGGTATGGAAAGGAGCCACGGGGTGGCCCTCGCCTGGAACAGCACCGGTAGGAGAGCTTCATCTTTTCCCACCATCACCTTCAGGATCAAAACCTGCCCTTTACTGTGCTTGAAGGCCACGGGTGATAACACATGACCTATCAGCACCTGTAATGAAAAGCCCAGCTGCTAAAAGCTGGTTTTAAAAGTACAAAGAGGTTTTAGATTTACAACAAATAGAGAAACAGACCCTTATTTAAAAACTAAAAAAAAAAAAAATAATCAAACACTGGAGTTGACGAAAATATCCTTCACCTCATAATCAAAGGAAGCGGTTGAACTTTCACACAGGCTGGAATGAGAGATTTTCCCATATCTAATTCAGAAGAAGGTATTTCATTTCCTCCTAATTTCAGCAGCTGCTGCAGGCACTAAAGCATTTTTCAGTGGTCAGATGAATCCGATTCAGAAAGGCTTTTGAGCACACACGGCAGCACGGCACTGCCCCCCCCGCCCCTGAAGCAGCTGTGTTGCAGGAGCTCCAGAATATGCACATGTCCCTCCAGCGCAGGGGTTCACTAACTCCTCATAGGAAGATTTACTGCATGATAAACAGGGCTCGAGCATGAATCATAGAATGGTTTGGGTTGGAAGGGACCTCAAAGATCATCCAGTTTCCACCCCCTGCCACGGGCAGGGACACCCCCCACCAACTCAGGGTGCCCAAAGCCCCATCCAGCCTGGCCTTGGGCACTGCCAGGGATCCCGGGGCAGCCACAGCTTCTCTGGGCACCCTGTGCCAGGGCCTCAGCACCCTCACAGGGAAGACATTCTACCTAATATCTCATCTCAATCTCCCCTCTTTTAGTTTAAACCCATCCCCCTTGTCCTGTCCCTCCCTGCCCTGTAACCAGCCCCTCTCCAGCTTTCCTGTAGCCTCTTTAGGGACTGGAAGGCTGCAATTAGGTCTCCCCAGAGCCTTCTCTTCTCCAGGCTGAACAAGCCCACCTCCCTCAGCCTGTCCTCGTAGCAGAGGGGCTCCAGCCCTCGGATCAACTTTGTGGCCTCCTCTGGACTCACTCCAGCAGCTCCATGTCTTTCCTGTCCTGGGGACCCCCAAGCTGGACGCCGCACTGCAGGGGCGTCTCAGCAGAGCAGAGCAGAGGGGCAGAATCCCCTCCCTCACCCTGCTGCCCACATTGGGTTTGATGCAGCCCAGGACTCAGGTGGCTTTCTGGGCTGTCAGCGCACACTGCCGGCTCATGTTGAGCCGTGGTACCTGGAGCTGTGTGTACAGTGCCGGGAGCTGGACAGTAGGTGTCTGCACCGGGGCTGTGGGCAGGACCGTCCTTTCCAGGGGATGAACTTGCAGTGCCTGCTCAGCACCAAAATGGCTTTTGCAATAGCTGCCACCTGAGTTCCCATTCAAATCACAACGAATTGCTGCAGCTTGGAACTGTTTTCTCCCACTACAGAGACCAAAGCTCCATTCTTGCTGTTTCTCTGTTCTCCACCAGCTCAGGCTGGTAAGGCAGCATTTGCTGAAAGGAAGGAAAAATAGTTTTACACCGCTGCTACCTGAGCTCTTGGATACGGTCCCCGGCAGCAAGGCCTCCTGTGGTGGGGCTGGGAAAAGACAGGGCTCATTCTCTGCAAGCCCTTGATCTGCCTTTTCCACAAGGAAACTGCATGTGATCGCTGTGGCTTCATGAGCCAGCACACGAGAGGGGCTGGCTTCCTCGGCCACTTTCGTTCTCCTCTCTGCTCTGCCTTCCTCTGCCACCCCCCATCTCAGCACTGAGTCCCGCTCCTTTTAATCTGCAGTCTCCTGCGACGGACTCGTGCCTGGGCTGTCCTCGGTTATCGCCTCCGTGCAGGAGAGCAGGACTCAGCATGTCGCTGTCCTGACATTTCATACCAGTGGCATAAAATCACGACAGCACATCAAATGCCCTCAAACCTCACATCTGCTGGCTGCGAGGGGTGAGTGCCACGTGGCAGATTTTCCTTGAAATGCCCTTGGGACCCAGCCGCCCAGCCCAAGGAGAAAGCAGCCTTTCACAGGAGGTTTGCTTGCCGCCTGGGGCATGATCGACAGGCCCCTGTTTACCAAGCACTTGATGCACGAATTTCATAGCTCCTTTGTAAAAGTGGCGTGTTTTTCTAAGGTTATGCAAAGGACAAAAGCATGATTCAAGAAGAAAACTTCCAGGAAGGATGAGAATGTAACTTGCGCCACTGCAGGAGAAAGTTTCCTGCATCATTTCCTACAGAAAAAAATAAAAATAAAAATAGAAGGTGTTTGATGAGTGCATGGCGTGGTGCGAGGCCAAGGCAGCGTGTGTACATGCTGGGACCTGGCTACGGGACGCGAAGGGAGACGGAAGGCAGGGTTGAGTTTCCAAGGGGTTTCATACAAGTCCACGAGGCCCGATGGGATTGATCCCAGGGTGCTCGGAGAGCTGGCTGATGTCATTGTGAGATCTCTCCCAATTATTTTTCAGCTGAATCTGGAGAGGTCCTAGTTGGCTGGAAGCTGGCAAACATTGTTCCAATTTTCAAGAATGGCAAGAAAGAAGACCCTGGTAATTACAGGCCTGTCAGTCTCACTTCAGTGCCTGGTCAAATTATGGAGAAAATTATGCTGGGAGTTATTGAAAAACACCTGAAGGACAATGCGGCCATTGGTCACAGCCAACACGGGTTCGTGAGAGGAAGATCCTGTTTAACAAACTTGGTTTCCTTTTAAGACAGGATCACCCATCTGATTGACCAAGGGAAGCCAGTGATGTAATTTTTTCAGATTTCAGTAAAGCTTTCGATGCTGTCTCTCACAGTATCCTCCTGGACAAAATGTCCAGCACACAGTTTGACAAACACATAATGCGATGGGTGAGCAAGTGGCTGAGAGATCAAGCCCAAAGAGTTCTGGTAAACGGGTTTACATCAGGCTGGTGGCCAGCCACTAGCAGGGTTCCCCAGGGCTCCATTTTGGGGCCAGTTCTTTTTAATGTTTTCATAAATGA
>VWZZ01004646.1:846870-859843 GCA_013399095.1 Psophia crepitans | reverse complement strand
CTGCAGAGCTGTGAAGTGGGCCTCCATTGTGCCCCCCCAGTGTGATGGGGCTGTGTGTCCCCCTCCTCGGGGTGCTAAGGGGCCAGGGGCAAGGTTTCCCCTCTGCGGGAGTGTGAAGGGAGCCTCCATCTTCTCCCCACCTGCTCTGCAGGAGGGCTCTGCCGTTGTCGTCCTTCCCTGTGTGTCTTTCCCCCCGCGCCCCCATCTCGTCCTCCCACCTAGGTGCAATGGGGCTGTTTCCTCACCAAACACCGTTTTCCCCTCACAACCCTCTCTCTTGCTCCAGGACCCGATGATTGTGGAGGAGAAAGAGCCACCACCGGACTGTCCCCTGGACAGCGAGCAGCTGGGCCGCAGCACCTGGGCATTCCTGCACACCATGGCAGCGTACTATCCCGACCACCCCACGGGTGTCCAGCAGAAGGAGATGAGGGAGTTTATCAACCTCTTCTCCAAGTTCTACCCCTGCGAGCACTGCGCTGAGGATCTGAGGGAAAGGTGACTTGCTTCCCTGGGGTTTTTTTCAGTGGCTGCTGCTGAAGGGGCTAGCCTGAAATGCGGGGCTGCAGCAGCTATTTGCATATCAGCAGCTCTTCCTGCAGTTGGGGTTTGTAGCTACCTGAGCTGGTTTCTTCCATTATTGCATAAATCAGAGGTACATTTACTCATAAAACAAATAACCTTTCCTTGTGCTGTTAGTTTGTGTGCTGCCTCCAAGGCCTCCCTGAGGCAATTTCAGGATTGTCTGGTTCAAACTGGACTTGTGCTTGGTTATGGGACTTGAAATAATTTGGCTTTCAGAAGGCAGGTGTTCTTCTACCTCGGAGAATCCCTTTTATTGGCAACCTCAGCAGTGGAGGCAAAGACCAAAATGGGCTGTGATGTTTGATAAAGTTTTCTACTTGTGTTACCATCAATTTGTTTCTTGAAAGTTTCAAATCCTCTTTTCTAGATGATGAACACGCAAAAAAAATATTTTGAAACCTAATTATTGACTTAGCAGGCATCACATGGCAAAACAACTGCTTAATATTTTTAATTTCTTATTCTTTTTTTTTTCTTTTTAAATTCAGTGTTTTAATGAACTCAAGTACTTCTTGCTTATTATCAGAGATGAGCTGTTTGAATCCTGAGTCTCTTCCGGTTGACCAGACTAGGCACAATGAAACCAAACAGGTTGCAGCCGTCAGTATTTTATAGTGGAGGTTTGGCCTCTGATAATTACTGATCTCTGTGTCCCATCTTTTGGGTTCTTTTTGGGACTCATCTTGCAGTAACAGAAGAGGTGACTGGCTGGCTGTGTGCTATGTGCCTGCTTTGGGTATTGAAGTTGGTGACTGTAAAGACTTAACACTTGTTTCCTCTTCCCTGTTTGCAGGTTAAGTACAAATCAGCCTGATACTAGCAACAGAAATAACTTCTCCCAGTGGTTGTGTCTTCTTCATAATGAGGTGAACAGGAAACTGGGGAAATCTGAATTTGACTGCTCTCGTGTGGATGAACGCTGGCGAGACGGTTGGAAAGATGGTAGCTGTGATTAATCCATAGAAACTTCTTTGGAAATCTAACAGACCAATTCAGTCTGGTGTTGAGTCACTACAGAGAGGTGTGCGAGTAAATAACTGTGTGTGTGCGTGCTTGTGTGTGTGACTGATAACAGTGCGTAGGAATAAAGGTAAACAAATCCTAAAAATAAATTTGAAAATCTTATCGTAATAATACTTTGATAAATGATTACATAAATGTATTGCTGGAGGGACTGAGGCCTTACATGTGACACAGGAATAGTCAGAAACCTGTGGAATTAAGTCAGTGACAAACTCTTGGAGACTTTTTCATTATGACATTTCCACATTTTAGGGGCATTTGCTTATTTCTATGACTAGCATTCGTTTTCTCTGAACACAGTTGTAGAGGGCTACGCTGTGGCATTTTAATTTTATCTGCAGGCAGTATCCTAAATGTTTTAAAAACTGCATCTGATTCATTGTCACTTCCATTTCTGTTGCTCTGATAGAGCAAATTCTTGCTATGTTTTGTGCCAAGTCTGTAGCCCCTGATATCTCTTTCCAGGATCCCCAATGCCTGTTGTTAAACTTGCACCCAGCTCCTTTGATAAAAGGCCTGAAGGCAGGTACATTTAATTTAAATACTAAAATCATGGAATGCAAATCTCATCTTATTTTTGTGTTTCCACTTATGATGTAAGAGGACATTGTAGAAAGAGAAACTAAAGCAAGAGGAAAAAAAAAAACCCAAACAACCAAACCTCAGCTGATGAATGGAATGAAGTATCAGCTGGGTGAAACTCATTTTTTAAATTGATTGCTAATTTTCTTTGGATCCAGATGTGGTATGATGATAAGTTCTGCTGAAGTACTTATTCTTAAAGCAGACAACCTCTTCATCTCTGCTGTGAACTTTTGTCAGTCGTGACAATAGCTTGAGATTGATATCTGTAACAAAGCATCTTCAGCTTTGTTTAGCATTCAGTATTTCTGAGATGTCACTTGTGCTTTGAAATTCTTGATTGGTACTTGCTTACCTGGTTGATATTCTGATGTTATCTCCTAGCTAAAAATCTCTCTAGAACAAAAGGACTTTACAAGCCCCCCTGCAGTATTTGAGTCCTGCTTAAGACTGGGTCGTCAGCTTTACGTAGTATTTATTGCACAGGGGACTCAAAGGAGTCCCAGGAGTAGATTCCCGCTGTAGAAACGGGTCAGAATCCATGCCATGTGTATTTTTCCTAGGTCAGCTATACTGCACCAATGTATTGATACATAAATGTGAATTTCAGGTGAAGTAGCAGCATAAATGATATACACCACAATGCATATAAACACTTTATAAAAAGAGCTTACAAAAAAGTCAAAATAATTTCAAGTTCTTAAACTAGATACTGATACCGTGCCCTTACTGCATTTCTAGCTGTGAAAACTTTGCAGGAGTTTGCACAAACAGTGACAATAGTAGGCTTTTTCCTCCTGTACTTCCTGCTCAGGTTTTCTTGCTTGTTTTTAGTGAGCTTCCTTATTTCGTGCACTACTGTGCATTTGTAAATTGCTCTCGCTGATAGAGTACGTGTTACTGGAAATGTTAATGGTACTTTTATAATAAAATTAGATGACAGCTTGTATCTAAGAGCTTTGATCTTCAAACCTGCTTGCGTAGGGCTCCATAGTGTTTCAAAAAGCAGTATTTTTATGGTGTATTCAAGTTCTTTCAAGTCAGACCTGTTGAAACAGTACAAGACAAATTTTATGGGCAGGTTATTACTGAGGTTTGTGTGAAATAACGTTCCTAAACACAAAACTGATAAGGTACTTCATGAAGTACACAATCTGACTGACAACTTAAAGGTATCGTTCAGATTATTAGAAGTGCTCAGAAATTTTCCCTATTAGCATGCTGAGGTTCTTAGAACAAGTAAATTCCAGCCCTGGTTTTTGGGTTTCTTTAGTAATAAACTCAGTCCCCAAAATGGAGCACACTAGTGTGGAGAGGACCAACAGAAAGGCTGTAGCCTCCCCGGCGTTGTCAGGCCTGACCTAAATTATGCAGTTTTGTCAGGACAACTTTAGCAGCTGTGGGGGTGGGCAGGCATTGTCTTCTGGGCTTGGTTGTGTGAAAGGAGGGATTTACTGTTCTTCCTTCCCAATCTGCCCTCAACTATTCTCTGACCATTTCATCACCCTGGGAGCAGATGCTGATATTTCTTCCCAATTCGCTTCAGTGTAAATGAGCAGCTTGGTAGAAAGCCTGTCTCATCCTTTTTCATCTTCATACTGAAAACAGGCCAGGTCAGTGAGCTGCACACACTTGTGCAAGCACGCTTGATCTCTGCTGCCAAGTCCTGGAACTGCTGCTGTCTTGTGGGTTGGTGATAGGCAGGTGCATGGTAACCTTCCACTGTACTGCAGCATCTGCCCCATATTAAGAGTATAGGGAGGAAAATAAATGTGTATCCTGCTCAAAATCACAGGGAGCGGCGGTGGCAACACAGATTTTTTTGTCACATTGTGGTGTATGAGGAAAATCCCTTCTGCCAGCACGTACTGGCCTGTCCTGGCGGTGGTGCAGGGGTAGGGGAAGAGCCTTAAAGCTGAAACTGGCATCTTTAGCAAATGCTTCCTAATCATGAGGCCACCAGCTTTGGCTGCTAGGATGTTACCAGGGCACTTTGCAACTCTGCTGAGTGGCCATTTGGTAAGATCTGTGCTTGCGCTCTGTTCTCTCACATCTATGGCTTTGCAGAAGAGCTTTGACTTAGATGTTTCTCAGGCATATCGTTATCTCTGATGTGGATGTGACGCTGCGAGGGGGGGGTGTGGTATTTTGCTGCTTACTTGTACCATATCTCAAGTTTTTAATCTTATGTAAGGAATTTCTATTGAAGATACTTGTATTTGTGTACAGAAAATTGTTAATTATCTTCTAAATGCACTTGATTAAATCTAGTTTTAAAAAATATCTGTATTATATTTCCTGTTGAAATGAAAATAATAAAGCAACTGAGTTCATTCCTGGCTTCCCTACTGCACGAGACCTTAGGAAATGGCATTGTATTGTGCTGGTGTGTCTAATCTGCTGCGTGCCAGTATATTACTGCCTGAGCTTGACTGTTCAGCTGAGGTTGTGTGATTCTGTGTGTGCATTGGTCGCACGAGGTGGGGCTGCAGCTCATTCGTTTCTGTTGTGCTGCTGACTTGATGCAATTCTCTCTGGGCCAGGAAGCTACAAAATGCAGTGATTTTGTCCAGCAGGTCCTTCCCCGTCAGATCGGAGTTTGGTTTTATGTGGGGACCAGGGGCATTTTTTTATGAGGTTCATGTTTTTGTGGGGTTTTGTTGTTGTGTGTTTCTAACAGCATTAAGGGTGGCATTACAGTTGGGAGAAACTCAAATCTTGCTGAATTTGAGCAGGATGGCAGAGGCGGGTGTGATCTACTGAAAAGCAGTGTTTGTTAACCACGTATTCACTGCATCACCATCCACGTCCTATCACATTTGCCAGAAAGGGGAAGCTGCTTCCTATCTATCTGAGGAGCCCTGGCAAGACAAAGCACAGTCAGGAGCAGGTGCTGCCTGGGGAGCTTGTGGGACCTTACTCAAGAGCTGCTCCTGTGCAATAGGCACCTGGCTAACCTTTTGGCTTCACAAAGCACTCGCCGTGTCCGTGGACTGATTTGCATTCGTAGCTGTATTTTTTTTTTTCCTTCTCCCCTTTCTTCCCTCCCCAAAAAGCAAAGAGCAGCGAGCCACGAGGGAATTTCCCCCTCCATGAATGGGAAGCAGAGTTGCTTAAGCAGGTAACAAGTACAGATGCTGGTGGAAACACCACTATGCCTTTAACATTTTTCCAGGGATTAGCTGTTGCTTTGCAGTGTGTTGCGTGTATACAGTCTCCTGTTTACAGTAAGATTCCCAAGAGTCGCCTTGCTTGCATGTGTCTTTTGCTCCAGCCTGTTACAGGCAGTGTGTGATATTTCTTCTTGTTGAAGTTTTACATCCATGGAGAGAGTAGGGTTTAGATTTTGGATTGGGTTTTTTTTGCCCCTTCCTATCAGCATTGATTTTTTTCTATTCCTGGAATGGCTATTGAGTTGGTTTTTTTTTTGTCTGAATGATGGAGAAAAGCTGTTCAGTATTTTGTGCAGTCAGGAATACTTCAGTAGAAACTGCCAGCAAGGATGTCTGAAGTCAACTCTCACTTTTGTAGGCTAATAGGAAACATAATAAAGCAAGTAAAGCAAACCCACGGCTAATAGCACGTAGGTAAATCAGCAGGTAGAACACAGAGGACTGTTCAAGGGGATAGGGTCAGTGTTGTGGTCGGCTGGAGCACTGACCTGCATTGGCAAGTCCCTCAGGGAAGCGTACGCAAACACCATGTGCTGCTGGTGTTTGCTGCACACCATGTGCTGCTGGCTCACATGCAGCTGGTTCAGGCGTGTGCACCAATGCATGATTCACTCCTGGTCGAGGGAGCTGAGAGGTGATGGTGGCTGGGATCACAGAATGGTTTGGGTTGGAAGGGGCCTTACAGCCCATCTGGTTCCAACCCCCCTGCCATGGGCAGGGACACCCCCCACCAGCCCAGGCTGCCCAAAGCCCCATCCAACCTGGCCTTGGGCACTGCCAGGGATCCAGGGGCAGCCACAGCTTCTCTGGGCCCCCTGTGCCAGGGCCTCACCACCCTCACAGGGAAGAATTCCTTTCTAACATCTAATCTCAATCTCCCCTGTTTTAGTTTAAACCCATTCCCTTGTCCTGTCCCTCCCTGCCCTGTAACCAGGATGTGGCATGCACCTACTGCATGTCGGAAAACTTGCCACAGCTTGCAAAAGGTTGGTTCCTACCAACAAGGGATAAATGGGACTCAGTGCCCTTATCTGTGCTGATGCCCGAGTATCTATGCTGCCAGTTCTTCATTTTTCCAATTGTTCTTAGCGCTTCCAGAAGTAAAGTCTAACATGCAGCACTGATAGTTGCCAAGCTTTGAAACTGTTCCGTTCCCCTTGGTATGTGCCAATCCTGTCTGCGCGTACTGGGCTAGCGAAGGGTGGCTAATACAGCCCAGAAAGTTACATCGGCATTTATCTGGGCTCACGGCATCTGGCACTTAGATGGTGGTCTGGCTCTCAAGTTCCACCCATGCTTCCCACGACTTTGCTGCGTTGCTTCCCGCTGAAAGGTGCCCTCTGCTTCTGTGCGCTGCGCTAGTGCAGGCTGCTGGTTTGCCTTCACAACACTCCCAATGCAGAAGTCTTTTCCTGGTCCTAGGTTTTCCGTCCCGTGTAGCACATACCATCGTGCTTCTTGGCTTCCGTCTGTTGCTGCGATGGGCTTCCCAGGTGTGAAGCTATGGGGAAAATGTGCCTTGCAACTTAACCAAGCCAACAGTAGAGGGCAACAGAACATGTGATTCGTTACCTTTCTGTCTCTTGCACTTCTCTGGAATAGCAAACTGTTCCGTCAAATGTTTTACCTCATCCTAGTCCCTTTCCCACAGTTTTGGGAAGAGATTTTGATGACTTCAGTTACTTTTCAAACTAGTGTGAAATACCTTTTTGTATAATTACTGAAGCGAGAGATCTGTTATTTCTATGGCTGCAGCTAAATTCTGCATTTGGAAGTACAATGAAACACTGTCTGGATGCTATTTCCAGCACGTTTCCTACCGATCTTCAGCTTATAGCTGGTCGTATAGGGAGAAGTTCTGGCTTTTTTATCACGCCATTAATAGATTGGAAAGGGTGGATGAATTTTGTCTGATAATTTTGTGATGGTCACTTTCTCATGCAGAACACCGTGTGTGTAATATAGGGCATTGCTTGCTGGTAGGAACGCTGTGGCCAGCCTTCAGAGATCCTTCTGGTGGCAGGAGCTGCGTTGGGTTAGATCCTGTGGCTTGCTTTGTTCCTCCCGTGGCCCGAGCCAAGAGCAGATGGGAAGCAGATGTGTACCTTGCTTAAAGGTGAGCTGGGTCCTGCTGGCACAACTCAGTTGTGCCACACACAAGCTCTTTAGTGAATGTGCAGGCTCCCATGGGCTCACGCACAGAGCAGACACAGGCAAGAACTGTACACAGCAGTCATGAAACAGGTATAATTTTTAGTTGGAGACGGGATCAAACTTGGCATGGTTGTCATCTGCTTTGGAAGCTCTAAGGAGGAAAAAGAGGATTTGGAAGGAGGATCACAAGACAGTCCTGACTTCAGCAAAGCTGTGCCTTTTGAGATAGAGGGATGCAGCCCAGCCTTTCTGCATGGGGAGAGGCAGGGAGAAATCCCACAGAGTTTCATGGGAGCCTTGCTTTGAATTAGCAGATCCGTGAGAAAGAAAAAAGCCAAGTTAAATTAATGTCTTTCCCAGAGCAGACACCAGGTGGCTGTTTCATGCAATCCCTCAGAACTTCCATTTTTTCCCAGAACTTCAAGCTTTAGGTCTAAACTCAAGTCCCAGTACTGGATGGGGACTTTCCTTTCAAATGCTGAGTACGGTCAGGCAAAGTTGGGCTTTCCCTGCCTCTTCCATCCTTGACATCTGGCCCAAGCTACCAGCAGTGTGAAAAAGGGGATTCTGTGACTGGGCCTCACGTCATGCTGCTTAGATGGGGTAAAAGATACACAAGGTATATGAGATGAGGCCTATATGGCTTGAGCATGCAGCTAGAGACTCAAGAGATCAAAGTCCAGTTCTTAGTCATAAGCTTTTTGCTAGGCTCCAGGTAAGTTACTGCATCTTCTGCAGCCACACTTCCACTTCTGCAAAATGGGGATAAAAATAGTGGTTTCAGCAGCCTTTGCCTGTATTTCCTGTTGAGATGACAATCTCTTTCACAGGGGCTAGTTTAATGTGCTTCGGCTGCGTAGTCCTGGGTCTGAGATTGTTTACTACAATAAAAGCATCCATTTCAATCTGTCCCACAAATCTCCTTTACGTCAGGTTACACCTTACTTGTGAATCTGAGGACCTGTTCAGTATTTGCAATGTTCAGTTAAGAAAATAGCGTTTCTTATTTTCAGTATACCACTACAAATGTGGCCCTTTTTTCCCCCAGAACTTGTGCCACAGATCTTGCGTTCTCGTGTCACACGAGCAGAAATAGTAATAACAAAAGGACCGCACTGTGAGAGCTCCTGTAGCAGCAAAGCTTGGTGTAGCTCAAATGAGAACTGTAAAAGCTCTGCGTGTCAGAGCACGGCTCGAGCTGCTCGCAGGCTGCCCTGTGTCCTTGTAGCTGTCAGCTCTGCTCACATTACCGTACCTGCTTAGCTGCGACACTGAGCAGGTAGCAGATGACAAGCACCGAAGTCAACTTGTTGGTCGGGCCCTACACGATGTGACTTGCTGCTGTGGTCCTAAGGAGGTCAGTTTGGAAAACAGCTAAGGATCTTATTTCCCCTTCGTCTAACTCCTCCCAAGGTGGTGCGCACCTCCCTGAGCCCAGTCACTGCATCAGATTAGATTACTGGTTTGCCAAAACCCCCAAACTTTCCACAGTATGAAATATTTTGAGAAGAAGCAAAGAATAAACTTACTAGATGAGACATCAAGCCTGCAATTGCACCACTGGAAAGTGTTTTGAAACCCTCTGGGGTTTCTATTCAGTTTGGGTTTTATGCCAGTACTGAGATATTAACTCTTCTGTTCAAAACAAATGGTATCTCAACTGAATTCTGCCATCCAAATCTTCCCCTGGCAATTCCAGTTAGTAAAGTTTTCTGCCTTTTTTTATAGCCTGCTTATCTCATGTTTATACTTGAACAGTAACTGCTGAATCCCACCTCAGAAATGGCAGCTTTTCAGAAGTGGATGAGTAACCAGCTAATAAATGATCTTCCAGATATTTTTGGGTCTCTTAGGGTGGAGGGCATTAAGTGGCTTTCTAGTGACAGTGTGCTAAGGTATTGCTAATCAGGAAATCCATTCTCTCTGTTACTGGACACTATGAATTTCTAAGCATCTCTCAATATTTCCATCAACTCTCTTCTTTTTCTAGAGACTAATGGCTGAAAGCAACATTAGCCAAACTCTAATGAATGTCAAGCAAAGCAATTTAGAGTAACAAGCAAATGAACATATATCGAAGTACTGCTTCGGGCCTGCTGCCCAGGGAATATGAAGGACAAGCCATTTTACCACCCACGCCCATGCAAACTGCTCTGCGTGCCGCAGAGAGCCTGCTTTCAGCTGCCTTGGGCTGCTCGGCCCAAGGAGCCTCATCATAAATACGTTGTCAAAGCTGTTCCGAGAGCAGCGCAGTTTCGCATCACTATTTTGTTTTAGAAATGTTAAGTAGAAAGCGTGGCTGATTGTTTTGCCTGCTAAATCAGGAGGAGCATCCCGCTGCTACCCTCTGCCACAGAGAAAATACAGTAGGTCCTGCTAATGAAATCACACAGGCCAGGTCCCAGTGCCGGTGATCCCAGTGCCGGGAGTACGAAGCAGGGTGTGATAGCCGCAGCCATCTGCTTGGAAATTTTTGCAGATACATTCTGCTTCACAGAGCAGTCATTCAGCTAACAACAGGTAACTTGGTAAGCTTTCGTAAATCAGTTATGTTCAGCCATATGCCCTTGAAAAACATCGCCGTTCTGTAGAGCTAGCTGAAATCAGCCCTTAGCTGGGTGGGGAGGGCTGGCTCAGGCTTTGAAGAAGCAGAAATCCCCACATCTTCTCTTCTCACGGCTGTCATGTCCATGTACTTACCCCTGGGTAAAAACCTGATCCCTTTTTAGTGTTGGAGACAAAGACTAAGAAGTCAGGGTGACTACAAGAAGCATGAGACAAGCCCGTGTTTTCTACCACCCTCAATTAAACTCCTGTAAAATCAAAAGATGGACAGATTGCAGGCACTTGTCTGCATGCGGCTCTGTTTGCTCCCTGTCACTGAAGCCCAGGGGGAATGGTAAGCGCAGACAGAACTTGTTCAAACTGAACAAATGCTCTGGAAAGTGCCATTTCCAAACGCTGCTCTTTTCCCCCATTTGGTGGGGAAACTGTTTGAGATGCAGCACCCTTTCCCACTATCGGCTGGCCCTGTGTGTCTGCTAGCTTATTTGCAGCAATAGGAAGTGAAACAGAAATACAGTTTGCATGTAGGCTGGAGATAGCTGCTGGGCATTATCTGCACTGTAGCAGGGGGAAAAAGCTCGCACAACGTGACGCGAAGAGTGAATGCGTAAACACACTGCACACAGCAGAAGTTGGAGAGATGAACCTCGGAGGAAGAGGACGAGTTTAGAAACAGGGATTTCAGTGGGGATCTTGCCTGATGCATCACGGTCATGCCCTGAAATGTATAAACCATATAGTTCTCTGGAAACAGTTATGATTTATTCTACAGTAGCATTTAAAAGATTCCAGCAGTATCTTGGTTGTCTAAAATATGCCTGTCCCAGTTGGGACAGATGAGTTGAGAAAGACATTTTAGAAACCGAGAACAGATCCCAGAGGTCTGGCTGATTCCCTGTGCAGCACCCCAGGAGCACACTGCTCTCCTGCACGTACCCTCCACCGCACAGTTTGCTTAATGCTGTTGGTTTTCCAAGGGTCTGTCCGCAGCCTCTTACATATGCGGGCTGCTCACCTTGCAGAGACCCGCCTGGGATGTATAGCGTGGCAATG
Organism: Psophia crepitans; assembly: GCA_013399095.1. Taxonomy (NCBI): domain Eukaryota; kingdom Metazoa; phylum Chordata; class Aves; order Gruiformes; family Psophiidae; genus Psophia; species Psophia crepitans. The sequence goes on along the minus strand of VWZZ01004646.1, from coordinate 848,708 downwards.
CCTGTATGAGGCACCCACTCATGGGGCGAGGTGTGGGGCGTGCTGACCCCAACCCAGAGATGGGACCCTCCCTGGCACTGGGCACCCTCAGGAGTCAGGCTGCCCTTGCCTCTGGACATAGCTGTGGGCTGAGAGATGCAGGATGCTTTGTTCTCAAAGCCTAAGAATGATTTTTGAGGGTGCTGGAACAGCTGCTTCTAAACCGGTGAAGCTGACTGAAAATCTCACCTATGGTAATCCCTTCAAGTAAACATGGTCTTTGTTCTTAATCTGCAATTCAGGGATGAGCTGGTGATGCTTTTGACACTGGGGTGCAATCCCTGGCCAGCCCCATGAGAAGAAAGCCCTGCCAGAAGAAAGCAGGAGGGACCAACCTGGCATTCTCTTCATAGCCGTTTCTTTTTGGCATAGTAAAATGTGATTTCTACTGAGCTGGTGACATTGAGGAACGAAAGGCTGAATTCTGCTTTTCCTGCTGAGAGTCAGAAATAGATCTGGAGAGATGATGACTCACCTGTAATTGAGAAAAACTGAATGGCATCATCATGAGCTTTAACAGTTAAATCCTGATTCCACCTGCCAGAAAGAACAGACCAACAAAACTGCAAAAGGCCAAACTGAGCTGAGATGGGGCCGAGCGCACGAGAATCCTTCTCTTTGTTACAGCGTTTTGCATGGAAGTGGCTTAACACGTCTGGTACGCACATACCCTGTGGGATCCCACAGCAGCGGTACCGGTCCCTGCATGGGGAAACGGAGCTGTACAGACAGTGGGTCGGGAGGAGAGCTGGTGGTGGAGCCACGAGAAGCCCTCCAGCCCCAACTGGAGGCCTGCTCCGTGCCAGCAGTGCATGCGTACTCCTCCCTGCGACTTTCCCTGCAGTTCCCGTCCGAAGCAGAGATGATGTCAGAGTTGTCATGGCATCGGTATCTATGGAACCGGGATCATCATCACGGTGCTCTGAAAACTAACTCAGGAGATGGTCCTGGAGCCGTTGGGGGGAACTCCCTTTGCAGTAATTGAGGGTTTCCCTCTGTAAGGTTCCTCTCTTTTTCCTCCTTCCTACTGTCCCAGGGGAAGGAGCGGGGACGGGGTTTGGCCTCCTCCTGTCCCACGGCAGCTCTGGGTGCTTCCTTTCCTGCTCAAGGGAAACAAGAGCTTCACCCCCATCAGCCTTCACTTCCCTTTTCTTGCACCAGCTAACGGGTGCGTAACAGCGTGCCTTGCTGTGAAGCAGCTGCCAAACCTTTCCCTCTGCCTCGCGAACGGGCTGCTCTCAGCCAAAGGCCCTGAGCGAGCTGTCAGCAGAGGACCTCCCTGCTCATGCCGTGGGGCAGAAAGCCCTGCCTGCACTGAGGTTCCTGCCTCAGGAAGGGGTGACAACAGCCCTTTCTGCTGTCACATCTGCCTGTCCCTGCTATCAGCTGGGACACCAGCGGGTCTGGGCGCAGAAGGGGTGTTTATCTCAGGCGGAGCAAGGCGTGCATCCGCAGCAGGAGTGAGCTGAGCAGCGCGTTGACCTCCCTGCACTCCAGGCCGTGGCCTCTCCTTCCTGCCAACGGCTGCGGTACCTGCAGCTGCGTGGCTCACCCTGGCCATGGCACAGGTAGCCCTTGCCATTGCACGGTGATGCTGGCACAGCACGGCGACCCTTGCAGCGACACCCTACCCCTGGCCATAGCACGCTATCCCCAGAGGCAGCATGGTGCCCGTGGCCGTAGCACGGTGACCCTGGCTGTGGCAAGGTATCCTGGCCGTACCGTGGCGTCCCCGGGGGGCAGCACGGTGCCCCCGGCCGCCCGCGGTGCCCACAGCCGCATGCCGCCGCCCCGGGGCG
>VWZZ01004646.1:821839-846427 GCA_013399095.1 Psophia crepitans | reverse complement strand
CTGCCCGGGTCCCGGCCGGGCCGGCAGGGCTTGCCGGCTGCCGTCGGGGTTTGCAGGGAGGTGCCTTGGGAGCGGGGCGGCGTGCAGCGGGGGGATGCGCCGCCGCCCCGCACCGATTTTGTCCCTGGTGCTTAAGCAAAGGGCAGGTGGATGGGGTGTACATCAAGAAGCAGAGGACATTTTCCTTCCTTCCACGCTCCGTGCATCCGTGTGTGTGTGTGTGACAGAAGAAATCAAGAGCCAGCCCTGCCCAGCTCCCCCCACCCTTCTGAAAGGATGTCATATTTTTTGGCTGTTTCCCATCCCCGAGTTCCTGCCGTGGAGCGGGGAGCAGGAGGTACAATACGCTGTGCAGCCGCCCGGGGAGGGTTTCGCCCGCCCGCGCCCCGTGAATAAGCAGCACGGGAAGCCGCGCACTGGTGCTGGCTGGGGCCGTGGTGCCCGGCTGCCCCGGGGGTAAGGGCAGCCGCTGATTCACCTCCCCCAGCCCGGCTTTTACCTGCTGAGATCTGTGAGTGTGCACGGTGCTGGGGGGCTGGCAGTGCTCAGCCCCTCCTGACACCCCCACTGGGAGGGTCTGCCCGGCTCTCACTGCGGCCAGCTCCGGGCTCCCGTGCTTGGCCAGAGGCTGCAGGCGAGCAGAGCTGGGCCTGGGGGGCTCGTCCTCGCCCCTGTTGTGCTTCTGCTGTGCATGGAGGCCCTTGGCTGCCTGCGCTGGCTCTGTGTCACCTTCAGCAGTGCCAGATGCGGGCAGCGAGTGAAGGAAAGGTGTGACAAGGAGTTGCTGCCCCCCCGGCTGCCCTCCTGCCAGCCACATGGTAGGTGGGTTCGAAGGGCTGCCCGGGTTGGGGTGTCCCAGCCAAGGCCATGTACAGCACGACACGGAGGCATGTGCTTCTCTTTAACCACATGAGCAATTCCAGGTGCAATCGCCTGCTCAAAGTTAAACCACATGCTTAAGTGTTCTGCTGGATGGCAGCCAGCGTACCCTCCAGGGCTTTGAGAAAGCCCCCGGCTCCGTTGCTAGAGAAGAAAGGAGGCCAGGTACAGGGCTGGAGCATCCAGGCTTGGGGTGGATGGGGCGTTCTGGGCAGGGTTCGGGCACCCGGCAGCAGTTGTTTCCTAGAAGCATTGCCTCAGTCCAGAAAACTTGGACTGGATCCACCTGGATCCTCCTGGAGTGGCAATGGCAAGCTGTTGGCAGCGGTGTTGGCTTTGGGTGCAGTTGGTTAAATTGTTGACCCACTGGTGGTTGAGTTAGGCTCCTCGTAAAGTAAATCTACCACAGCGCACCCAGAGAGCTCACCGTCCTTATCATACAGATGGAGATTGAATGCTGCTGGGAAGCAGGAACAGAATATGGAATATAGAGATAAAATAAACATCCCGGCTTAGAAAATATTCATGCATGTATTTGCTGGCTGGTTTGTTCAATGGAGAAGTCACTCGTTTCATGGTTCTGTGTTCACAGGGAATCTGTGAAAACTGAGCACTTACAACTACAGAAACAGCAACTTAACTCTAAAAAGTGCAGGGGGGCACTGATGTGGGCAGATGTGAGACATGCACTGTGCTGTCCCAGGCGTAAACATTTGCTTTATTGAGAGTTGGCTCCAAAGCCCATTGAGCAAAGGGATTTTTTTGCTGGTTTCAGTGAGCTGTGGAAGCTCCTGGACCACTTTTCCCAGGTCTCATATTTGCTGGCAGATCTGTTGGAGACCCTTCTCCATCAGTGCTCCAGCCTGGGGGTTCAGAGCCCCAGCCGGTGTTTGCTCAGTTGTTGCAGTCCAGCTGCCTGTATCTTAAACGCGTTCAGCAGTTACAGCTCCTTTCCAGTGTAAGCACCCAGTTGGGTGGGTGAGAGGTTTGAGTGGAGGTTTCCTTCCCGGCTGCCTGCAGGGCCATCGCTATTTTCTGCAGGTTTTGTAAAGCAAAGCGTGCCCGGCCCCAGTCTGAGCGGTTGCTTTGCTGCTCTTGCCAGACAGGACCCATGTCAAGATGGAGCGCTCGAACAGAGGAGGCAGCCAGAAGGGTTTGCCTGCGAGGTCTCTGCTGCCTTTCTGTTCTGCCCTGACACAATTGCTGCCCCAGGAGAGCGTGGCAGCGCCGTGGCACATGGCAGCATCTGCTCTTTGTGGCACCGTGCTGGCGGCCGGCTGGGCAGCATGGACCAACGCCCCACCGGGATGCTCCCTTCTTCACAAGGGGAACAGAAACCTTCCTGGGCTTTCCTGCCGGCCGTCACGGGGGAGAGGAGCAGCCTGTGCCTGCACGTGACAGCTGTGGGTGGTTATTCAGAAAGCCCTTGATGGAGGCTTTGAGAATGACTGAATTTAGATGTTGGGATGGGCTTTTTCATGTGGTTTTCCTTCCTGTGCTTTTTTGTTGCATCTTTTTAAGTGTTTAATCTGTGCAGTTGGATCAAACCTCAGAGACGTAACCCTTGGTGTGGGTAAGACGGTACATTCCTTTGGTGTGGACAGGAGGGAGCTGCCTGGGATGTGCTGCTTTGGGTGGGAATATGGGTAATGGAGAACCACCATCGGTGCCGATCTGGCCGATAGTCATTGCCGGGGTTTCATGATGACCTACCACCAAGGAGGGTTCAGCTCTGCTTTGTGACCTTTTTTGGGGCCAGGGGTTCAGACCTTGTGCTAGCAAACATCTAAGGGACTGGCAGGTGAATGGTGACTTCAATGTAGAAATCCCCAAATGTAAGTGATGGTAGAAGGGGATTCCTGATTCTACCTCACACAGCAACTTCTCCCTGACAGATATAGTAATTCTGAGTGTCTGACAGGAAAAAACCTGCTCCTGGCATGAGCTGTAAAATCAAAAGCTGGAAAGAACCATTTAACGGTTCCTCATTCATCTCTTCCCCCTCCATCTGATGCAGTTTGTCAGATGAAGATGTGATCATTCTTGTGGTTTCCTTTTGAGACATTTTTTGCACAGCAAAACAAACTCGATATTCATGAAGGATGCCCGCAGAATCATGAGTTCCTTTCGCTGCGGCTGCCAGCACCAGCTAGACTTTCAAGTGGCCACACAGCTTTGCAGAGGCATTCTTCATTTAACGTAGGTTTAGGTTTGAATTTTAAAAGTGGTTCTGGAAAATATTTTCAGTAATTCCTGTGAATTTCAGGAAGAGCAACAGTAAAAGTGTGGTGCCCGCACCCTGGCGCAGCCTCCTTGGAAGGACTGGACCACTATGACCTCCCTCCACCCACCCAGCCATTCTCTCTGCCTCTGTGGAGCTGGGTGGGAGATCACATCATTATTTTGCTACAATCTATGTTAATACTTAAGTATTTTCATTATAATGGTTGTTGCTTGCTCCAGTGACCTCCCTATTGCTGCCTGCATGACCTGCACAGCTGGACAACCTTGCCTGCAACCAACACATCGGCAGCTGCCTGACCCTATCTGCTGCCGTTATCTCTTCTTTAAGTGCAGTGAATTTGTAGTTCATCACTTGGATCACTGGAGAGAGCTTTCCCCCTGCAGTGTTTTATCTCATTAGTCCCAGTATTCTGTTGGGTTGTTCTTGCAATAATCTTAACGCTTTTAAGATCAAAACCTTTATTAAGGGACTGGACTAGGGCAGCCAAATCTGATTACGTGGCAGAGGCACGGCAGCAAAGTGACAGTCCCTGCAGCCTTCCATATGTGGTAGGAAACTTTTAGGACCAGAGGTTACTTTAGCTCAGATCCAGCAGTTTTTTACATGCTCAGCTTTGCACTGATATGGGTCTTAGTCCGTAATACAGCAGATCGTTGTCTTTCAGCATGGCAAACGCGCTTTGCTGAGTTGTGGCTTTGGTACGGGATGTGCTGGGTGGTGCTTTATGTGTTGGGAATCGGTGGTGGCTCGTGGAGGGAGGGAGCATGCCCTTTCCATCCTGGCCCAGCTTTGGTTTGTTTCTCCAGAGGAATGGAAAGGGCCGTATTTGTGCTCATGGTAAAAGGTGTGTTTATTTTTATTAGAAAAAACAAGCTCAGGAGCAGAAGGACCAGGCAGCAAATGAAGAAGAGTATGGCTCCAGAATTGTCGCTACTCTGCACTATCAGGACAGAGCTCGTCCTCTCTTCTGAGGCCTTTCACACCCAGGGTGAACCTGCAGGAGTGCTGTTTTGAGGTGCTGTGGGGCGTACGTTTGGGTTTGCAGGGCTACCACACACAGCTCTTGTAAAGTAGGAGGTGACCATGGAAAGCTCCCTCGCTGGAGCAGACCTTGCCTGCTCCGAGTGTCCTGCAGCCGCAGATGGAGGTGGCTGCTTGGTGTACCAAGCACGGAGCTCACCCCAGGAGACATCAACGAGAAATATGAGGTGGGAGCCCCAGTACTGCAAGCTCCCAATGGCTCCCAGAAACGTCAGGGGCTTCACGGGCTCTTGAGCACCTGGGCTCTTAGGGAGGAGCTGCAAGGCTGGCCTGGCACTTAAGGAGCCTGCAGTGATGCTGAGAATCATTAGTGTGATCTCAGCTGCTCTGGACTTTGTCTGGTCTTGGCTGCTTTTCAGTAGGGTCACCAGATTTCCATCTTAATTCTCTCTTTCCGTGGGCTGTAGATTAAAGGCAGAACTTAAATTTAGCATTTTTGGTAATGGAATTATACAGAAGTTTCACTGAATCTGAGCTTAAAATGCTGCTAAATTACCATTTTCCTGTCATCACTGGTCCAAAACACTGCTGGCTTGCCATGTGCTCAGATTGCATTACTAGATTAGGACCTTTGAATGGGCACTGTGTTTCAGCCAGCGTCTCTTGCCACATTAGAAAAACTAATTCAGTAAAAATTGGTCATGTGGACATCAATGTGCATCCTTCCCAAGCTGATTAGCCTGGTAGACATGTCCATAAACCTATTACAGCCAGCATCACACCACCCCTCTCTGTGCCAGAAACTGTATCAGGTCTTTCCTTTGTGGTCGTATCCGTAGTCTTTGTGGGAGATCTGGCACTGCTTAAAGTAGTTCTTTAGCCTTCACACCCTCCAATAAATTATGCAGATCTGTGCTGGAGACTTCCCCGTGATTGACAACTGTAAAGATAAACTGGAGAGGGACATGGGACCAGATTCCCCCAGAATCTGAGCTTGGTGGGTGTTGAAGGAGGCTGGCCCTCTGCCAAGGGGCTAACTCATCCCTGAGCAGAATATCTGCACGAGGTACGTATGCGGCTCAAGACAAGGGTTTAACTGGGGCTTATGAAAACGCTCAGTGCTAGGCAGGATTTGGCCTGTGCTGGTTTGACTTTAATTGTTTTCCCTTCTTGTTTGGTAGTCCATCCTTCACTTGCTGGGTGGTGGCTTGAGGAGGGCAGGGTGCCGAGCAGGGTGGCGTCTGTCTCACTGATGGTCGCGTTAGGGTGGCGAAGGATCACCCGGACACCGGTACTGGTTCTCTGTACATGTGGTTTGTGCCCAGCACCTTTGATTGTGAGCTACAGCACAGCAAATTAGCAGTGGATTATTTTTCTTCATGCATTAAATATCCTTGATGTTGACATTAACGGTTGCTTACGCATGTAATCAAAGCAAGGTTTTGCTGTATCCTACAACCCCACACCTTCTGGTAAGGTTTTTTATAGGTCCCAAATCAAGGTACAATGCGTCAGCGGTGGAAACATCTCACCTTAAAATGGCTGACAGTTCACACACTGAAGCTTCCAGCTCGTGCTTTCTGGCAGCATTTGCTTTTTGTTTTCCTTGCGATGGCTCTGCTCAGACCGCGAGGTCTCCTGAAGCGCATTTTAGGTGCCTGGGCTACAGAAGGCTAAAAGCAACGTGCGTGAAAAATGCGCGTGTGTCCTGGGGTCCAGCCGGCTCAAGCCCTGGGAGGGAATGCGGATCCACAAAGTATAATTACAGAACTGAGCCAGGCAGCCTGGCCAGCCACCTTCTTCCAGATGGTAGAAGTCTGGTGCAGAGAAGGCAGCCGTGCGTCTCCCAGCTTTATGCACACCTAAAACGTTGTCTGCATCGCGGGACACACAGGCGTCCCCAGCACCCTGGGTTCCGGCAAGGGTCTGCCAGCAACCGTGGGTCTGGCAGCCTGGGAAGCAGTGCCTGGACGCTGCTGAGCAAGGAACCTGCCCTCCAAGGCTCTCTCCTTTCCTTTTTTGGGGGGGAAAGAGTGAGATTTCATTTGGTCTCCTGCTGCAGGGCTGTCTGTGTGTCCATGCTGCTGGCAGCCTGACCTCCCTTCCAGCACAGCCACTGCCGGGGCACCCACCAGCATGGGGCACCGAGCACTCGGTCACAGTCCCCTGCACTTAACAGCCATCTGCAGAGAGGACAAAAGAGGTCTTGCCTAAAATAGGATGAGTGAGGAAAATGGAGGAAAGTGGGCAAGACATGCATCTGGGTCCAGTGCTTTGGGTACCAAAGGCAGCCGTGGAGCAACAGGCTCCCGCCCAGGCACAGCCTCGAGTAAGCAGCATCCCCAGGGTCCTCGCCCAGGTTTTTGGGATAATGCTCAAAACCCCGGTGGTTTCAGCCATATTTCCAAGGTCCGTCGTGGCCAGCGTACCTGTCACCAATCACTGCCGAGACCTGTCCCTTTGTCCTGTGTTACAGAAATGCTTGGTGGCCTGGCGAGGTGTCCCCTCTTGCTTGGAAGCAAGCTTTAAACTGGGTGAACTGGGCAGCTGGCTTTCATTGAGAAGTGAGGTCCCTGGCTTCTCACTCGTTTGGTGTGACGTGAGCTCCCTCTGCGCTTGCACAAGCAGCTGAGCTGCGTCATGGTGGTTCAAAGTGCTTCGCGCATCTCCCTGACCGGCGTTGTTCTCCTTCCCAGGGTGTGACTGAGGCGCAGAAGCTCCCTTGTGTGGCTGAAGTGCAAGTCTTAATGGAAGGGATGGGAGAAGACAGTTTTCCTCCTTCCCATCCTTCCCCGCAGCTGAGTGCAGAGAGGAGCGCTGACGGTGCGTGCCACGGGAGCTGCCGGAGCCGTGTGCCGGGGGCTCCCAGCCGCTCTCTGACAGCGCTGAGCTGGCACGCCAGGCTGCTGGCCAGGAGACCCCGAGCTGCCAGCAGATCTATGTAAAAGCTTTGGCAGGCAGGATGCAGTTTCATACTGGGGTGGCTGGAGGTAATCCAGTTTCCTTACTGCGTTTTGTGCTGGTTCACCCAGCAGGAGCAAAATTTGTTGCTGGTTGTATTGAGTGGTTCAGCTGGAAAATGGAGTGTCCTGTGAACGGTCGGGCTCCTCTGCAAAGCCTGTGAGATGTGGAGGAGCCCCGTTAGGAAGGTGGGTGGGCTTGGCATGCAGTGGTTGCGTGGCACATGCCCCTGTGCTTTGCGTGCCGGTGACCTTGGCACTTGGTCCTGCGTCCTGTCACTGCCACGCCTGGTCATGGGGACTGCGGTTTTGGGGACTGAGCTGACAGGCAGGAGGAGGTGGGAGTCAGCAGAGCACCTCTGGAGAGCAGGATTCCTGCATCTGAGCTCTGACTCGTAAAATCTTACATGCAATGGAAAGTCTGACCTTGTGGTTTTGCTTTCAATACGCCGATGAACTTGTTGTGCAAGTGTGGTTTGCAGGAGTCATTGGAAAATGGCTCTTGTTTTGCATGAACTTAAAAAAAAATATTTTGGGTTTTATTTTCTCCCATCTACCCACAATTTCTCAAATGATTTTTTTTCACCTATACTTAAAAAGACATCACCAAATCTATTCTCATTAAAATCTTTTACCAGCATCAGTTTGGGGTTTTTTTTTAAAGAAAAACTAAAAAATTTCAATCACAGGGGGAGGAAACCCATGGAAAGACTTGTTTTCACTGAAAAGCGTGTTTTGACAGGAGTATTTCAGCCAGCGCTGATGTTTTGAGCGCATCTATCAAGTGTGCGTGCTTGCAATTCGTCGCTCTTTAGGCCTCCCGAGAAGAAGCCGCATGTCCCGTGCTGCTGGCATCAAGACACCGCGGGCAGCACCCAGCCGAGGGTGTCTCGCAGGGTGAGCCCTCAGGTCGCCCAGCCACAGGAAGGATGCTTTGCTCTGCAAAACCCTCTGGAGTGTGAAGTCAAGCAGTGAAACGCCTGTTCTTTCCATCTCCGTCCCAGAAGCGCTGCCTGGGCATCCTCCGTCGACCGCCCCAGATGTGCCTGCGGGCACCCAGACACCCTGTCCTGTCAGGTCCCTAATCGTGTTTACGGGAGCCCCCCCTCACCCACTGAAACTGGCACCCGAAGGCACAGAGAAGTAGCCCAGGCTGTTAATCCTGGGCGGACTGAGTACGACACTTATCGGAGGAGCCGAGTACAAGTTTGCTGGCCTGCCAGAGAAATAATCCCATGGAATCAGAGGTTCTCAATTATTCATGTTTTCCAGAATCACATTATTTCTTCCAGGGCCTGTTTTATAAATGCTGCTGCTATTTCTGATGGTAAATAACAATTTTGCATTATTTATGAACAGATTTTTACAACTGCTGATATTACAGCTGCTGCCAAAGCACTGGGAAAATTATTATTACTGTTTGTTGTTGTTTCTTTCTTACAATGCAACCCTCTTGTTCTTTGCATGATGATGATGTGCCCGTCACGGTGTGACGACTGAGCGCTCCCTAAGTGCAGCACAAGTGAGGAAGAGGGTGCAAATGCAAGCGGGTGACTCGGGTTGCCGTCGAGCTCGTGGCTGGTGCTCGGAGCTGAGATGGGTGGGGGATTGGACCCTGGGTAGTGGTTACGTCTGAAGAGGAGGAAGGTCTGACTGTCTTCCTGTGCCAGCCATGGAGAGGCCCGTGGAACAAACATACTTTCTATCCTCTGTTAGCACTCCAGGGGAAATCAAACGTTGCACCTGAATTTTGCAGATGCACATTTGGAAACCCACATTTCTAGGATGGTGTCATTCAAGAACGGGCTAATTCATGGTGCCGAGGAGTGTTTCCAGGGCAGAAACCCACTGCTGCTGCAGATAGCAGCAGGAGAAGCTGGGGGCAACGTCCTGGGCTTGGAGTGCTGGGGCAGCTGCCTGCAGGAGCTCCTACACACCCAAGGCAGGATGTACTCCAGAGACTGCTGCTTCTGCTCATCCTTTATTTCAGATGACACCCTACAGAGAAAGAAAAAAAAATCCATCTCCAATCCTTCACATTTTAGTAATCCAGTCCCTTGCAGATCCATTTCTTTGTTGTCCCCTCCAAGTGGGGGGAGAGTTAGCGGCCGCTATCTAAGACCTGTTTGCTCATAAGACATTTGCATTTGTAAGTAGCTCCAGAAAGAAGCAGCTCTGGCGCAGCTTCACCCCACCACTGGGAGGAGTTTGGAGGAGAGAAATCTGGATTAAATCCTTTGGGACAGGCAAGAGTGAGATATGTGACCAGTGCTTGGGAGAGAATGTGTGTCACAACGTTGTGTTAAAGAGTGGTTAGAGCTGTCTGAATGGTTTGCTCGTAGTGGCTTCTGCTGTTTCACCCAGCTCTGCTAACGCAGCGCTTTGGGGAGCGCGGGGCGGTGGGAGGTGGCCCACGGCTGGGCATCAGCTCTGTGGGTGAGACGCAGGTGACTTTGCAAGGGCCACTGGCTGCAGTTTATCATGTGGCTCTTCAGCTGCTGTCTCTGTCTGTCGCCTGTCTCGGTCTCTGCACTTCGTGTCGTGCTGTTACTGAAGAAGATGTAACAGGGTGTCCAGAGCGTGAGCTGCATCATACCCCGAGATCCCGGCTGCTCCCGGGCAGCCGCCGCACCGGGGAGTGCTGGAGGAGCCTCTTATCTCTCCTCTTGCATACGTGGCCTCCAGCTGCATCCTGCAAGCCACAGGCCGGGGAGGCGTGCAGGGATGCGGGCAGCCGGTGCTGGCAGCAAGGGACAAGATCAGAGGTTCGCAGCTTGATGGAGGGGCGTCTGCGTGCCTTGCTTCCCTCCCTGCTTGCAGCCTTGAAATCCCAACGGCGGTGCGGCGCTTTCCAGGCTCTAACGGAGCAGGTTCCGGAGCGAATTGTAATGCAGCTGGTCCCGTGGCTTCCGCTTGCTGCCTTTGGTGTCGGAGGGATAAGGCAATGACTTCAGCGTGCAGCATCGTGCATGGTATTAATTCAGGCAGCTGGCTGGGTGCTGCCATCCAGCTCCTTCCCTGCCTGCAGGAATGTGAACCACCCTCAGGTCCCAGCGGTGGGACCTGGGCAGCCACCATCAACCCCCCCCGCCCTTTTGTCCCTCTCAGAGCTGAAACCAGGTCACTGGATAATGGGTGTAGGCGCTGCATCCTTCAACCCCTGCTAAGCCAGGCGACAAATCGCCCTGTCATCCACGGGGCAGCCTGTCCCCCGGCCCCGCTGTGCCCAGGCGAGCTGCTCCCCGCGCTGCTGCGTCCTGTCCCCCCTCCACTGGGAGCCCCATCCTTCCCTGGGTCAGCCTGCTTAGCAGCTCAGTTACCCTCTGTAACTTCATTGCTCCCCGCTCCGCAGTGACACACGGGGTTTGTCGAGCACAGCCTGACGGCAGAGAGCAGCACAAGCAGAAAGACTGTGCAGAGACCTGGCCCGTCTCTTTATCTTTCCCTTCCCCAGCCTGTCTGGAGAATAACGTCCCTTAAAATACTCTGCAAGCCAAGCCACTGAAAGGCACAGGCTCACAGCGAAGGAGGCCCAAGGTACCATCCACCAGCCCTTTGCTTTGAGCCACCAACCAGGCAGGAGTCGGGCTCTGTCTAACAAATGCCGTGTTGCCATGGAGTCAAAGGCAGGATTGAATTCAATTATGTTGCTGTTGGAAAACAGAGTTAAATGTAAACAGCAGCAAGTTGTGTTTTCTCCTTCCTTCTGCAGATCTTCTCCATCGTGGTGTTTGGCTCCATCGTGAACGAGTGCTACGTGAACAAGGACAGCCGGGTCCCCGATCTGCACTGCATCTTCAATGAGAACGAGAGCGCCTGCAGCTACGGCATCGCCATTGGCATCATTGCCTTCTTCGGCTGTATCTTCTTCTTTGTCGTGGACCTCTACTTCCAGCAGATCAGCAGCGTGAAGGACCGCAAACGGGCCGTCCTGCTGGACCTTGGCTTTTCAGGTATGTCTCTGGTTTAGCTGTGCTTGTGAAGGATGATGCTGGCTCTGTGGGCAGCGTGGGGTCATGGCTGTGACCTGCAGCTCCACGCTTGAGCTCCTCCCACAGTGTGGCACGACTCCTGTGCCTCAGTCGGGGAGAACAGGGGTGCAGGTGGGTTGTCTGGTTCAGCTCGGAGCTCAGAGGCAGCAGCGAGGAAGCCGGTGTGTGTTGGCTTGGGGACAGCAGGGTGTTCCTCTCGTCTGTGTCGCTTCTGCAGTCGGAAGCATTTGCTGAGCTGGGTTTGGTGAGGCTACCCCTCGGTGGTCACACCTCAGAGACCAGTCGGAGTGTTTTACCCTCCCACATCTCCTGTTTCTGGCTCAAGCGAATACCGTTTCATTGGTTACATCTGGGGCTGTTTTCACTTTGTGCAAGTGCGTTTTGCAGCAACGCAGAAGCACGCTTCTGCATCCCACTGCAGTCCCGCGCCGCCTCCGGCACTGCAGCGCGCAGGTGGGTCTGGGGCTCCCACGGGCTGGCACGGCTCTTCTGGGCCATCTCGAGCCCCTTGGCCTGGGGCTCTGCCCTGCGAACGTGAACGGGCAGGATGCCGGGAGCCGGGACAGGCCGTCCTCTGCTCGGCTGCTGTGGGAGTTGCCTGGCTGAGTTTGCAGCTGATGTTCTCCATTTCCAGGCTCTTTTGTTAGCAAAGTCTGAAGGTGATTTATCCAGCACAAGCATCGCTGATGGCTCTCTGGTCCCAAATGAAAACATCCATCATCGCCTCCCTGCACTTGCTTGTTTTTAAGGATGTTCTCTCCTTGCTGGAAAGCTTGTGTCCATGGTGGTAGAGCGCCAGCGTTCAGCCCTTGTTAGATGATATTTACAGCCCCTTCCGTGGGGCTCGGTGCCTGCAACCCTTCGATTCAAATGGAAGGGGAACATCGCATCCATCTTCTGGCTGATGCTGCGTGTCGCGGTGTGAGGTTGCGATCCTCCCTGCCTTCCACCTCCTAACAGCCGTTCTCTCCCCTGCCAGGCGTGTGTGAAATGGTACCACTCTCAATCTCTGCCTCATTTCTCTTTTGTCATGCATTGCGTGTGTGTTCACGGGCTTCAGCAGCGAGCTGAAGAAGACAGGTTCTGCCCTGCAAAGCCTGTGCCATGCAGGGCTTGTGCTCTGCTCTGGGGACAGGCTGCAGTATCGCACCAGAGGTCTGCGCTGGTAAATCCACCCATTGCAGCTGTGCTGACGGCGGTGACGTTTTATTACCCCAGGATCACCCTGGGTCGGTGTGTGCGCTCCAGGCGCATTGGGTCTTCAGCTGGTGTCTGGGCAGAGGCGTCCTGCTGCCTCAGACCATCCCCTCTGCGGGCTTCTTGGTAGGAAGCAGGCAAGCTGCTTCCTTGCTGGTAAAACAAATAAATCACTTACATGCAGGTCGTGTGGACGCGAGCCTGTGACCGACACAGCGTCACCTATCAGGGTCTGCAAAGAGTGGTCTTCCATAGCTCCCCTGCAGCCTGGCATGGCCTCTGTCCACACTGCCCAGCGCATCTCCCAGCCGGCAGCTCCTTATCTCTCTTGCTGCTCTTGTACGATCCCCGCTTTCCCCGCTTAACGAACCGCGTCCCGCAGCAAATGCTGTGCTGAAATCCAGCTCGATGCTGATACAAACGGGAGCGTTGTCTGGGACTCTGGCAACAAAGTCCATGGTTGCAGGTCCACATCCCCACCTAGGTCTTGTTTTCACATCTCCTAAGCCCAAATTTGGAGAGATGCTGCTGATGTGCAGTTCCCCTGTTTGCTTTCTGCAGGTCTTTGGGGTCTGGCAGGAGGAATGGGCCAGCCTGGTCCTTCCCCTCCACATCTAACCCTGCTTGGAGTGGCAAGTTGGATGTGTGGCATCTGGAGGTCCCTTCCAATCTAAATCCTGCAGCAGTGGCGCAAGCATGGATCCTTGGTGTGCAAAGCACCCTGCAGTTGCACGGACAAGCAATGGGTTCATTTCACTGGGAGATGTCCATGCAGGTTCCTGCCCAGCATATTTTATTCCATTCCTGTTGCTGTGCCTTCACCTTTCTGGAATTATGGCTGCCCCAAACCTTTCTTACAGCCCTGCCGCCATAGCCTGTACACCCACTCACACAGAAATGCCAGGCAGTTGGTTGCTCCCAGAATAAGCGTCGATACAGGCAGATCCTGCAGCAGAGACGAAGTGCAGGGTTTTGTTGGCCACAGTTGCAGAGACTGCAGCTCACCGTACGCCCCTGCGCTGCTCCCAGCAGCCTCGGGCACCCGCCCTGCCAGGAGGCAGAGCCAACCCATCTAATTGGCTTTAACTACCACGGTGTTAATAACCCCTGGAGACTTCCCCTGTGGGACTCCCTTAGGCTGTCCCCTTCTCTTTTCCTCCCCACCAAGGATGGGATGCTTGGTTTCCCCTTTTTCCCTTGCAACTGTTTCGTCCTTTCTCTCTGTACGTGGTCTCTGTGTTATTGCTTAATATAAAAGCTGGAAATGCATCTGGGAAATAACTAGTGAGGAACATGCTTGGGTTTGAGGGAGCATTGCAAATGGGGCGGTGGGTGGGGGGCGAGAAGAGCAGGTTGTTTCTGGCCCCTTGCCCCGGTCACCCGGGGTCCTGATGCTGGCTGCCAGCGCAGCAGATGTCAGCTGGCAGCTCCTGGCTCTGGAGGTGTGGGGGGACTTAATGGAAGCGTTAACCCTCAGATTTCTTTCGCTGAAAGGGAAGAGGACCTGTGCATTGGATCAGTGGCAGATCAGAGCTGCTGAGCTGGCTGGGAGGTAGCACTGGGGCGCAGGCAGGGGCGCAGGCAGAGGTGCAGGCAGGGCCGTGGCGCTGTGCAAATGGCATTTGCGACTTTCTCTTCCATCTGCTCTTACAGCTGCTCCCGTAGATGTACGCTTGCTTGGGACTGGGCTGTAATTATGGCTGTAACACATCTTTCCTGGTGTTTGCACTCTGTTGTCTGCAGATCCTAAAACCATAATTATCTTGGCTCTTGCGGTGCTCCCGCATGCTGGAGGGTGCAGAGCTGCTGCCATGCCTGGTTCCGGCTGGAGCCAGGATGGGCGCACGTAGCCTCACCGTGCTACTGTCGGCTCAGCCCTCTTCATGAGGTTTTAAAATTCGTGGGTAGCAACAGACACCTCCAAACCACCCCCCTACACCTGATGCTGCAAATGCACCCGGGGCTGGGTGCAGGCACTGCCGGCCCCTCTGCGGGATCGGGACCGTGCGGGTGCCGGACGAGGGCACGGCCGTGCTCCCAGCGAGGCACCGGGTGCCAGGGGAGTCAGCTGTGTCCGGTTCACATGGCCCGGTGCAGTCTCGTCTCAGAGGAGTGGTAGCAGGAGGTGAACGTGATCATGGATGAAAATAAGCGCTGGTACAGAAAGAAAAATAGTTCCCGTGGAGCTCCCTGGGAGGTCTGATCTCACACGCAGGCGTGCGTCAGGCCTCCGAACCTCGAACAACGCCTGACTGGTGTTTCTGGAGATGCTCTCCATGCCTGACCCCGTCTCCTCCGTTGGCAGCCTTTCTGCATCCCCAGGGAATCCTTTTCTTCTCAGGGGTCCAGGCAGAGCTGGATGTGGAGGGGAAAGGCTTACTTCTGCTTTGCAAAACCTCCGGGAAGCCCACATGGGTAGCAGCAGAAGTGACCCCAGCTAGAGGTTTCTGGCTGACAAAGCTAATGGCTTTAGCACTGGGAAGGTCAGCGTCTTGCGTATCTCGGTGTTGCAGAGGAAGCTGGTAACTGCAATACCCGGCGCAGCCGGTGCACGTTCAGACATGTGCATGATGTCATTTTAACTCTTGGAAACCCTTAGAAGACACCGGCGATAGACAGGGCTTTCTGGCAGTGGCCAGCGGGCAGTCCCCGCGGTGGGGGCTGTGACTCGTGCTCTGCGGTAGTGCCCAGCCCACGAGCGTTCGAGGGAGGATGAACTGCACTTGAGTGTTAAAGAAAGAAACAGTCCTCCCGAACAAATGCACCCCCTACAAACCAGTGACCCAGCCCGGTCATGTTGGGACACCCTGTGTCCCTTGGTGACAGCCTTGCCTGGCCCCAGAGCCTGTCCCTCAGCATCCCTCTGCTCCCCACCGCGTAGCTCTGAATTAGCCTGTTGGGAGCTGCTCTTAGGTTTCATATCTGGTCTTTTGACTTCCAAACACCGCTCTCTCCAGGAAAGTGCGTTTTTGAGCGAGAAACTCCTGCCTGAGGGTTGTTCCTTGAGCACGGGAGGGCAGTGCACCCCGCTGCCGTGACGTTTGCTCCCCAAGTACCCAGAGGTGGCAGCGCTGCAGCAGTGCAGCATCTGGAGATGTGGTTCAGCATCTCCTGCACTGAGACCTGCTGGGGGACCCCTACCCACCACGCTCACCACGTACTGGTCATCCGCAAGGTCATCTGCAGCCAAGGCCGTATCTCAGGCACGCATCCACATTCGGGGGTGGGGGCTGCTGCTGGTAAAGCCCTGTGGGAGCTGAGGAGCTAAAAAGCATCTCTGTCACTGAGGATGACGTTTGAGGAATAAATCCCAGAGGTCTCTTTTAACACTGAAAACAAGTGATCATCCTAAGGGAAAGGGAAAAGGTATATGCAGAGATTTGGGCCGATTTTGGTGGCAGGCATTAGCTGTATTTGGTAAAATGAGGCTGTTGTACGAGTCTGTAATTCGGAAAAGGAAAGCCTGGATGATCCTGGCAGGAGGTTGTGTTGCGCTGAGGGCAGTTCAAGGGCTCAGGCACGTCCCGCAGACAAGAGCATCATTGCTGGGGAAGCCCCAGGCCCAGTCGTGCAAGAGAAGGAGATGAGGGGTGCGTTTTCTTAAACTGCGTTTGGAAGCAAATTCTGAATTTAAGGCTGGGTGTGCGATGAGCCCTGTGACGCTCGCACTGGATGTGGATGCCCGCGGGCATTTTATACTGTACATAGGAACTACTGGCAAGATAAAGGGGGATAAAGGAACCTTCTTTCCTCTCCCTGCAGTCAGACTGTGCTTTGCAGCCGGCTGCCCCATGGGACTGGCAGTGTGGCTGTTCATACTGATGTGCTAACCAGCCTTGACAAGACGCGGGGTAGCTCAGCATCCTGCCCACTGATGCCCAGCATCCCTGCGTGTGCTGACACCCAGAATCACGTGTGGGGGGCCCTTCATGCTGGGGATGCTTGGGAAAGCTGGAGACCCTTAAAACAGCATCATGGAAGGCTGCAGGTTGTGCAGCTCCTCTTCCCAGGAGTGGAAAGCATCACTGCTCCTTACGCTGTGCGCTTTGGCTTGCTTCTCGACTATTTGCTGAGCTCCATGGCGTCAGGCAGCGCTGTTGGCTGATGATTGAATGAGGGGAGCTGCAGCCCTATCTTGCTCAGCCAGCTTTGGTTCCAGTAAGGAATAATCACCAGAATGTTTTTGCTCAATCCCAGAGAGGCTGGAAGCAGGAGCGCAGTCAGTGGAGGGCAGCAGGGACGAGCAGAGCTCCCTCACGTGACGCCCGTGTCCCTCTCGGCTCCACGGGCAGCCCTGCTGCAGCCCTGCCCTGGGCACGGCGCACGGTGAGCCCTTGCTCATTCGCTGCGCTCATGGGATGCGCTGACGTCCCAGGGTCACTCGTGATCCCCGTGTGCAGAGCAGGGGTTAATCTCAGCCTGTTCGTGTTCCTGGGTGGTTGTTACTTGCCTTTTTTTAAGCTCTCTGCTATGTCCTTGGACCAAGGCAAAGCCCATCGCAGAACAACTGTAAAGCGTTCTCCTGCATCAACCGAACAGCCTGGTGCTGCTCCCAGGACTGCTCCTTCCTGGGTGAGGTTTGCAGCATCCAGTCCAAAGTCTCTTAAGAGCCGGTGGTGTCCAGGGAACAGAGGGAACTGGGGGTCGGCACACAGGGGTGCTGGAGCCGAGCTAGGAGCGCCTCGATGCCTGCGAGCAGGCTGAAATCCCACAGACCGTGAGGACTGCCTGTCCAGAGGGGCTGTGCTGTCCCTGTAGGTCTTTGAGATCAGGCTGAGATTAGCTGAACTAAAGTTCAGACAGGCAACACACTGGGTGACCCTACAAGGTTGCTTCCATCCCTGTTTTTCTGGCAATAGCCTCTCTAAAATAGCTGTTTGGGCAGCACCACAGGCTTGGTGGACTTGATGATCTCGGAGATCCTTTCCAACCTTAGTGATTCTATGAGGGCACCTCAGGTCACTGTGTTGCTGTTTGGAGATCTTGATGGCAGCATGTTTGTGCATCAGCAGACGGGGGTCCTTGCAGCAGAGGAGTTGGTGGGCAGGGACAGCACTGACCAGCTCTGTTCTTTCAGGTTTCTTGTCCTTCCTGTGGTTTGTAGCCTTCTGCTTCCTAGCAAACGAGTGGCGACAGACGACGATGAGCAAAGGGGTTTCGCAGGGAGCAGACGCTGCCCGGGCAGCAATCACCTTCTCTTTCTTCTCCATCATCGTCTGGGTGAGTTCAGCTTCAGAGCTAAAGTGGGGACAGGAGAAATGAAACCAGCTCTGGGCTCAGCGCTGAGCAGGGAGGAGGAATCTGGGGAGCAGTTTTGTGAAGTGAATCCTGGTGGGCAGCAAAGGGCTGTGCAGAGGAAACCCACGGTCCCTCCAGACAGGGGTGAAACTTGTGGGTTATTACCCGGGAAGTATCAGCTCAGTCCTCTTTCTCTGGGGAATTCCAGACTTCTCCTTTTCCTGCAGCTGGAAAGTTGCGTTCCCATCGAAAGCCTGTTGCCAGCCACGAGCTGCCCTCATTTCAGGGCCTTGTTAGACCCCCGGGAGCAGCTTGGTTTGAAGAAAACGAGTCCCCAGGAGCGGATCACTGCCGTGAGCTGGTCTCGTGGGATGGCAGGGGTTTTTGGGAGCTCTTCGGCTCATCAGCTCACCCTCAGGGGAAGCCAGGCTGGCTCCTAGCACCCCTAGTCCACCCCCTCTCTGCTTACAGAACCCCCCTTTGCTCCTGCCGTTAGTCTCTGTGCATCCCTGGGGCCATGCAGATACGTTTGCCAGGGGTGTGCAAAACCCCACGGGTCCCTTGACCGCAGCTGCTGGACCCCGTGTGTGCCTGGGGGTGTCTGCGCCGCCCGGGGGGCTCCTGCTCTGGAGGCTGCCTGTGGAGGAGCAGGGAAGGCTCCTGCGTCACCACCACCCCCCCTCCGGCTTTTCGTGGGCAGAGAGTTCCCAAGATGTGCACAATTCCACATTGCCTGAAAAGAATTGGGGCAAAAGACAGTCTAGGGCTCTCCAGCACCAGTCCTGGCTCCAGTTACTCGCCAGTTTAACTGCTCCCAGCTGTTATTATCCCAATAAATCTCTTTTAATCCCAGCTCCCCCGCAGCTCTTCTCCATCACTGTGTTTCCAGCCGGCCCGTTTAATGCAGCCGCCAGGGAAGGGCACTGCGTGGGATGCTCCCCCCCATCCCATCAGCATCTGCTCCCGCCCCGGGGAGGCCAGTGGGACACCAGTCCCTTGCTACCAGCACGGAGTCTGGCCGGGATGTGGGGTCACGTTGGCAGCCCCTCCGCTGGTACCGTTAACAAACCCAGGAGCTCTGCTTGATCGGCACACAACCGGCACCGGGGAGCAGGCGCTGGGCGGTGGTGGGGAAGCCATCCTCAGGGTCTGTGGGCATTTTTTGTTCTTCCCCTGAGCCTGTCGTTTATAAACTAATTGAATTGTTAATGAAACCTCCTGAAATAAGAGCAAGCGTGGTGCGCTCGCAGCTCTGCCGTCCGCATTTCCCACGGTTTGCGACCTCAATACTGGCAACCTGGAAGAGGGCGAAGGAGTCTCGGCAGAACTGACCTATTTTGCTGGTCCAGGAGTCAGCAGCTTTCCCTCCCCGCAACAGATGGGTTTATTGGTGCCAAATCTGTGTGGTCGGCCCCCACCCCAGACAGAGCTTTGGGGGTCAACCTGTCACACAGGAATGGTTTCTTTAGCATTAGGGGTTGGGATCTGAGGCTGGTTTAGCTGTTGGCTATCAATGAGGCCAGCAGCTGCCTGGGACGTGGCGATGAGCTTGGTGCTTTGCAGCGAGCCAGGGAGATGCGGGGTCCTGGGTGGATGCGGGGCCCTGGGGGGATGCAGGGTCCTGGGGGGACACGGAGTCCTGGCCGCAGTGTCGCCATCCCCCCTAACCTTTCTGTGTCCTGCGGCAGGTCGCGCTGGCGGTGAAGGCGCTGCAGAGATACCGCCTGGGGACGGACATGTCGCTCTTTGCCACCGATCAGTTCGCCGCCGACCCCAACGCGGCGTACCCCGGCTACCCCACCGGCAGCGGCATCGAGACCACAGAGACCTACCAGAGCCCCCCCTTCACCGAGACCTTAGAAGCCAACCCGAAAGGTTACCAAGTGCCAGCGTACTGAGGGGCGGGGGCTGCGTACCAAGAGACCGAGTCCTACGGTGCAGTACACTTAACCGGTTGACCGCAAATGTATTCAGTCCCATTTCCTTAATGTGGCAAGTCAGTGCTGGGTTCCTTACTATTAGCTAGTTGTGCAGTGAATTCTGTACAGTGGTATTGGTTCTTGTCTTACCTGTCCAAGGGTTTTATAAAAGCAGTGTTCCCTCTAAGTCAGAAGGAAGGAAGGTTGCTACCGCATCACCTACACGTGGCGAAAGATGAATAAATGCCCTCTCCGAGGCTTGGCACCGGGCAGTCGGCGCTGGGCTCTGCTGAGCGCCCGGGGGAGCCCAGAGTACCTTTCCCTGTTAGAAAACACAGTAGCTGAGGAGTTGTTATTTATCTCGTTCTTCCAGAGCTAACACAGAATCGGTCTCGTGGTGGCGAGGGTGGGTGGGTGACGCTGGGGAGACCGGCCCCGTGCCGCTCCCGCTGCAGAGCTTTCCTGTGCGTGTTCCATGGAAAGGGCCAAATTCGCAGAGAAGTCAGTGGTGTCTGTGTTACTTTTATTTGTATATATTTACTGTACAAAAAAAAAAAAATCCAAACAAAGTGTTTCAAACTCAGCTTAGGATGCCAGCGGCATGGGGGGGGGCACAGCGGGCTGGGGGTTATGCTGAATATCCAGATTGCTTCTGCATTTCACCAGGGTTCTGGTTGAGGATGTAAAAAGTTACCGTTTCAGACTGGAAACCAGTTCAGCGGTAGTTGGCTGCTAATTAGGAATAGCCTTTAATCAGCGGAAAATACGGCGCGTTGCAGTTCTGCTTCTTCACCCAGGGGTTGGGAAAGTTTGCAAATTTACAGATAGTTTCTGGTCGGCAACGCTGACCAGTTATTCACGCTCGGGCTCCGAGCTGCCGACACCACGGGGGTGGGTGTCTCAGCGACTCAAAGTCCAGGTCAGTTAGGAGCGGTATTGAACTTGTGCTTTTATACCGGGAGCAGCCACCAGCTGCAGCAGAACCTCAGGGGTGGATTTTACCCCCCAGCCTGGGACTGAAGAATTCAGAGGGTTGGGCACGTGGGGGCTCACGGCCCCGTGTTTGCAAACGGTGGGAGAAGAAAGCGAACGAAGAACTCCCGGGCAAGAGGCTCAATTTTGGTTTTCAGCTGCAAAATTCCTGCCTTGTCAAAAACAACTCAACGTGCAAAACCCAGTCGGTCCTTGTGAGCAGCCTGCCTGCTTTCCCCGCCTGCCTGCCCGCGGTGGCTGTGGTCTGAGCTGCTTGTCACTAAGGACTGAGCAAAGGAGCTGAAAGTTGAATTCCCACCCCCTCGATGGCAGCTCCGTCCTTAGAGGCTCCCGGCGCCCGCTGAGCCGCGGTTTCGCCTTGCTGGTTTACGCCGGCAAAAGTTGCGTGCTGCCTTCTGACCTCGTGACAAGCAATAGTTACCGGCCTGCCCCGGCTCTCCTTGTAGCAAAAACATTCAGCAGGGTTTTGTCATCATTAACACAGCTCATTTCTGCTGCTAAATTGCAAATAAATGCATTAATTAATAAGCAGCAAATCTCATCCCGAGCAGTCATTATCCGTGACAAAGTGCATTACCTGACTCCCCTGCTGTTCAGGCCGGGTTGATGTGCATGTGCAGGGACGGCCGGCTTTGCCAGAGCTGGGCTCCTCCTGCTCACCTGGCAGCACCGGAGCCGCTGGAGCTGCGCAGGGATTTTTCAGGCAGTGTTTCCCAAATCGGACACTCCTCCCGCGCCGCTGCAGCGTCCCCGCGCAGCACAGCCGTGCGTGGTGGCACCGAGACCTGGCATCCTGCCGCGGTCCCACCACGGGGCTTTGCCAGCGGCGACAGCAGAGGTGACCTCTCTCCCTCTGGACATGTCTGCACCCACTCTGAGGTCCGAACGCTAGCCGGGCGCGTAGCGCTCAGCCCCGCTGCCTGGCCCTGCTGCCCGCAGGAGCGCGAGCAGGAGGATGTTGCTTTAGCAGAGGTGTCACCTGCTTGGCTAATGCAAGGAGCAAGGAAGAGGTGACCCAGGGGCATCTGCTGGTGGCCTGTGCCCGCAGGGTTTGGTGAACAGTGAGACATCCTTGCATTATGTAGACCAGGGACACCCAAACCCCAGTACGGTGTAAACCTAAATTAATTATGTGACCCTTGCCATTTTTCTGTAGTCAGTCTTGCTGGGGGAAAAAAAAGGCAAAGGATTTTAATACAGGGTACGGTAGAACTGTAGCAATATTTTCCTTAGAGGGAACACTGAAATTTTAGCAGCACAAACAGTACTTGTGTTAATATTTTAGCAAAATTATAATCAATTTAAATGTTTAAATTGATTGTATGTGAGATAATGTTTGTTCAGTACATTGTATTTTTTCTAACTATATAGCTGTTCCAGAGTTTCCTTGTAACCGTAAAGAACTAAAGCTCTGTCTGACTGCGGGACGTGTCCTGACCCCTGGTGTAACCATGCTGAATATTACAACATCTGAATGTACGCACCGAGGCCTGCGTTGCCTTTCTTTCCTCCCCACCCTCCCGCCCGCCGGCGGTGGGACGCAGGAGGGATGCGCACGCACACCCCACGCACGCTGGCGTGCCAGGACTGACCTCAAGCGCAGCAACGGTGAAACGGGGACGACTTCAGCACGACTTCAGCCCCCGGCCGAGGCACTGTTGTTCTTCTCGAGGTCAGCAGCTTTTTACAGCTCCCCAAAAGTCGGCATTACCTTTACCTTGCAGTCGGCACGGTGAGCGTGCGAGGACCTGGCTGCCTTTTGCTGGGCAGGAGAGGAGGAGGAGGAGGAAGGGGCTTGCGCGCCCGAGGGGCTTCGTGGCTGTGGGAAGGCAGGACAGATTGCTCCTTGATTAAAGTGGAGCCAGGAATAACGTGTCCAGCCACGCCAACGGGCACCTCGAGGAAGCTTAGCCTGCTCCCTCTGCCACCAGAACTGTCAGCGGAGGGGAGGACGTCCCCGCCGGGGCGGCCCTGGGAGGGATCGGGTCCCCAGAGGCAGGCAGCGCACACGGGCAGGCAGCCCACAACTGCTGTGGGTTTTTCCAGGCGATGGTGGTGGGTTTGTGTACGTAGTCACCCCGTCAGGCTGTGTCAGGCAGGACGGGACAAGCCGTAATTAAGGTGGTACCGCAACGCCTAAGACACACGCCGTGGGGAGAGCGTGTGCCCACCTTGACCCAAGAACATTTTCTGGTCTATCGGTGAGGCTGTTGCCGAACACCCGGGTAGCTCCCAGACCCCGCGGCAGCACGGGCCGGCAGCCGTCGGGACCCTGTGGAATTAAAACGCCCTCAGAGGCAGGGCAAGACGCCAGCCCCAGCCCGGCCAGCGACGCCACGTGCCTACCCCTTGTACGAAACCCTTTCTTTGCAAGCCCCCCGCAGCGTCCCCGCTAGCCGCCCGGTGCCAGCAGTGCCCCGCATTAACCCTCGTAGCGCATCGGCGTGTCCGCGACTCGTCAGTCAGGCTGGTGTACGCGGGTACAGACTGTAACTCAATACAACCTTACGGGCTTACAGTTAGAGAATTAGATCCATGGGTGTAATCACTGTAGTATCTCATCTGGGGTTCAGGTATTTGGGACATCGATCCTCGTGCTCCTTTCTCCCACTTTTTTTTCCTCCCTGCGCATTCGCTGTGGTGCAGTAGCAGCTTTCCTTGTAGCCGCCCAGACCACGTCCTAGAAGCATGCCAGGACTGTGCTGTGAATTTGTGCCGTGCCAGCTGCTGCCCCCGTGCTGTCCTCCCAAGCTGTTCCACATATCCTCTGCTCTCTTGGAGATCTCAGAAGCCCAGCAGCTAACTCGAGCTTGCAGAGGGCAGGAGCGCGCTGCTCTCGGGCTAGCGTGCCGAAAGCGTCTGTGTAGTGTTAGCTCTGAATTCGGGTGTAAAGAATAAAATTCAAATAATGCTGTACTTCTCCCGGAGGTGCACTTGGCCAAGTCGCCTTGCTGCAGGAAGCTCTGTTGCGACAACACACGCTGTTTCTCAGCACTGAAGTTAACCGCATCGGGGGTTTTTCTTATTTTAAACATATTAAGAGATTTGAAAGAACTGGAATTTTTTCCCAACACTTTAAGCTATTCCCAGTGAGGTGGAAGTTTAGCTGAACTCATCCTTAGTGACAAGCTCTCCCCCCTGTACCAGCTTCTGCATCTCGCGCAGTCTGAGCAGAGCCCTCCCCAAGTCACGTCTACAAGCAGCTGGGATTTCACCGGCTGTTTGGCCTGGACACTCTGTAGGACGAGTTTCCCAACAGTTCACAGCTACCACAGCAAGCGACAGCTACGGCCTTTCTCTCCTACTCCTGCCCACCAGCAGTTCTTCCCGGGGTGACTCCTACCCTTCCCTGCCCGCCGCCACCGAGGCGCAGGGCTGGCTCGCCCTTAGCTCTGCCCGCTGCCGCTCTGAGGTCGCTGAAACAAAACTCATCCCGGCCATTGTCTCTTCGTTAGTAAATCACATCAGTTCTGTGGCATCGGTATTTCTCTGGATAAAAGCTACTGTACATACTTGCAGACTTCCTTTCACAATCTTTGTTTCCGCAGAGCGTGTTGGGGAGGGTGGCCGGGTGCAGTTCCACTCTGGATTATTCCTGGTGCTGTCCTGCGTGCCAGACCGCCCTCTCCCACCACCAGCGAGGCTCGGAAACAGCCTTCGCTCTACCAACTCGAAACCCAAGTTCAGCTGCCTGTATTTTGTTGCAATACGCATTTAAACCTCAGATTCTTTAAGAGTTTTAATATCAAACTGATACCAAATGTGGTTTGCAGATTTAAGTTTTTTTGCAGATACCTCCGTCTAAGCAGACCGCTTCAAAGAGTTGCAGTTGTCACTAACCTTACGTGTGCTGTAGTATAAAGTGGACTGTGTATGGAAATAAGTTACAAATGTTTACAACTTTTGTATATATATTATATATATAAAAATATCTTTTGAGAGAACAATCTGTGATTCTGTATTTTCAGTGTCCGTGTACCAACTGCAACTTATTTTCAATAAAGACTTAAAAATGACTAAGAACGGCCTGAGAAAAATTTGGTAATACTTTATTTAATCAGGTGAGCGCAAGGAACAAGGAAAACTGCATCGTCAGGCCAAAGAGATTCATCGCCTCGAGGAAACTTACAGCAGCACCCGCCTGGTGGGAACTACCTATCTGCTAACACAGAAGAAATTAATTG
>VWZZ01004646.1:804480-821806 GCA_013399095.1 Psophia crepitans | reverse complement strand
AAAAAAAAAGAAAAATAAATCAAGGGAAGACATAAGATACCCCTGCAGAAAATATGCATTTTGTTTCCCCTGACTTTTACAAGGCAAAGGGAGAGGTGGGGAGAAGAGCGGACCCGTAGATCAATCGCTGACTAGAAGTGGTGGGGGCACCTGGCGTCACACCGAAGCGCCGCTGCAGTCGGGTGGGTGGGGGTGGCATGAGGGGTGCTGCACCCCGCTCTGCTCGAGCAGCCCCACTCGAAGCAGGAACACGGAAGCGTTACTACTCGTCACGTACTCATGCATTTTATAAACAGCCATGCAGCCAAATAATCCTCCCCGACCCCGTATCAGGGCGTGCAGCCTGGCCCCTGTGCCCAACACAACACGTTCAGGTATTCAAAACAGTCTCAATTATTCGGAAAAAAGAAACCAAAAGCACTTTGCAGCCTGACAGCAAGCGAAAATAAAAAAAGTAAGGCAAGGAAAACTTTCTGTAGCCAGGACTAGCTCTTCAGCAATACTCTGAGCTCAATTTCATAGAAATGATGCTTATATAAAAGCAAGTGTTTTGTCACTAAAAATTACATAAATTAATTTCAACTTTATTCCTACGTGTTAAAAAGAACTAAACCTGGTCTGCCAGGATGGGAGAGAACCAGACACTGAATTACAGCCATGAAAGTGCACTGCAGGGAGGACTCTTGTCACTCCATCACGTCATAGCTGCTGCTGGAGGAGGAGGAGTTACTTCAAACAATGAATCGATTCCCCTCTTGTCTCCGAGAGGTGAAATTCAGAGATGCCAAGCAATGTAAGCGAAGCTACTTCAGACAGGTCTCGCCAAGGGAGGCACAGGATGTAAACGCTCCGTACCGTCTGAACAAATTATCCTCGTTAGTGCAGACCACTGTAAACAGATAAATGCACTTAAAGGCACTGCAGATAAACATGGTCAGTGATCAGCAGCATTTAATGTCCCGGTATGCTGTTGGCTGGAGCCACCACCATTAATACATCCAAGAAATTAGAAACATGGCAGCCATTAAATAAAATTACTGTGAAGTGCGCTTTACCGAAAGTAAAGCCTTAACGTTCTTATTCTACATGCAGTGCTACAAAAAAAAAGTTTTGTTAAAGAACATGTTACATAAAAGGTCAGAGGCAACGTCAGATCTCACGTTCAACTCGTCACGCTGATCAGTCCGACTCTTCAAGTAGTAGAATTAATCCCGGGTTCAGACGGGACTTTCCTTTGCTATATGAGCAGCCCAAAGCTCACAGGCACGCAGCCGTCATGGCCTTACCAGTGAGGAGCATCTTGTCCTTTCCTGCACCTTTGTACCCCTGACTACTGTGATCTTTGTGGTCACAGAAATAGCACAAAAAAAATAATAATCAGAATATTATAGGGGAAGCCACTTTTGCTTCCGTTCATTTCAGTGATTCGTGATCTTCCCCTGCCCCCTGCCCCCCCTCGAAAAAAAGAAAGAAAACCCCAAACCAGATGCTTATTCCCCTATTGTGTCCCCTGTCAGTCTTCAGATCAGAAAGTATTTCTCAGCTATTGCATGTTACAGGAGAAAGGTGGCCCCCTGCCTGCCCACCCTGCGGTTTCAGCCTAATTCTACTCGGGCATTTCGAAGCTCAGACTTTGGATGTTCACCAGCTACGGCGCAGTTCAGTGATCCCTTTGCACGGTATTTATGAACAGCACTGAGAGGGCTCCCTAAGTCACCTGTGGATGACTATGCAACTGACACCGGCTCTCAGCCACACTACACTGCCAAACCTCATTCCAAAAAGTGCATATTCATAGACAGAGACTTTTATTGGTCTTCAGGAAAGCTAACTGATGATTCTGCTGATTGCTTGTAAGGAGGGGAACTCCTCATCCTCAATATGCAAAGCTTTATGGGTGACAACGTCCTGCCGAGTTAGTACTTGCTTACACGTTGGGCAGATACAGCAGTCGAGATCAGAGTTGGAGTCCGTCTGCCAAACATTATTTTTGTTCTTTTTGGATTTGTTTGAACTTTGTTTTTCTCTGATTCTGAAATCGTTGTGAGCAGAAAGCAGTTCTTGTTGCTTAACTGTGTCTGGCAACAACACCAACAACTCGTTAAAAATTTTCTTGAAGTTCTCTCCAAGCAGTTCTCGGCAACTTTTGTAATACTGCGCTGCAGAAATGAGACCCTTCAGGGAAAAGAAGTGCTACACAGTTAGAAAAAAAACAAAAATCCCACTGGGACTCACTGTCTCCCAGAAAGGAAGGTTTCAGGAATCCGCAGCTCCTTGCCCACTCACCTGTCTGAATTGCCCAGAATGAGTTTTAAATTTATTGAACTTGGACTCATCGCTTTGAAGAAATTCTTTAATAGATTGTATTAGCTGAATGTTCCTTTGCTGAAAATTTTCAGGTATCAAGTACGATCCGTGACAGGATTTTGGCCTGCGTTTGAAAAGACCAAAAGTCACTCTGACATTGCTTCGCGTTAGACAAAGATGCCGCAGGGCATATATCCCGTGGCTATTCTCTTCTGCAGGACACGTTCCCTTTCTTCACCCCACTCCACATACAGTCTGTAAGCAGCACACAGCTACCTCAGCAGGACAACGGAATGTGTCCTGTGGGATTACTGTGTCAGATACCAGCTCTACCTAGGCAGAATGTTTAGAACGCTGGTTTAATATAGCCTTGACTAACTGTTTGGTAAGTGAGGTTCACTGAAGCAAGGCCGCACGGTGAACAAGATCAAACAGAGTACTACGAACATCTGTATTAAACTTAACAAATGTTCCCCTCCCCTTTCCCCATAAACTCATTTCTCTAGCCCAGAAGGGCTCTGGCCAGAGACCAGCTACTGGAAATATCAGAGCCATGAAGGCTTTTAGAGGTCACCAAGGAAAACATGCTTCAGCACCTTGCTTCTGGGACTCAGACAGAATCAACGGAAAGGTTAAGAAATGTTGAAGCTGCAAACGTGCAAATAGATCTAGAAAAGAAACGTCTGAGCTGCCACTCTGCACAGGTTTTCATTTCCTCAGATCTGCACCCACACATCGTGCTTTCGCTTTGTCTCCTCTCCTGAATCCAGCCCGCAACGGCCACGCAACTCCCCGAGGGGATCACTAAGTGGCTGCCCGCTGCCGCGGCACCCTTTTAGAATAATCCCCTTAGAGTATTTCACGTGTTGTTTGAAGCCTCTGTGACACAACTGAGATGTCATGCATAAAGTAACTCAAAAGACTTTTACTTACTCTTTCAAAGATGTAGTGACAGGTTCAGAGATTTTGGTGGATGGAATAACAGCAAAACCTGGAGGGGGTTTACTAACAGGCACCGACAGTCCCGGAGGCGGAGGAGGACTCTTCAGTAGCACCACAGTGTTAAAGCCTAAGTGAAAGCAGAGAACGGGCAGGAAGTTAGAGCACGGGGACCTGTGGCACCCACATACCACCATCTAAAATGAACACCAGTGGTCTGATGTACTCTCCAGAAGCACTAAGGAATAAGAGTCAGCAGTGCAGACACTGCTCTGTTGGATGAAACCTAAAGGTTAGAGAGGTGGAAATCTGTTGTCGCCTTAACAGTCAGGTCAAGAAGCGCTTCAGAGTGGCTGATGTCACTCTGCAGAGAATGCGCTTTAACTATTTGCTTTTTAAATAGAAAATAATTTTAAAAACCCAAACAACAAAAAAACTCACGATAAAAAACACTTTTACATTATTAAAGTGAACAGAAACCACTCCAGAAGGCACAACAGCACTAGGCATCACATGTTCTAGCATAGTCCACTGAGCAGTATCTGCAGAGCAGCACAGAACTGAACAGCTATGCAAGCATCTCCTGATGCGATTCTACTTTCATTAAAGCCACTGTAAGTCACAATTGTTGCTATGCTACTCTAGTTTTACAAGATTATGGCACCACTAAAAGCACGGGCATTAAATCTCTGCAAACGCAGAACAAAAGTAACAAGGCAGCCAGCTGACAAGTATCAGCAGGCACAGGTCACAGCTAAAGAGAGATTCCCTTTGCCTGCAGGGGCTTCCAAACTGGATCTTAAAGCACAAAAGCACAGGTATGTGTCAGCCATGACTCGATAGAAAAGCAGTGACAGGTAAAGACTGGCTGCTCACCAGTGAGCCACCCCCAGAGAGCAGACACCTGCGCTGCATGGAGCACAGCTATCCCAACATTTCCACCGCTTCAATCGTGCTTCACAGAGGACATTCAAGCCCACCCGTGTCCCCAACACCGCCTTTTTAAACTTCAAAGGCTAAATCTAGCACATGGTGGCAGATCTGCTCTTCACACAAGCGCCAGAAGGAGCAGTTTATACGTCTCATCCACATGCCGCATTTCTCTTAGCTACACGCAAGCAAAGCTGGCCGCGTCCGGCAGTGCTTACCTGGTGGCGGGGGCATTCTAGCTGATCCTGAGCTCCCAAGAGCTGGGAAGTCTTCCTGAGGTAAAGGGCATTTGTTAGTCACTGTGGGCTTTTTAAGGCCAGGGGGCTCTTTGGGTGTACTGCAGATCACTAATGATTTTTCCGAATGACCATTCATGACGGTTGCGGATCTGTCCGGGGCGTGAAGCGCAGAGGCTGCATTTGATGTCTGCTCTGCTTCTGGCAGCTTTTCAGTTGATGACTTGGGAAACGATGTCTCCTGTAACAGGTGTGGGGATGACGGTCTCTGCTTCTCAACCCCCATCTTCTTCTTCTTGCTCACTTTTGTAAAAGTTTGTGAGGTAGAAGCTGCCAGCAAGGACGATACATCAAACATTGTTGGTGTGTTTCTGATCTCCTGGGTTGTCAAGCCACTACCGCTGTCTTCATCGTCTGACAGAGAGAGTTTATTGCTCTTCTTACTTCCTTTAGTGCTGTTCAAGGAGGATGGTTTTTTGGCTACCTGGTTTACGCAGGGGGTGCTAATGGCTTTGACCACATTTTTACTGGAACCGTTGTTCCAGGCAGACGTGATGTTAGTAACTGTTTTATTGTTAGGCCTCATTTTGGACACCAGAGCTGGAAAATCCTCCTCTTGGAAGGCTGTTTTCTTTGCAGTCGCTGTATATGTCAAAGACATCCCAGAAGGGATGGGAGGTGCTGCAGAAGATGACAAGCTTGGGAAATCTTCTTCTTTAAGCTTAACTGCTGCTAGCTGGGCAGAGCTGTGAGAAAGGAAAAGTACACCCCATTACACCGGCAGCACACCTCCAACAGGCAGAATGAGCCCCACACCTGCCTGCACTCTTCCTCAAACCATCACTTCAGGGGGCACAACGGACCTAACTTAACAGGATGCAGATGCAGTCAGGCTTGTAAACCGTGTGTGGAATGAGCCTCCTCAAAGAAGCCACACTAGCCTCGCTGTGTTATCAGTACCACTTCAGCACACCTCGCCTGGAGTGGAGCTGTGCAACAGATAGGTGCATCGCTGCCACATCCTGCAAAGACACTATTCCAATCATCACCAATTTCAGGAGATGATGAATACGCACAGTACAGAGCTCCTTCAAGGTAAGCTACTAAGTTAAAAATGGCTGGAATAGAGAATATTGGGAATTTCCCTGAAACTGCATCACCAGAAGATCAAGCCATGAACTGAAGCAACAGCCGACGCTGTTCATGCAGGTGACTAGCACAGAAACAGCTTGAGGCAGAAGGAGCCTCACAGTTTAACTGAAACAATCTGTAATTTATAAGTAACTTATCTGTATTTAAGTAAAAACCTGTAAAATTATTTTCTCCAGAAATGCAGAACATAACTAAGTTTCTAAATCTGCCTTCTCATTGCTGCAGCCTTGCACAAACTTACCCTTGTAGAGGTCCCACTGCTGAACCAATTGCTGGAAAGTCGTCTTGGCTTAAAGCACCATTAGCAGCTGCTTCTTTTGGAGTATTGACAAAAAAAAGCAAAGAAATGTTTTCAACTAAAATCTATTAATTTCAGAGTGGAAGCTAGCAATGAACATGACAGAAGTATTAACAAGTCCAATTTTCAGCAGCTGATGATGTCACTAACTGTGACATTTGAAAAGGACAACTTAAATCCATGCATCACTCTTTCCTCCAGTTAACCGCATTCACCGTTAGGTCATCGTATACTGGCTGTGGCATACAGGAAATTCACAATACGTAACATGCGCAAACATCGGCTGAGAAGCACTTAGTGAGGGAACCCTCTAAAGATGCAGATGCCAACGCCCCCAGCTGTCTGCTCCATGCTTCTACCAGAGGTGAGCACTCAACTGCCTGCGCCTGGTCAGGATGTTCATCAGAGCCTCAGTGCTCCAACTGAGATACACCAATGCTTCTTCACTTGGAAGGCTGCTCCTCTGAGGACCTCTGTGAGGTCCATCACACCTCTGCTCCACATAAGCCCAAGTTGCTCAGCAATTAGCTCCTGAGCAGGCATTTTTACGCAGAAGTATAACTCGCTCCTAATTTAGATTTGCCTTAGAATCCAAATCCAGTGCTGTGGACTGCAGCCGTTGGTAACAGCTTTGATACGCATGCGGCAAAAGCCGGGCAGGCAGCTGGGGGAGATAACCTTGCCCGTCATCCCCAGCCGAGCTGTACCCATTAACCAAACAGAGCTCTCAGCAGCTCTCAGTGCATAATGGAAGAATGCAATTTTCAAGTGGGAATCCTGTTGCAGGAGCAATAGAACAGTGGAAGATTAATTTGGAGCAACAGTGATATCAAAACACCACTGTGTCATTTTTTTTTTGCCCCAAACTAGATGTGGTTCAAAGGTTTGCTTTCACCAGTTATAAGCCTTTACTGGGAATAACTTGTTCTCAAAAAAAAGGGGAAACTCAGTTCAAGCATCACAGCAAATCAGTTCTTGCATGCTAGAGTAGGAAATGGCACATCCTTAAATTATATTAATTTGGATGGAAGAGCACACATACTGTCGTGTTACTTCATTTGATATTTCTACCCAGCTCCACTCCAAGTATAACCTGCCGCAGGAATCCCAGCCCACTGGGGCACAATTTAGTGCAAATCCGTGTTGCTGCATTAGGGTTCTGCATAGCTCTATCCATGTCCACCGGCTTTGGAGAACAAGGTCTGGCGATGCCCACTTTTGTCAGGCTGATCTCCAGACCCATCATACCTCTCTGCAGCTGCAGAACATGTTCAACACTAACCTGTAGCATCATTTGAAGACTTTGGCACACGTTTGGAGCTGAGCACTTCAGAATCCCTCAGGTCCTCCTTTTTGCCTCTACTGCCACTGTCCTCTTTGTCTTCTACCCGTTTTTTCTCCTCTTGCCGTTTAGCCGCCACAGATGCCCGGACTGCCGCTGCAACATCTCTGTCTTCTTCTTCTCTACAGGACAAGGCAGATTTTCTCAGTCAAACAGTAAGGATTACTGCGCAGCTCTGCCTCACTCCAGCTCTCACCTCTCCAGTGCCAGCTCCGATGACTGTCCCTGATCTCGTGCTGCAGCCTGCCGAGAAGGCTAAAACAAACCCATCACTCCAATACACCCTGGCTGGTGAGACAGGCAACATTCACCCCTGGATTTGCAAGTTCTACATGTGGTAATAACAATCCAGGCCAGAAGAAACTGGGGTGAACTGGGAGAGACAGTGTCAAGGATGCATGGGGACATCTGTCTCTCCCATTCGTTTTCAAACGTATGAAATCATACTTGTAGGCCACAGTAATTCTTTGAAACATGGTTTGTCATGAACTCTCAACACATGCACGATCCACATGCGACACCAACAGATAAGTGTTTAGAGATGGACTTTTTCCCCCAGTGAAATCACCAGTAATGAACCAGCTGACCGTCCAGCAAGAAAAAGAAGAAAATAGATGTGCAGTATGTATAAAGCACTCGGGTCTTGTGTGGATGGAGACATATAAATGCAAAGTTTCATTTCAATACTTAACCCTCTTCTTTTTCCAAAGCACTCAGTCTGGCCACAGAGAGATCTGTTAGTTCAATGAGAAGCATGGTCCTTAGAATAGGAACATCATGATTACCCAGATCAAAAAGTCTGTTAAACCTGCAAAGACTTGTCACTTACTTCAGAAAATCCTACTCGGAAAAGTTAGCATAAAAGCAGTTACTGAAATTAATTCTGAGTTTATTTAACCCGCAAGTTGAAGACTACATGGTTTGCTTCCCCTGTCAAGTCCAGATAGCTGAAACTTCACATAACATAATTTCACTTTGACCAAGCAAGTAGCCAGCACTCAGGCTTCAAGTGAAAGCTAGTTCTACTCTCAACTAAGGAATCACTATGGAAGCTTCCAAATTTTGTACCCACTTCCTTCCTACTGGTCTGCAAAACACAGTTAATTGGCAAGTAAAAAAAAACCAACTCTAAGCAGCAATAAAAACATTGTACTACTCACCTCTTGTACCTCCAGCTGCCTCTTCTGTTTTGCTGACTTCCTCGGCCGCCCAATCTGCCCGACCTCCCTTGCCTGTTATACCTGTCAACTTCTTCATAGTCCTCTCCACCTATAACACCTACACCGGAGGAAGGGTTGATTACTCTTAAAGTTATTTCTCTAATCTGGGCATCACACTATGCCTGAAAAAAGCAGAAATATACTAGTACAAACCAATCTATCTTGGTTTCTTTCTGATGATTAAGTAGTCTATATAACCTTGCTATATTAAAATACATTTTCCAGTATACGGATCCCATGTACTGCAACCTGCGATGGGAGTTTTACCTCATTTTGGTTTTACGCAGAGATCTCTCTACACACAGTGCCACACAGAAAAGTTCATACGTACGTCAATCTGTGCACTCCTAAGTGGATAGGCTACTCCGGTCTCATGCTCCATGTTCATCACTACTTTGTATTAATTGTATTAAGTTATTCACCTAACTACAAATTGGAGAAGAAAGTCAGCAATTTTCCTAAAATTATCTATCACTCAAAGCAAGGCCAACTCTGAAGCTACGGGCCCTGTCCAGTCAAGTTCTGGTTATCTTCAAGGACAAACTCTACAACCTCTCAGAGTTCTGTTCCAGGGCTTGCTCACCCCTCTTTGTAAAGAATTTCTTCCTGGCTAGGAAACGTCACACTTACCCTCATTCCTCCGCTGATGCCTAGGAGCGTAGTTAAACTGTAGGTCTATCTGCCGGTTCTGCCTGGCCTCTGCCCTGTTCTTGCTGTGGCAGGCTGTTTTGTGCGCTTTGTAATCTATTTCTGTGCGGAAAGCGTGGGTAAACTGTTCTGTGCTGCACCGGCCCTCTTCACAAAGGAAGTGCTTTTCACGGAAGTGTTCACGAAGGTATTCGTAGTCACTGGAAAGAGAGAAGAGGCTGAGCTGAAACCTCCCCAACATATTTTACTCATGATATACAGCTACTCTTACAAGATGAAGTGAAGACAAGCCTAGGCAGTTGGTTCCTTCTTTACCCCTAGGCAAGTTTTCCAGCTGAAACCACTTGCACACAGTCAACAGAGACCTTAATGCATGATCCCAGATGTTAAACTAAACCGACTGGCTGATACGCGTCACATCCAGCTGTACGTAAGAAATAAACCTTCTTGTATGAAATACACGCCTATCTGCTTTGCACATAATCTTTGGAGTATTAGAGCTGACACACGAGACATCTGCTGTTACGTTGCAAAATTTAACTTTTAATGTTTAACTTTAAAGAAGAAAATGTTGAAACATGAACTAGACAAAGTGATTACTTTGGCTACTGGTTTGAGGCATGAAAGAGACTGCAGCCAACCTGCTGGCATTCTTGCCCTCTGCCTTTGAGTACTACTTTCCCCAAAATCCAAAGCAGTCCCAAGCAATTTTTCCTCAAAATTTAAGCTACAGAAAGAGGAAAAAAAAAAAATGGCTCGCACAAACCTGTAGTATTCCTGAGCACCATCAGAGTCACAGAAATGACAAAAATAATGATCTCGTCTTAGGTGTTTCAGTAACTCATCATTATCCAAATAACGCTCATCACAAAATTTACACAGGGGATGCCCACGATGAGAGGTGTCATCTGGATCTCCATGGATTCGATGACGGGCGAGGTCCTTACGAGAATACCATTTCCGTTCGTAAGTGAAAATCTGAGGAAACAGATACATATGTATGTATTGCTTCTTGTGAACAGAGAACAAAATGGAAAGAGCCAGGTTGTGTACAGCTTGTTCATTTGTAGAAGTGGAAGATTTCCTTCAGAAAGACACAACCTGACAACTGATGCCTAAAATTTTCAGTGAATAGGAAACAAAATTGAACTGGTCGATCCAAATGAAATTTAACTTGCATTTCATTCAGTTTGAACACTGGAAACAGATCTAATCCACCTTTTTCCCTTTCACATTTTTTTTGCGTGTATTAACATAATGGAACAAGCTTTAAATTATACTGTCTGGTGAGGAAAAAACTGGATATTTATGAACATACAATATTTTGCATACTCAAACTAAAAAAACCACGTGAATCAGAAGCGAGCTGTTTTACTTTCCTCAGGTAGCAACTACCCAAACACAGCTACATACAAAGCATACAGCTCAGTAAGCAAATACTGTATTATAAGCCAATCCTCTGTGCCTACTAAAACACGAGCTATTTTGGTAGGAAGGGTTCTGAAGATGCCAAAAAGATCAACACAGCCTTGAGAACAGAATAGCCTTTACTTCTCACGTAGACAAGGAGCGTTAACGTGTTCTGGGAAAACGTTCCTTTGGCTCAGCTAGGGTTGACTGACTGAAGCTTCTATGAGTTCAAGAGCCTCTTTTTGGTGGGTACTAGTAACATGAAATTTTTCAGCAAAATATAAACCTCTGCAACATTATGAAATTAAAAGCCAACAAGTTCTACTATTGTTCGTGAATTCTCTGGAAGAGACAATGACAAACAAGTTCCTTTAGTGCTGGCTACTCAAGCTGACCATGGAAACACCTCTTCACCAGAGCTCAAAGGACACAGCAACCGAAAGCAGCAGTTCTGCCCTTCCCTGACCACTTCCCTTGCATGAGCTCTAGTGATTCCAAGACCACAGGAAAGAGAGTCAAATCAGCTCACTGAAAGCTAATCCAGCAAAAAAAATAGTTTATTAGTATTCATTCAGGTCAGCCTGACCACTTCTGGATGCTGTCCCTTTCGGCAGTAAACTACAGTTCAGTTGGCATAAACCAACTGTGGCACCACAAGATAAATGCATTTCTCTGATTTAATACTTAATTGCTTTCAGAGAAAACAAACACACGTACAAAACCATGTGTGACGAGTTCTAAAAAAATGCATTCATGCATTAAATTCCCTCCTACAACAATAAGGAATGCTGACAACTATTAGACACAGAGGTTAGCAATCCTAGAATTCATTTAACAGTAGCTGCTGCTTTCATCCAACGTGTAATTCAGAAACACAAAACCCACTCCAGCTCCAGGGAAAGGCAGAGTTCTGACTCTGAGACTGAAAAAGCATCGCCTGAGAGACATAACATGAGCCCTTCTAAGGGAACTTTGAGTGGGATTAAAAAGTAAAAAAGCATAATGGTGGTGATGAGTAGCTTTAAGGCTCAATACACATGACCTTTTCAGACATAGGCAACTCAGCTTTCCAGTAACTGGTTTATCTTTAGCAGGCTGTAAAGTGTATTTTAAAACAACCCCTCGTCGTGTTCTACGTGTGTACATCAAACAGAGCAGACCTCAACTGCAGGCAACAGCGAGTTTCATTTCCAATCAAGTCAACAAGATACAGGAAATTTGCTCTGAACAAATACACAAGATAATGAAATTTAATTTCATTAAACCAGCAAGATCAGGGGAGACCTTATTCCCCTCTACAACTACCTGAAAGGAAGTTGTGGCGAGCTCAGAGGCGGCCTCTTCTCGCAGATAACTAGTGACAGGACAAGGGGGAACGGCTGCAAGTTGCACCAGGGGAGGTTCAGGTTGGAGATGAGGAAAAATTTCTTCTCGGAAAGTGTGGTCGGGCATTGGAACAGGTTGCCCAGGGAGGTGGGGGAGTCACCATCCCTGGGGGTGTTTAAGGAAAGGTTAGATGTGGTACTTAGGGACATGGTTTAGTGGGTAATAGGTGGTGGGGGGATGGTTGGACTGGATGATCCTTGAGGTCTCTTCCAACCTTAATGATTCTATGATCCAACTGTAAATGCTACGCTGACCCTGACCTGAGAAATAAATCCATCACTCTGTGATGCATTCTGCTTCCAAACTGGTACCAAATATTTTCTGAAGTTACAGTTTTAGCTCGTGAAATTATTACAAGTACAACTCTTAATAGATATCAAATGTCTAGGCTTATAGTTGTAACAAAGTCTGCCTACGCGTCAGGATTAACTTCCCATCAGACAGTGAGGGTTTGGTATCTGCACACGCTGTGGCGGAGGAGCTAGCATCAGAAGGTTATTAATATGGTTGGGTTTCATTTAAAATACAATTCACTGAGATCCTTCAGGCCTTCTTTGCTAATCAGTTTATGGAAGAAGAAAGACTTAAAACAAAGCAACTGGCCTCACCAAAGGCAGACAGACGAAACTTAAAAAAAAAATAAAAATCAGTGCTGTTCAGCCACCCCCTTCTTCCCACCTCCCCAAGAATTCTTGTGGGTCATATAAGGAACCACCCCTCCTTCCCACAGACGAAAACAGAACTAGCTCACCTTTAAGTGTTTAACACAGAGCTTACAACAGAAGAGTTCATGCTGCTTTCTCATGTGCTGTTCCAGATCGGCAAAGGTATTGAACGGCTTCGCATCTGGACACAAAGAGCATTCATGCTGCAGCAGCTTCCTAAGGAAAAAGAAAGATTTCCTAAAAATTATCCAATTCCCTCTCAGCAACCCAATACCTTTATTGAAAAACAAATGTTCCGTCAGGGGCAGAAGGCTGCATTGTTATGGTTCCCGCAGCAATTTGTAATGAGGTTAGTGTCCCGTTTATTCCAAGAATACTTTGTCATCTGTCAGGAACAGACCAGAACCAGATTACACAGAGGCTTCAACTGTAAAGAAGAGCTGAACAGTCACAGTGCAAGTCATACACTACCACTATAAAACCTTGAGTGGACTGTAACACATCCATGCAACAAACTCCTTCCTTATGGAACATTCAGCTGATACAGGCAACATTCACATCCAATTTAATTACATTTTCTAATGTCAGAAACTGAAGAATACAGTGGGGAGAGATAAAGAATTGTAACAGAAAAGGAGGGGGAAAACCCCAACAAAAAACCACAACAATTCTCAACAAGAGATAAGACAGAGCCCTGGTCCCAGCAGGAGACCCCACTCTCGCACACTTGATTGCTGCCCACGGAACTGTAATCTCAGCAACTTGCCAGAAATCCTATCACCAAAAGGAATTCCCAGAGCTGGTGTATAATTAATCAGAACACGCTTCCAACTGATTCTGCTCACTAAACCCATCGCCCAGTTCCATAAACACGAAGTCACGTGAAACTGTGAGTGTATCAGCAATGGTACATTCTCAGCCCAAATCAGGTAGGATATAACACACAGTTCTCCAAGAGAAAGGTACCACTGCCTGCATGGTGTCATCTTTTGTCGCTCTTCTTTTTAACTGCTTTTAATTATCTTAAAGCCTCCCAATTAAGCACGTTATGAAAAATATTTAGAACATGATGCCAATGCCACATCTTTTCCTTGCATTGGTTTTTCACTTCGCCCTTTGCCTCTCCCATTCAGAGAGGAGGTCTTTGTAGGCAGGCAAGGTTGCTCTTCTTTTCATATGAAGTTCGGTACCCTTGGTTTTTATTAGTCCTTGCACAGCACAGCAACAAATACAATTACAACAGTAATTAAGTCTTTATCAACTTCCAGAGCAGCCATGCAAGGAACGAAAAGCTTTTCAGCACGTTTGCTGTTGGTAAAGAAACAAAAAGCAACTTTTATGGACAGAGCAACTGTTCTGTATCATGCACCGGTGAACCTGAACACTCCAGCCTTGAGGTGTCGCTCCCTTTGCTGACCGCGGTACCGAGCACTCGCTCCAACCACGCTGCTCCAGCCTCTCGCCCTGCCAAAGCCACCTGCCCTGCGTGGTGACTAATGCACACAGCATGGCAGCCACTCTCCTCCTGTGAAATAAACCCACACCACTCTACCCAAGCATGCATTTCCTGCCACATAATGCAGGTAAGAATATGCTGCTTTAGGGATATGCTACAGGGCAGATTCCAGTACTTACCTGTACAGTGCATAAACATCTCCATCCGTAAAATAAATGTCGTATTTCTTCTCATGCTGCAACTGGTTAAGTGCTATTGTTGAGAAAGACGTAAGCTTCCGTCCAAAGACAACCTGCGGGCAACACAAGGATCAGCGACAGCACACTCAGGCTGCACAGCCTTTGGGATTCCAGATAAACTTATCAGCACAAACTTTATTTGCAAGGAACTCGCCATAGCCTGAAGCTTAGACAACACTTGCAGAGCTTTGTCCCAGCTGCTCATCACCACCCCCGGTTACTGCCCTCACCACCATCAGCAAAGCCCCCGTGACCGCTCCTTATCAGCCTCCAGCAAGTGAGTCAGCTTAGACGAAGGTGGATTGGACTAGGCTGGTCTTTGGATTTTGAACTAGACTTTTATGTTATGTTTTGCTACCACAACTGTACGGAGAGTAAATATCTTCAACCAATTCAATCCCCTCTGCAGCGAATGCCTGTCATGAGCCCTGCGCTCCTACCCCTCCTATCCACTGGGAGGAGATCACACAGAAGCCTACAGTCTGTAAGTGAAAAGTGACGTTACTCAGAGTCCAACTGGGAAATCACGGTTTCTGTTTCTTGCTTTCCTGGTAGTTAAGGAAAGAAAGTTACTACATCCCTTCCCAAATCATTTGTACCATGTACCCCTTCCAAGGGAGCCTGCTTGCTCACAGTTGCTCCCACTGATCTCCAAGCAGCTTCAGTCTCACCCTGCAGCCGTTCACCGTATTACATCCTTCTTCAGGTGCCACCTACCACTGGACTGCTCCAGCCCACATTCCCAGTTTGGGAAGTGCTGGGGTAGCAGCAACATTTAGGACAGAGCTACAGTTACCTGCACCAGTGCAGAAGGGCTGAGACACAACTGCAGTAAGCGTCTTTCAGTTCTTACAGTAAACATTGTAAGTCTAGAAATACTTACAGCCTTAATAAAGGCATTCAATTATATAATACGCACATCATTTATTTTAGTCTCATTAAGTCACTCCTCTACCCTTGTTAGGGTGAAATATCATGGAACAAGTCTTTTGTGTCTCGTTTTGTGGGGGGTTTTTTAAAGCTTTCTTTATGGTTGGGCTACTTTTAAGCTAACCAAAACAAAGAATACAGCCAACTTCCTGAAATATTGAGCTTAAAATAAAGAAAATTCAAGTTTAAGCTTGTTGGATAAAAAACAACTATGTCTAACTCCAACTATTTAACGAATTTAGTTTCAGTGAAATTGTACTGACATTCCATTTCAGCCCAAAGCAAGTTTTAGGAGAGAGGAATGGATGGCTGAAAAGTCGATTTTCTCACAGGAGTCCAGCACAATTTCCTACAGCAGTTCTGAGGATAATCACCCACACACCAAGCACGCTGACAAAACCTCCGAGCATGATCCATGTATACGTCAGGCTTAGTTTACAGGTCAACAAGTAATCCTTCCTAACTTCACTGCAACAATCATGCATCACTGAAAGCACATATTACCATAACTAGTATATCCTGCTTTCTCCTCCATCACGTCCTGTGCTGCCACTCATCTTTATAGTTGTATTTCCTTCGGACATTCTGCTGTGACACTTGCCAGTTCTGTCTGCACTACTCTGTACGACATCAGCTGAGATTTGGTAGTGTCAGTACTTGCCTCTCCGAATTCCACACACGCTGTGCAAATTAAGACACCCTGTTTTGGGTCCTACACGCAGCTCATTCAAGGGAGGATTTGATGTGATTTATTTCCCCCAGAAGCTTTTTTTTCTTTCTTTGTGGCAGACGGGCGAACAGACAGAACAGTATTATAGTGGCACTTAAAGACAAGGGAATAAAAAAAAAAGAGCACAGCCATTAAAAATGACCTCTCAGTCAATTATAATGAAGGAATAATTTTAAACAGTTCATAAATGAGGGGAAAAGATGGCCAAATGAACCAAAGTTCAGGCCATGTAATAGTTATATCACAAAGCTGAAAAGCTCTCGCATTTAACAGTCCATCCGTGACCCTAACACAAGCAAGTTTAAGGATGAAGAGCAACATCACAGCTTGCTTCTTCCTAAGATGGAAGAAGCAGAGCAGCAGCTCCTCAGAGGATCAGAGATAAAACTTTCACAGAGTATTTTTCTGCACACAGAGGCTACTCATGTGCTGGTAAGCTCAGTTTAAAAACCACATGGACCTTTCTGGTCTCCACAAAGTTTGAGGATTTTCAGCACGCAGCTCGAGATCCTCAGTCCCTCCAACCATGTGAACAACGTAAAGAGCAGCCAAAGCAAACACTTCAGGTGCAGGGAGGCCTCTCACCAAGGGGAGAGCCCTCCTTCACCCGGTATATTTATTTCGCTTCCTAAACCATCTCAGCCTATTTCTTTCAGCGCTAGTACCAATTCTTCTCTTCTTAAAGGGTTTGGTTTTCCCCGCGTTAGTCCTGCAAAACCAAATTCATGCATGAGGGTTTGTTTTCACAAACATCCTTCAACAATTTCTCTTCACGCAGCTCACCGCTGCGCCGAAGCCCCGGCTCCCTCCGCACAGCCGAGCCGCAGCACCGCAGCGCCTTCCCCCCAACTCCGCAACGGGGCCCTACGCTCCCGCACCAGCGGGCCGGGAGGAAAACAGAAACCTATTGGAAAAATCATAACTGAGGAGAAATTACTTTTTAAGCACAGGCCCAAGAGACGGCCCAGGTCAACCGGAGCTGGAGGCAAACGCAGCATGGTGTGCTGTAACGCGAGGCATGAGCAAGCCCTGAAAGAATACAGAATGTGTCCTCCCCCCAGCTCAGAACCAAGTCAGGAACTCGGCAGGATGAGGGAGTCATCCGAGATCACGTAACGCCAGCTCTGGAGAGCAGGCCCTGCTGATCTGAGAAACAATAAAGCATTCCCTTTAAATTCCATTTTTTTCATATCCTCTTCCCAACCCCCCGCCCCGTTCTCCTGTGAACGGCAGCCGCACCGCCGGGGCGAAGCGGCCAGACGGCAAA
Source organism: Psophia crepitans (assembly GCA_013399095.1). NCBI lineage: Eukaryota > Metazoa > Chordata > Aves > Gruiformes > Psophiidae > Psophia > Psophia crepitans. The sequence goes on along the minus strand of VWZZ01004646.1, from coordinate 804,651 downwards.
CCCGGAGCGCTCCCGGCTGGGGCGCGTCCCCCCCCCGGCCCCACTCAGCAGATTTCACGAGTTGCTCCGTGGCCCGACTGCCGCCCCAGCCCGGTCCGAGGCCCCCGGCCCTGCTCCCCACGCCCAGCCCCACGGGGCGCCGGCAGACCCCGCCGCCGGGCGGGGAGAAGC
>VWZZ01004646.1:791846-804299 GCA_013399095.1 Psophia crepitans | reverse complement strand
CCAAGCCGGCGCACGACTCTCCGCTCGGCTTCCGACCATAGAGACCCGCCCTCGCGGCTCCCCGGCGCAGCGCCAGCCCAGCTGGCTGACCGACCACCGAGTTTCCGCCTAGAGCGGCGCTCCCGCCCCTAACTACCCCCGCGACCGCTAGAGCGCCACTTCTCCTGACGTCACCCCGAGTCCTCCAGCGTCCGACCCGAGAGGCACAGCCCGCACCGGTCCGTCGTCCCGCAGCAGCCTGGTTCCTGCAGGCCCTGACCCTGGGGAAGCGCTGCCCGGAGCGCCCCGCGGCAGAGCCCCTCTAGCTGCCTCTCGCTGGTCTCCTCTGAGGCGCGGGCGGCCCCCGGTAGCCATTTGGCGGCCCCTTGCCCGGGGGGGGAGCCGAGCAGTGCTGGGCAGTGGCGGCGGTCTGCGCTGTGTCACCTCGGGGCCTGCCCGTGGGGAGCTGGGGCCCCTGGCTGGGGCCCCCAGGCCCAGCACCCTTGGGTGCTGCCCGGTGCCATCACGGCTCCTCGGCGAGTGGCTGTGGAGCAGCACGGCAGCAGCCATGGCCTGGACAAGGCGATTTGGCCTCAGTGAGTGTGGAGGGTGTTGGTGTCCCACAGATGTGGCGGCATGGTGACCTGACAGCAGCAGAGATGGCGGGGTGGTGATTTATGTGGAATTTCGCCAGGACAAACAGCACCACGATGGATTGTAAACCACAGACTATCCTGAGTGGGAAGGGCTGCCCAAGGCCCACCAGCCCAGCTCCTGGCCCCACACAGGACCAGCCCCATCACAGCAGATGGCTGAGAGCGTTGGCCAGACGCTGCTTGAACTCAGCCCAGCTCAGGGTGGTGACCACTGCCCTGGGAAGCCTGTGCCAGGGCCCCACCACCCTCTGGGGGAAGAACCTTCTCCTGATCTCCAACCTAACTGCTATCGCAGCTCTATGCCGTTTCCTCGGGATGCAGCAGCCCCTCGGCTCTGCCTCCCAGTCTGATTTTATAACACAGACGTCTGGCAGCCTGGATAAGTGACCTGTGATTGGAAAAAAAAAACCTTGTTAAAAACTGTACTGGTGGTAAATAGGATATTGCATCCATTAGAACAGCACCACAAATGGGCCCTGTTAGTGTCAGGGTGTTAAGAGCAGAGCGTTGGAGAAATCTTTGTGTATGTGCTACAGGTTGTGACTCACACATTCAGTATCTGAGCGTGTGACAGCTGTCCGGGGTTTCAGGGCGAGTTCAGGTGAACTCGAGTTAATCATCAATATGGATGGTTGGCTGGGAGAGAAACGCATGTTCCCGGGCTTGCTTTGAGGGCTGATAGTTTAAAGGTCTCTGTGTTGCTGGGGCTCAGGGATGAGAACTGCAGCTCCTTCAACAGAAGAGGGTGCTCCAGGAGCACAGAGAACTGCGAAAGGGACTCAGCAGCCATGTTCCTCTGGAAGTAAAGTAAAAGCATAAAAGCTTGGCTGGGGACAGCACAGAGTAAGAGACAGAAACACTTTTTTTAAAATTTTAGGATCTTTTTTTCTCCTGGATTCCCGCTAAGTGATCAGCGTGGGGCACTTTCCTTTCCACGTGTGAAAAATCAGATCCCTGTCAAGCATGTAAGTTCCACTTCTAGACCGACCCAAAGAGTCTCAGGAAACCCCAAGAACTTGGCGTGAGGCATTCGTTCTGCCACATCATCGGATGTGTCATCAGGTGAGCAGCACGTCACCCTGCTTAGCAAACATTCCTGGAGTCCTGTCCCCTGAGTCAAGGGCTGCCACCGGGCCCAGAAATGACAAAACAGCTCGGGTTTGTTGTGGGTGTCTCCCGTGACCTGCAGAGCTGGTGTGAGAGGGTGATCGACGAATGATTCCAGGACACACCATGCCTCAGTGAAGCAGGTCCATGCTCAGGTTACTCACTGACATGATACGATAACCCTTAAAGACAAAACAAAGTAAACTAAATTTTCTAGGAAGGAAAACAGAGACAAAGCCCGTGAAATTACACATTAAAACGCGCAGTAAATTCCCAGGATCTCCCTGTGTGCACCATGGCCAGCTGGACGATTGGATGAGCAGCATCCTTACCGTTCTGATCTGCTTTCTTTTCACCGAGTTCCTTGTCCTTTGAGTTAAAAGATGCGCTTCATTTTCTTTGAGGCATAAATGATCATTATAGGGCAAAAGAGCACGTAAAACATAGTGAGTTCATTAAAATATACCGTGGTGGTATCTAGTCCGACGCCAGCATTTAACATCCGTGTCGCAAAATAAATTAAGTAATGGGTTTGATGAGTATTTTGGAAAAGAGATAAATTAAGTATTTCAATGTTGTGGATCATTGGCTGCAACAGGTAATATTTACTTTCTCCTAAAGAGACCCATTTAGCGTACTTCAAAGTAGAGGAGATATTATGTCTCTTTCTGATAATCAACATTAAAGTGTGCTTGGGTGGGGCTGTTTTCAATAATTAGGAATGACTGAGGATGTTGGCTGTAATTACTTCAGGAAATGGTCATGTGTGTGTGTGTGTGTCCCGAATTAATGATACTGTTGAAAATGTTTTTGTGTCAAAACTGCATCACACAATTTTGGAGAGCAATTAGCATGAAATGAGATGGAGGCTGCTGACAGTAATGTGCTGTCTTAAGTGTCACTCGTCTGTGAAATTACGCAAGTACCCCAGCGCCATGGCCGAGCATGGGATAATAAATATACCTGCATAATTAGGCTTAAAAGTGACATTACTCATCACAAGGAACACGGTGACAAAGCGACTGGGCAGAACCAGAGTTTGTACTTTGCAGATTTTGGTTGCGTGGGTAGGAGCTGGGTCGTGGCACTGCTGCCGAGGTGCTTTGCTGGGCACCTTGTCCTGCAAAGTGAGTTCGTACCCGTGTGTTTTTCCCACCGGTGGTGTGTGTGATGGTCCCGGTGACAGAAAGCGCTGGCTCTTTTCCAGGATGCCGCTGGCAGTGTTGCTGGCAACTCTTCAGCTGGGGCATTTTCTGCTTCTCGGATAATAGTTACTGCAATCGGTGTCTGGAGGGGGAAACCGCTGAAGGTTTCATGTCCCTTCACGGTGCAGCTAAACTTCCATCACCAGTGAAAGCTCACACTGCCCAGATTTCTCACCCTCACCAAGTCCTCAATCTTAAACTAGATCCAGGAAGTTTATTTGGAACCAAACCCACGTGAGGTTATCCTTACCTGGATATCCAGCCCTGATCTCTACATGCCACCACACGACGGCCCAAACCAACCCCGTTCCCCAGCTGCTGGCACGAATATTTGCCAATATTCAAACTTTTCTCCAAAGCCTGTTTTCAACTCGTCATCATCCTGAAAAATCATCCTGACGGTGTGAGTCATGGGTTTAGATTCATTTATTTCGTGGTGCAAAGAGGTTTTTGTAATACTCTTTCAATGGATTGAATCATTCTTTGCTGATGACTTAAGGATGCTATTTTATTTCTCTAGTGATTGCAAATGGAAGTTGGATCTTAGCGCTAAGTGTGACCCCAAAACATAAAGAAATATAGTCATATATAATTAACCAGGCTCCAGCGTGGATTGTAAATATCTTGGTTGGTACTCTGTGTGTTGTCAGACAGGAAATGTTCTCTTCCCAAGAGAAAGGGTTAATATTGATGCTAAGGATTGTTAATTTCCGTGTTTACTCGCTAAATATCACATCATAACGTCAGAAGAAAAAGTCACTTTTCAAGTCATTTAATCAGCAATAAATATACTTTGAAATAATTGATAACTCAGCAGATGAGCACAGCGAATGCATTTTACTCAGAAGAGCAACAGATCAAATATTTATAGTTCAGCACTAAAACATTGTGAAAGTGTAGAGCTAAAGGTTATGCCTTAGATTAATTTCATATTCACAGCTTGATGCGGATGCGGTTCATTTGCAGCCAAGATGCTTAGTGCGTAATAAGGAAATTTCTTTCATTTGATAAAGGTTCTGTTAAAAGTGATCATTTTCTCAGGGCTGCTTCTTTTTTTTTTTTTTATTTTTTTTAATGAGTCTCGGGTCCCCTTATTAGCAGTGGTTTTACCCGGGTACCTCATTTGAGGGCAGGTTTAAATGTACGGCCCCGACCATCCATAACCTTTAGAGGCCAGAGTTTATTTTTCTAAGGCTGAAGGAGGCATTTGAGGTTGCTGCACGATCAGACACCTCGTGCTGCCTTCCTCTGAGACCTCCCTTCCGCCGTGTTGCTGTGTGCAATCAAACCAGTTTGTGCCATTTCAGGCTGCGCAGGGCTCGATAGGGTCAGGGCTTTCACCCCACGAGGTTTTGGAGCAAATACACCCCCAGCCTTGTCCGTGGGACTGATGGGAAGTAGCTCTGATATTTTCCTGCTTTTAAGAAATATATCCGTCTGCAATTACTAATCACATTAGTTGTTGCCCTTTTGTTATAACCAAAACATGGTTTTTTCTATTGAAAAGGTCCGTTGTGGAGAGGCACGCGCGCACTGCAGTCCTTCGATTTGTCAACGGGCACAATGCACTCTGCACCACGCGCAGCTTCAGATTTCACGAGGGAGTTTTCCTCCAAGGTCTTTATTTGCATAAAAATGTAATTTGGCAATACAAACTTTTCTGAAAAGTAGCAATTCCTTAAAGAGGGGGAGGATCGAAGGATCCTTAAAGTCTAAAGAGAGACGCATGCTGGGAAGCAGGGTTGTATTTTAAGGCATTCATAAACACTAGAGTTTTCTTTAGCAACGGCGTGTCGGAGAGTGAGAGCAGGGTAAGTGCAGCTAAGAGAAAATATAGTACCTAGATGGGAATTCAGAGGAACAGCGGGGGAAAGAAACAGCATTAGGCTTTCAAGGTGAAGCGCCGATGTGCAAATTCCCAGAACAGGATGAGGAGCCTTGAGAGAGCTCGATTTTCAAACAACATTACGGGAGCTAACGTCAATGGGCAGAAGCGGAGCAGCTCGGCAGCAAGAGCTCAATTGCTGCTCGTGCCCCGGTTTTTGTATGGGGGAGGAGAGCTCATGCTGCGGCACCGCAGCGGGGACGGGGCAGCCGGAGCGGGGCTCTGCCCGGTGCTCTGCGCAGGGTGGGAGCCTCGCGAGCCTCTGTGGAGCTGAGCTGTGGCCGGACCTTAACCATGCTTAACCCAACCCGGCCCAGCGTCAGACTTGGCAAATGCCAAGTTCTGCCCGGTGACCTGGGCGTGCTTTTCAAACGGAGAGATACGTTTTCATCCCTGTTTTTATGTTCAGCAATGCTAAGGCTCAGGAAGGGGGAGAGGTCAGATACCAAATAACTGGTAACTTCAGGACTGCAGCTCGGAGCTCCTGACTCCCCCCTCGGTGCCCTGCCAGCCCATTCTGCTCTGAATAATTTGATTTTTTTTATTTGCTGCTAGTTTTTTTTTGGGGGGGGGGTTGTCAATCTCACACCTACAGCGACTGCGTAAACAGCAGCAAGAATTGCATGCGGTCAGACTGGGACATTGGGCTTCTTGTTGCAGCATTGTGCTTCTTGCAACACAGTTGTAGCATATTTCATTCTAGTTGGTCCAGGAATAGGACCTCCTCTTTGGTATCTCAGTGGGTTTTATAAATACTGCTCTTAATCTGGCAAAGTGTTCATGCCAAGGAAAACATACTCCACCTGTGCAGATTTGCTTAAAGACAAATGTTGTTCTCATCGCCATGCCTTAAAACCCTCTACTCCAACTATCTTACACGTATATAATTGGGCCTACAATATAGCCCCACCTAATTAAATTTCAGGAAAATAGGAGAGCACTTTGGGGTTGTGTGGGATTTGGTTAAGAGATCTCGGAGCTGCCAAAGAAAAGATTCATCTCACAACTCTTTCTCCTTACAGTAAACATGCTTCAGATCGGAGCCAAATATACTCTGTACTTCACACATCTGGGTATTAGCTCGCTTTCGTTATTGTAAATTACTTCCAGGAGAAAGACTGAATCATGGGCTGGAGGGGGCTAAGAAATCTGCGTGCAATAGAGACAACCATTTGATGCCGTCTTTCCCCCCTGCTCTTCAGGTTTCTGTCTTTGCTGCTTACTCGCTACTTGTCTAAGGCAATGCTGTCATGCCACATCCTCGTGATTTTTTTTCATCATGATTCTTTGGTGGTGCTATGTCATGTCCAAACCACTCTGTGATGACATTGCTTGAGATGTTCAGAGACTCGCTTAATGCTCTGCCAGCCGCAGCTGTTGGAGGCAAAATAGGCAAAATGCAGGTCTGGATGGATGGGTGCTGCAATGGTTTCTGACAGTTCGTCCTTTCACCCAAGTAGCCTCATCAGACTTGGGTTCTTCGGTTGATGAGTCACGTAAGAAGTGTGAGATCATGCCTGTAGCTTGTAAGATGATGGACTACTTCATTAAGCTTGGGTGGGCGAGGACAGATCAGTGGAATTTGGAGGGTAGCGCAGAGGACCTGGGTCTGTACCTCGGTTCAGTTTTGGTCTCCAATCAGTGATTCAGTTATTCCCTCTCCGCATCTCAGTTTTAAGCAGAAATAATTCCACTGACTCAGCTGAGTGCGATGGGGCTTAATTATTGTCTGTAAAGGGCTTTGAAATCCTTAATGATCAATGCCTCAAGAGTGTGCGTGATTAGTAAGCTGGATGCAGCATTGTGAACTCAGCTGCAGAATTCGAGCAAACAAACAAGTTTATTTGCCTTGGAGCAGCCAGCTCCGTGAAACTATGCGAAAGTATCGCGAGTCTGTGGGCTTTATTTTTTTTTAAACTCAGTGCTAATGGATCCATTGTTTCATGTAAAGGTTTCTACCTCTCTTGTTATGTCGTGTGTGACATTTACAGTACTCTCTGTTCCATTAGCAAAGTAATTTGAGATAGTTTATTATCCTTTGGAGACTTTACTGCTTGCTGGTTAACTTCCATGTGACTGGATCCTGGAAAAAAAGAAAAATCTCTTAAAATAGTACACAAGTCTAAAAATAGTGAGGAGTTAGTTGTTTCTTAGGAGTAAAATAACTAATTTAATGCACTTTAATGAGAAGATCTGTGACATCAGGAAACACCACTTATTGTTTCCTCTTTCTCTTTACCAAAATATGCAGCAGCTTTATCGTGGAGGCAAGGTGTGCCTTGCCTCACAGTTTGAAATCGTAATTTGTTTGTATCAGCTACAGTTCCTTTATTTCAGAGGAACAAAGAAATAGCATTTAATCAGCATGTTCTGAATCACTGGTGAAAGGAATCGCTCCGTAATCTGAATTTATTACACAAGGACACACTCTAGATGCAAGAAAATGGCAAAGGTTGTTATTCCTGGGACTCTCTGCCTGGGGTGCTGTCACTGCGGTACCCGAGGGACTGAGCCTGCTTGGGTCCCGCTCGCTAAGTGGCTCATCCACCCTCCTTAGCAAAACACACGCGTTCTGATTCACCGGGAAAGCTCAGCGGTGGGTTGGGGGTTGGAAGGCATCAGGGTTTGCTGAGCCACATGTGTGGGAATAGGTGTTGGGTTGGGTTTTTGCCATTAAGACTTTGCTCACTGCTGGGTTGAAGTAATGCAAGAGGCGGCAGGGATGGGATTCTGGGAAAGCAGGTGAAGGGTGAACCGCAGAAATTCGGCGTGCAGGCAGAGATGGAGTGGCGGGGACGCAGCCCGCTGACCTCCTGGGCAGCCAGGCAGGGTATTGCTCACATTCACCTTTCCAGGTGGGATCTTCAGTGCCGGGTCGCTCAGATGCTGAACTTTGAGCTTCGTGTGAAAGCCAACTGCCCGCAGCAGCGCCGGGCTTTGCACCAGCTCAGGATGAGTGTGGCGCTGCTCAGAAGGGGATGGGAGAACTCAACCCTGCTGCAACCTCTGACTTCGGCTCCTTTGCCAGTTTGATGCCTCCAGCTGATTTCTCAGCAGTGAAGCCTCTTTTGCCTTTTGGCTGTTCTGTACCCATCTTCCCAAGGCAAACCTGCACCCCGTGCGGGAAGGCAGAGCCAGGCTAAGGACCTGAGAGCAGGAGGCTCCGTTACTTGGTCAGATCTGCCATTCGCTTGCGTGGTCTTTGGCAGCTCACCTGAACTCACTGGGCCTCAGTTTCCCGACCTGAAAAACAGGATGAGCGCAATTAACAAAGGCGGTGGGAGTTCGCAGAGTGGAGGAGGAAGCAGGCTCTGTACTGGAGCACATGAGGATCCTCATCCAAAATGATGTTGCCTTCATCCTCTCATCATACTCCCACAGGGAGATGCTGTAGAGCCCAAATGGCCAAAAAGTGTCACGTATAGAATGAGCATTAATGACCAAGTGTGCCGGAGACCCCATCACAGGGCTGGCCTCTTCAATTGCTTTGTTTTCATGCTTGGCTGAGTCGCTAACCTTCCAATAAACACCAGAGTCATTATAATAAAAATGTGGAAAATGCTATCATTAAACCACACTGGTTTATTTTTCAAGTGCCTCTTTCTGGGACATCAAATTCATTTAGATCATTCTCAAAAGCCACAAATCCTGAATGGGTGCAGTAATGTGTGTGGTGGGAGGCGAGAGCACAACAGGCATTAAATCGGGAGAGAGTCAGGGCTCTGACAAGAGAGCTCGGCTGGGTTTACTGCAGGGGTTTAAGACGTGATGCCTCCAGCTGTTCACCCCCCTCGCCCCCCAGCTGTGCAGTTTTTCAGACTGAAACCCTGGATCATGCTCTGGTGTCTCAGCTCAGAGCTGGGGTGGAGATGGCTGGTCCAGCAGAGAAGAGGGAGGTGTATCCTGGAGAACCCGAGCATCCAGGGGGGACGGGGAGCGCAGTGGCTGCAGCTACATCCTCAGCATCCGGAAGACATCATCGGAGTCTTCCTCTTACAAAAGGATTAGTTTTGTTCTAAAATAAAAGAAAAAGATCTTAAATCTTTTCAGCAGTAGAGCTGTATGGTTAGATCTCATCACCCTTCACCTCAATAAATGTTGAATAACATCATTAAGGGTTCGTCCAAGCACTGGGGTAGCTGAGCAAGGTCTCGGCTCAGTGTCCATGTAGATGGTAAATGTGATGCTGGAGCTGATAATTGTGTTTATTAAGTGAAAACGTAAAAGTCAGGTTTCAAAAGGGCTTGAGATGATCTGGACTAAGCTGGGGCAAACCCAAGCACCTGCATTTCATAGAAATTACTCAGAAGACAGAAATCTTAATCTCATAGGAGTCTGTAAAAAACTTTCAGAGGAGCCAAGATTTGTTCAAAAGCTTCTTATTTACCAAGAAGAACCAAGATTTTGTTCCCTTGGGGAAGTTCCTGGCCCAAAGACCACCTCGGAACAGCTTGGTGCGATGTGTCTGCTGATGCGCTTAGGTACCTACGGTGTTTGTGGGAACATCAGCTCCTGCGAGGGCAATAGGATCCTAAAATGATATTTTAGTTACTTTGAACAGAAATAGAAGACAAATTGCTTGTCAGCTGTTTCATTTGAAAGATATTTAAAAATACTTGGGAGAGGAAACGTGCACTCTGCTCGAGATCCAGAGCCTGAAGATCTCCAAGTGCCTTGCAGACACAACAGGCTGTAAGCAAGAATCATTCAATGCACTGGGAGGAAAGAGTTCAGTTCAGTTCTCAGAGAGTTTATCAGCGTGACAAGTTAGTCAAGTTATGCCAAAAATACACGTAAATGACACTTCAGGCAGATCTCTAGGAATGAGAAAATCTTCCACTCCTGGGTGGGAAGGTTGAGCCCACGTCGGTGTGTTGCTGCAGCGAAATGTAAGCTGCCAAACCGCCTGTTTGCTTGGCAAAGGGGGCAGAGGTGGGAACGGGGCTCTGCCTCCTGCAGACCCGAGCATCAGGTTGTTCAGAATTGATCCAGCTCTCGGGGGGAGAAGGGAGTATAATGGCTTTTTATTGAGTGAAATAAAGCTGCCAGCGCATATTCCCTCGTGAGCTGGGGTTTGGTGACCAGGGAGGGATGCGGTGTGATTGACTGTGTGCTGTACCCATGCCGTTCATTAATGGCTCTATTAAGACATGAGAGTGGTGAGACCATTCAGAATGTCCAGAGCACTCAAAGGGTGACAAAAATAACCCACCCTTCAACGATCTGCTCGGTGGGAGATGAGAGCCTGGCTTCATCCTTCCTGTAAGCCTGGGGCTTCCAAGAAGTTGGGCCATGGGTGAGTTGGACTTTCTGAGTCCGGTTCATTAACAGAAATGAGTCGTGCTCTGCACACACGTAATTTCCAGCGCTCCGCTCGGGCCAGGATCCCCTTCTGACCCAACGGGAATTTCACTCGCTCCCAGCTTTCCCAGAAGAGGAAAATTGTGAGGCTCTGCACCAACCATCTTACATCCCTCCGTGTCTTACTGATGGTTTGTGCTTTCCTTTTCTCCCTCCTCCTCCAAACCCCCAGCCCCACTCTCTCTGGCCCCTGCCTGCCCCCTGCTTGCCCCCTGCCTGGCCAAGGGGCTGGTTCCTACAGGAGGAGGTTGTTTCTTGGCCGAGATGAGCAGAACCTGCTCCCACATGCTGAGGGGTCCCCAGATGGATCTGTGTCCTGCTTGAATGTGCAAACACGTCCCCATGCCTGAGCAGAAGGTCACAAAATGCTGACATGTGCAAGCTGGGCTGATGGAGAAAGCTTCGCTCCTGGGAACTGGTGCTTGCTGGGTGTGAGAAGATGGGGCTGCCTGGATGCTGGTAGAGAGATGGGGAACCTGATGATGGGAAGCAGGCTGGCCAGATTCCTTGGGAGCATGTTAAAATAATATCAGCAAGGAGAAATGGGCACACAGCAACATGCGAGATGCTGAGAATAAAATTAATCAAGTTACTGTGTATCCCATAAAAAAGAAATTACTTAGTCATAGTTCAGTGTATAAAGCCAAGAACTTGGCTAATAAACAAGAGGAACTGGAATTGCTCCCTGATGAGCATAAATTTGACCTGCTTGGTTTTATTAAGGAATCTGGGGGAAAAAGTCACTTGACTAGAATGGCAAATTCATCGTAATACCCTATGTGAGAAGAACTGAGTTGCAGAAGAGGAGAGGAGCAGCCTGACAAACCCACTGCAAATGGTCTTGAGCACTTGGCTGCAGGAGAGGTGCAAAGTGGCTGCTCGCCCCAGTCCGCTGCAGGCTCCCAAATCGCAGGAGGGAGCGGGATGACTGGATCTTTGCATCCCTCCGAAATATCTACAGGTAAAACCTTGTGTGGTCACAAGATTTCGCGTAAAAGTGGCTCGCAGCAGGAGGCAGCAGGGATGGTGTGCTGAATCCCGAACCCTCCCGCTCGTTAAGAAGTGGCACCAGAGGAGTGTTTCCAACTCTGGGGGCTGGAAATAGCAGGTCCTGTAGTTTCTCTGGATTATGAAGGCAGTAGGCTCTGGTGAGAGAAAGACAAGTTGGCAGGTGTCCCATGGGAATCAAGTATTCATCTCCTGGGTCATCTTTTCTTTTTTTTCCTAAAGAAGAGATGGAAGAGCAGGAAGAGCTGTTTGGGTAGGAAGGCAGGCAGTGGTGGTTTTTAGATGTGATGGAGAAGTGACCAAGAGCAGAGAGATCCCAGGGGCAGCATTTGTGCTGGTGTGAGCTGTGCACGAGCACAGCAGCTGTCTTAGCCCCCCCCCCAGTTTCGGTGTCTCATCTCTTCCCATCGCTTTGCACCTCTCGAGCAGTCATGACTTTGCCCTGCACCGAGGCAAATTCATGGGCACGAGGACCCCTGAACCGCAGGTGGGTTATTCATTTGAGCTGAGCAAGAAGGGGGTGAAATCTGGGTCTCACCACTTCATGGGTGCTACTAAGGTGGAAAGGAGCCTGTCGAGCTCTGCACAGCAGGATGGCTGTGCTCCCTGGGACACGTGTGGGGCCTCTGCTCCCCTCCAGCAGCAGCTCCATCTCCGCACCGAGGCAGGTAACGAAACCAGGGCTTTAGTCTGCGTCACCCACATCCATCTGGTACCCCACTCAGGATGAATTTTGCGGAAAATCATTGTAATTCGTTCTTACTTACAGTTCCTCTGGAGTGCGTTCCCGTGCCTTGCACTTGGTCCCTCTCTAGGCAGCGATACTGGGGGGCATATCTAAAGGGGAGGGGGGGTGCAGGTCCCCTCTGAAAGTCCTCACTTGCAGTCAGTTTATAATATCTCTTTCTCCAGCAGTAAATCCTGCTGCTGTCGAGCAGGTCCTGAGGGACTGGGGAGGATGCTGGGCTACCGGGAGGTTTGTGGGGATGCTCAGTGCTGCGGGTGGATGCTTAGGGTGGTGGGGAAGATGCTCAGGGCTGCAGGAAAGATGCTTAGGGCCATGGGGTAGATACTCAGGGCTGCGAAGGGGACCACGAGGAGGTTGCTTGGGCCATGAAGAGGATGCTCAGGGTTGCAAGGAGAACGCTGAAGGATGGTCGGGATGCTCAGGGCTGCAGGGGAGATGCTCAGGGCAGCAAAGGGGATGCTCGGGGCTGCAGGGGGATGCTCAAGGAAGGGAGGGATGCCCGGG
>VWZZ01004646.1:733084-779341 GCA_013399095.1 Psophia crepitans | reverse complement strand
CGCGCATAAAAGGGGCCCCGCGGCCGCCCGCCCCCGCCTGCCCATCGCTCCGCGCCGCCGCCCGCCGGGCGCTCCGGCCATGGCCAAGGACCAGCTGAAGCCGCGGCTATGCCGCATGCTGAAGGGGGAGAGCGGCTACGGCTTCCACCTGCACGGCGAGAAGGGCAAGAGCGGGCAGTTCATCCGCAAAGTGGAGCCCGGCTCGCCGGCCGAGGCGGCGGGGCTGCGCGCCGGGGACCGCGTCGTCGAGGTGAACGGGCTCAACGTGGAGCAGGAGACGCACCACCAGGTGCGGGCAGGGCGCGGGCAGGGCAGGCAGCTGGCTGTGGTACCCCCGGGCCGAGCAGCCCGGCTTCGAGCCTCCGGCTGGCTTGGCTCTGCCTGGCTCCAGCCTCCCTGAGGTGGGCTGGCGGGGGGGTTCTCCCACAAACTCTCTGGGCTGGAGCATCCTGGGCTGGGGCAGTGCTGCTGGGGTGGGGTGAGTGTCCCCCAAAATCCAAGGCCTGGGCTGCGGGGTGGCTTTGTGTGCCTGGGACACTGAGTTCCCACGAGAACGCTTGTGCGGTGCTGGGTGTCCTGCTGCTGGGGAAAGGATGTTGTAATTGTGTGAAGGTGGGAAAGCCTGAGGTGTTTCGGCGTGGGCAGGGCACCGCTGTGTTATGCAATCTGTGGTGGAAAGGAATGGGGAGACCTGGGCTTTATTTCCGGCTCTGCTGGGGGTTTTCTTGCTCACTTTGGGTGAGCTGCTCCTTCTTATGCAGCCCGGAGTGTGTAAGGATGCCTTAAAATCTACTGATAAAGCTCTGCAGATGTTCAGCAGTTTTGCTGACTTAACTGAGATAGGGCTTTTAGGGAAATAATGGCTGTTGCTAGACCAGGGCCGTGACTGGAGGGGGGATCCGAGCAAGCTGTTTCTCAGCTCTGTAACAGGAGCTGCACGCTTCAGGCCGTGTCATTTCTGCTTATAAAACTGAAACTTGTGTTTGTTAAACAGTTCAGCCCAAAAAAACAAGCAATGAGACTTGAGCTGCTCCTGTCCCACCAGAGACACGGATCCTGGCAGGGGCACAGTGCCTAATGTGCCTGTTTGCCTAATGGCTCGCAGGGCTCTGCGGGGTTTAGTGCTTTAGTAACTTAAAACATATGGCTGGCTCCCATGGCCAGCGCTTTATGGGGGCAGAGCTGTCAGGATGTGCCTCGCGTAGCTTGCGAACCTGGCAGTGTTTTGGGGGGTGCAGGTTCCTGGGTTTCATCCACCAGGAATGGATGTCACTGTGCTCAAGGTGAGGCAGAGTCTTCCAAGCAAACCTAGGTGGCTCCAGTGAAGCCTTGTGGACTCCTCTCCGTGGGCATGGTGGGTTTTCATGGCTAATTGAGCCTGTTTTGATGATGTGAGCCAGCTGTGTGAAAGTTAGTGTTTGTCTTGAATATGATTTCAAAACCCTTGAAGGAGGACCCACAGCTTTGATCTGGCTTGGCAGAAAGAAGGGCTGTGTTCCTGTCAGGAGCTGCATCATATTGGAAGCCATTGGAACTCCCTGCTGAAACTGGGATGCTGGGGAAGGGTGATAGCGGAGCTGAGACAGCCAGCTGTGTCTTTGAAAAGTGTGGGGGTTTTCCAGTAGGTCAAGTGAAAATGGAGAAATTTTCCTATCTTCCATTTTCTGCTGGTGGAGGCGGGATTCAGCCCTGGCACTCGCTTCCTGCTGCAGAACAGTAAATGGGATGGAGTGTCCCGTCAGAGGTGTTGTGGAGCTCACAGCCATGCTGTGTTCCTGCTGTGGCAGCATTAGTGTGTGAGCAGGAGCAGCCCTGCCCCAGGACACGCTCTGGGATGGCCCTCTGTCTTCCCTCAAAACAGCAAGAACCTATTCTCCCCCCCCAAAAATGCCCAGCACTGCTGTACGGTGGGAAGGGTAGTGCCCTGGCAGGTCAGACACTGGCTGTTACTCATGGTTAGAGCAGCTGGTTTGCAGTGGCCTCTTCTTCTTGTGCTGCTGAGGTCCCAGACCTTGAGTAAGTAACGCTCCTCCGTGTGCATCTGAACTGTGATGGGACGGAGCCACAGCAAACAAGGCCTTGCTGTTTGGGTGTAACTGTGTTTCGAGCTGAAGCTGGCGGCATTTGTGTCTTTGTTCTCTTGTTTTTTCCTGGCCTTACCCAAGGAGCAAAGGCAGAACGTGTTCTCAGGGCGTTTACATGTCTTGGATGCAAAATTGCATCCTGGCTCCTTGGTCCCTTGCCTGAGCGGGCAGCGGGTGTGCAGGGCAGAGCAGCGGGCTCCTGCCCTCCTGCTGTGCCTGAAGCGTGCGGGGTGTGGGAGCTGGGTGCTGCCTCTCCTGGGTTCGGCTGACGAGTGGCTTGTCCTGGAGCCCTGTGGCCATGGAGGCTGAGCTCCAGCCAGCCTCCCCCTGGCTTGGGTCCACTCTGCAGCATGGAAAAATGGTGTTTCTGGAGGTTGTGCCATGGGTGATGGTCTCCCTGGAGATGTGCGGTTTTCAGATAAGAGCCATTCTTTCTTGTTCGGTGTCTTCGCACCGGTGTGGCAGGCACAAAGGTGATCAGACTGTGCTATTAAAAGGTGGTGCAGGAAAGCCGCCTGGTCCTTGCTGAGGCTGACAGTGTGGTGCCTGGGCAGCAGCATCTCTTTCAGAGCGGGAAGGAGGTCCTGAGCTGTTCCCAGTAGCACCATGAATCTCCTTCATAGGCAGCTGGTGTTTGGCAAGAGTGGAAGGTCTTGGGTTGACTTTGCTGGGCTGGTGCTGGTGTAGCCAGGGGTGAAAGTCTGTTTGGGTGGAGCTGCGGAAATCACGCGGCTGGGACCGGTGCTGAGAAGGTCCTGATGTGCCGGATGCACAGGGGAGGCTGTGTCGTCTTCAGAAAAGCTGTGGGCTCCAGGCTGTGACCATGGCTCGGAAACGGGTAGGGTGCCAGGCTCTGCCCCTGTCGGGCAGGACCTCGCCACATGTCTGGCTGCTGCTTTGCCTTCCACCTTGCTGCTCTGTCCCCAAAGCAACTCGCTGCCTGGAGAGTTTGTCACGGAAAGCCCCTTCTGCTTGTCCTCACTAATGGGGAGAGGGTGAGGGGCTGCTCTGTGCCTGCTCTCCATCCTTGCTTTGCTCAGCCGCTGGCACTCGTGACTTGGGGAGACGCTTGCTCCATTGCTGCTCTTGCCTCGGCAGCAGTGGGGCCCCAGCACTCTGCCAAGGGGCAGCTCCCCTGCCATGCCATGCCGTGCCGTTGGCTGTCTGCATGCCCTGCTGCTGCTGCGTGTCAGCTGCCTGTTCCCAGGTCCCCTCCAGGAGAAGGGCCTTGCCAGGCGCTGCCTTGCTGGTATCGGCAGTGATGTCTGTCACATGTGAAGAGATCTGAAAGGGAGCAGATGCATTTTCTGGGGCTTGGTGGAGTAGCAGCCTTCAGGCTGGTTACGGATGGGAGCCCTGGGTATGCTGCCGCTTGCCGCGGCGCATGGAGACAGAAGCTGCAGCCTGCAGCAGGCAGTTGGTTCAGGACAAGCAGCCTTGTCTGCAGCCTATAAATTCCGTGTTGGTTGGTTTTCTGTTCGCAGATACTGGCTCTGACCTTGAGTGGAGCTTGCAGGGGAGTAAATAAATGTTAGCTAATTGTGCATTAGGCTTGCTTGTCACTTGTAACCTTGGCGGTTGCAGTCTGTCTGGCTGCTGTGACCTCGACCAGAACGGGAGCCCTGTAAGGGAGCCCAGTGCTGTTTCAGGGGTTTCCCAGCACGCCTGGTGGGTAACAAGTCTGTGGTCTTCAGGGCCACCCCATAGCTGCGGATGGCTGCCAGGCAGCACTGCCAGTGATGTTACCTCTCATCCTCCTCGGGATGAAGGCCTGTGAAGGGAGGAGGTAGCCCAGCAAAGCCATCCCTCTGTGGCTGCTGGCAGGGAGTCTGGAGGTGGCTTCCCTTTGCCCGTGCATGACCTGGATCTGCCCTGTTTCTGTCACAGCCCACCCTGGTATGACGTACCCCCCTCTGTCTGGCTGTCACTGAGATCGGCTCCTCCTGGCTCTCCCCGCTGCACCGACACCGCAGGCTCCTTTCAGAGTCTCTGCCAGTCACCGATCCCCACGAAGGAGCCGGGTAGCGGCAGGACAATGGTCCCCATTCAGCGCTGCCTGGAGCTGGATCTCAGCAGGGATGGGCCCATCTCCTGCTCCCAGCGCTGTTTTCCCTTATCTCTGCTGGCCCCTGGCACAGACCAGGGATGAGTGTGCAGTTTGGGCTGTTTCTTTCGTAAATCTGCTTGGGGTGTGGGGTAGCTGGTACACTGGTGTGGTGGGGAGCACCGTGCAAAGGCAGCCCAGCCACCGAATGTGTGCATGGGTGCTTGGTGCCTCCTCCTGCACCCTGGCTCCCCACCCTGCCCCAGGCATGGGGGAAGGCAGAAGCTCAGATCAAGGAAATGAGGGTGTACAAGACAGTTTGCTTGGTGGGACAGATTGTGTTGTGTCTCTAAGGAACAAAACCAGGTGTCAGGGTTTCTGATGCTCCAAGGAAATGAAGCAGCCTCTGTGAAAGCTCCTGTCTGAGCAAAGTGGGTGATCCTGGATGGTTACCATGGGCAGAGCTGTCTTGTAGGTTGCAGGGCATGGAGTGGAAGGACCTGTCACCATAATCACTTGGGGCTGTGGGTAACAGATGCTCCATCCTGGGCATCCCCCAAAGCTGTGCTCTGCCCTTCTCCCCATCGCTGATGGCTGGAAGTGACAGCAAATGCACCCTGCAGGAGAGTGTGGCAAAGTTGATGGTCCTTGGGTCCAGCTCCTGCCACCCCTGACAGGTCCCTGGGTTTCTGCTCAGTTGTTCCTCTCCTTTCCAGGTTGTGCAACGTATCAAAGCTGTGGAGACAGAGACCCGATTACTCGTGGTGGACAAGGAGACGGATGAGTACTTGTGCAGCCTGCGCCTGACGTGCACAGAGGAGATGGTGCACAGTGGGATCCTGCTCAACTCCAGCATCTCACCCACCAAGTCGGTGGGCAGCGACAACGGGGAGGTGTGGAAGCCGCAGCTGGATCTGAGCGGGAGCAGCCTCCAGCGGCATTCGCACAGCTTCTCCTCGCACGGCAGCAGGAAGGTGAGGGCAGAGCTGGGTGAGCATTGGCTGTTGGGGGCTGTGCTGCTCTCTCCCCTCCTGTGCCCCTCAAGGGTCTCCTGAGCCCCAGGAGCTGCTGGGGGGCTGGGGCAGGGGGGGCTCATCGGCTCTGGGGATGAGGGACCCCATGGTGCCTCGGCTGAGGTTGGTGTCCCAGCCTGGGTCTCGCCTGCCCATGGGGACAGTCTGCATGGATCAGGGACGCGGCAAAGCTGGAGCTCATGAATGAGCTTCTCTCCCCTCCATTATCTGCAGTAGGGAGGGAACATCTGGGGTGAATGTGTTCTCAGCTTTTTGCTTAAATGGGAAGGAAATTAGCTCTTTTTCAAGTGGCCTGAGTCTGGACTGTGATTCTGCAGTAAGTGCCTTTTATTGGTAAACTCCTTTCCAAAAAGGAAAGAATTTGGGGTGGAAAACGTCCAGTTTCCATGGCTGCCTTGCTGCTGGGGCCGGGCTGGCGGAGACGGCGCAGCCTTGCGCTTGGCAGATAGCAGGGTTCGGTCCTCACGCTGCCCTTGGGGCGTGAGCGTGGCAGGAGTGAGTGGTGTGGGTGTTGTGTGGCTGAGCCAGTTACTGTCACCTCCCTGCAGCTGTTTGTCCCCTTCCCTTTCATGTCCCCACACTGCAGCCCCCCCACCCCCCTGACCCGTGCTTGCTGGTCTGTGCTGCTGGGCAGGGAGTGCTGGTGCTCAGTGGCCTCCCGCAGTGCAGAGCTGTCATGGGCACACTCCTCCTCCTCCTCCTCCCTGGGGAGCTTGCAGGGACTGGGGTACCTGGTCGGCTTCTGCCCCCTCCGAGGTGGGGTGGTGGCTGGATGCTGGCCCAGAAGTGGCTGTGGGACTGCAGGGAGGATGTGGATGGGAAAGCTGGGGAAGGTTTGTGTCCTCGGGAGCCCCCATGGAGTAACAGCTGAGGAAATTTCCCTGTGCAGATGAGGGGATGCTGGTACAAGGCAGGAGGCATGTGCATCTCCAGTGATAAGGAGGGGGTCTTGCCTCTGGTCCTCCCCTCCAGAGCTGTTTGGTGTTTGCAGAGGAGGATTCCCCCTTCTCTGGGACTGGTAGGGGCAGGGTTGGAGAGTGTTTTTATTTTTTACTTATTCCATGATTTGAGGCTGTTTGAAGGTCTGTGTGATGATGATGGGTGTATTTCTCCTGTGTGTCGATGCAGTGGGGAGCTGGTCGCCCCTGGGATGGCTGGTGGGAGAGGAATTATTCCTGGGGAGGGGGGAACGGCATGGCTGGGGGCAGCTTTCCAAGCTGGGGATTTCCTGTCCTGTCTCTGTTTCGTTTGCTGGGTGCAATCCAGCAGTGTGTGCTGACGGGAAGTCAGGCGAGGGGAACGGGACGGTCCTTTCCGGCCTTTGGGTTTCAGCTCCTTCAAGAAGAGGGTGGGACAGGGAGAGCCAGGCAGGGCTGGGGTGCAAGGGGAGAGAGGAGTGCCCGCATTTCCCCTCGGGAGGGCTTGGCTGGGGGCTTCACCTGGCCAGCATTGCTGGGGCATTTGGTGTTGCTACACCGGAGCTGGGGCTGGTGTTTGGCAGAGCCTGAGCCAGACAAAGGGAACCCACTGTGGGGGTGATGCCCACGGTGGGGGGTTTGGGGACAGGGGCTGCGGAGCGGGCAGTGCTGAGCATGGTGGGTGCTTGCAGAGGCTCAAGTCGGTGGCTGATTTGTTCCTGCCTCTGTGGGTGGCAGCTCTTTGAAGAGCTGGGCGCTGCAGGCTTTCCTGGCCGAGGTCACTTCTCTGTGCTGGGCCTCCAAGTGCCCTGGTATGAGATCAGGGGTGGCCAGAGCATCCTGCTCCCATGCCTTGCAGTCCTGGTTGCTTCATGGTGATAAAACCTGCTCCAGGCTCTTGGTCTGAGTGATGTGGCTCTTCTCCTAGGTCCAAAGTGGCTGGAGGTGAGTGGAGCAATGGTGCACCCCAGTTCCTGCAGTGCCCAGCCCTTCAGTGCTGTGTACCTGCATGGGGCAGCCCTAGACTGACTGTAGTCCTGCAGATCACAGGCACTGGGCTCGCATGGTCTGTGCAGGGGCTGTTTGAGAGATGCCTGTCCCTGCAGGGACAGCAGGGCTGTGGCAGCTGGGCTCCAGTCAGAGACTTGTCCCCAAACAGGTTTGGAGGGGACCAGGCTCTGAGCTGGGTGTCACTGGGAGAAGCTGGGCTTGGGCTGGCAGTGCTTGGGTTTCTTGTGTAGCTTCCCCGGAGGTGTTTGAAGGAGGAGAAAAGGCAGCTCAGCTCCCCCTTCAGACCCCTGGCCCCAACCTCCCTGTGTAGGAAGTGGTGCTGATGCTCCAGGCTGCTCCCAGGGAGCAACATTTTTCTGAGTAGCGTTTGTTTATGTAAAGGCTGCAGTTTTCCTTGATTTGAGGCCGTGTTTTTTGGTACAGCCTGAAGCAACAAGGGACTGAAACAGAGGAGGGAAATCTGGTACCTGGGGTGGCCCTAGCAGCGGACAGCGGGGAGGTGGTGCAATGCAGCAGGCAGAGTGGGCACAGTCTTGCCAGCCTCCCCATGCTGTCCCAGTCTTATTTTGCAAGAGAATTGATCCACCTGGGAGAGCTGCTGTGGGTGGGGAAGTCAACACGCACCCCCAGCAGAGACCTGGTGTCTAGGACCTTGTGCTCCAAGAACCATGGTTATGGCATGAATAATTCAGCACGTATTTAAAATCAGACTGCCTGCCCCCAGAGCAGGTCAGCAGGGCTGGCTGCCAGCAGCTGCGCCTGGCGCCCGGGGAAGTGGTGCCCTGCATGGCCCTGGTGGCACGGGGAGCAGGGTCTGCCTTGCCCCATCCCACACCGTTGCACCCAGGTCCGGGCCTGCCTGTGCTGGAGGTGTTTGCCTGCTCGCTGCCTGCCCCGTGCTGTGTGCCCAGGGAGGGGAAGCAGCACTCGCTGTGTCCCCACGCCATGGCCCCCTGTCCCAAGCACGTTCTTGTGGCCACTGGGCTGTTTTCTGGTTCTCCGCTGGCGAGCACCCAGCATTGAGTCCCCAGGGGTTTGGGAGGCAGCAGGGAGGGGGGTCTCAGCGTGACAGGGGCTGCTCTGTGTGTGGTGGGTGCTTGGTGCTGAGCTGCTTTTATCGCAAAGGTGCCTTTGGGACAGCACCATGAGCCAGCAGTGTTAATTGCTGTTAATTAAATGCCTGGGTTAATGGCATGTAAAAGGCAGGCGTGCTGTGGGGCCGGGTTGGTGCTGAGCAGTGCTGCTGGGTGCTGCCAGCCGTGCCAGAGGTGTTTGCAGTGCGCCGGCAGCATGGCCCGGGGCCGGCAGCACCTTTGCAGGCAGCTGCAGCAACTTGGCTGCCCTCGCTCCTGCTGAGCAGTGGGAGGGATGTGCTGTTACTGGAACCCCTGGTACGGCCATGCAGGCTTCACGAGCCACGTCACTGGTGTCCTTGGGACTTGCTGCCTCGCTGTTTTCTCCAGGTGTGTTTGTAGGAGAAACAAGAGCAACAGTAAAGCCCCCAAGGTGTGTTTGGGGTGATGCAGTTCCCTTCCATTGCTGCTCTGCTCACACCAAAGCACAACTGCAGGGGGTGGGTGTGCAAAGGGACCTCTACAACCAGTGTTCATCTTTTGGAAAACAAACCCATGTCTTGTAGCTGCTGGATTCAAGCAGCCTGTTGGGTCTGGGAATTTTGGTGTAGGGGAATGATCAGCCGGTTGTTAATTGGCCCCTGCTCCAGGAGGGACAGTATCACCTTAGCATTGCTGCTGGCAAGAACTGCAAACAGCAGGAGAACGGGTGTCCCTCTACCAACACCCGGGACTGTGACCGGCTCTTTGTCGTGACAGCGAGCAGCCGTTGAGCCTCCTGCGTGCCACTGACCTGCGTTGGAGAGGAGCTGGTGTGCCTGGGGACAGATGTGCTGCTTTCTGGAGGGGGGTGGACACGCGCCTGGGTGCCTGTTGAGACCCACAGGTGTGGGACCAGTGCTGACATTGAGGCAGTAAATATTTACACTTCTGTTTGGGTCAGGAATAAGAACTTTTTCTTTTGCAAATAAAACTCTGGGTTGCAACATCCTCAGCCGCCAGCTTTCTGCCGGAGTGCTGGAAGGGGAGTAACTCAGGACAGATGTTTTTGGAGAACTTTGCCAACTCAGTTGAGGCCCAAAATTCAGGGCTTGTAGAATAACCACAAAGATGTAATAAAACCTAACATGAGCAGAAATGTCTGCAGTAATTATGTGATTAAAAAAAAAACCCTCAAAAATAAGTGCATGGTTTAAATTAAAGCACTTCCCTGCAGCATTGTGTTCCCTGGGCCCTGGTGGCAGGCACAGACCTGTGGGGAGAGGGTGATTGGGGGGGACAGCAAAGCTTGTCCCTGGTACAACTCGGGTAAGGTTCCTGCTGTGCAGGCAGAGGCTTGGGGAAACCCTGCAGCACGGAGCCCGAGGAGCTGTGGCCATATCCCTGCAGTGTTCTCTGCCCTTCCCACAGCAGCTGTGTTTGTGGGTGCTGCCAGCCTGGCACCGCTCGCTGCAGGTCTGAAAGAGCAAAGTTGAAAGGAAGCTGTGTGCATGCCCCATTAGGGCAGGGATGCGTCACTGCATGTGCTCTACATCCCCTGCTCAAACAGTTTGCAAAGCTGTTTCTATACCCACAGCGTGGGGCTGCACCAGGGCTGCCAGGAGCTCAGGCTGCTGCTCTGCTGTGCCCGACTGAGGGCATTGGATGGGAGTGCGGCTTCCCGCATCCCTGCTGGGGAAGGGCAGATGCCCGCAGGGAGCGAGGAAGCAGGACAGCGGGTCTCGAGACCCCCTGCCTCCCTGCAAAGGGCAGCATTGCAGTGGGCACTGGGCTTCACGGGGGTGGCAAGGGGCCTGGTTACTGCAGTAGCTCGGCTGAGGAGCAGCAGCAAAGCCGGGCTTGCTTTTGGGATTAGTGTTTCAATCCTGTCCCAGAGGCAGCAGTTGCGCTGGTGTGCAGCGGAGCTGCGGGGAAGCCGGTGGCCCTGTGCTGGCGCTGACCCTGCTGCATTATTGATAGCGCTGGGCTTGCTGGCATCGTGTGTCACGGGCTGGCAGAGTTGGTGCCGGGGCTGCAGGTGGTGTGGGTGGGCTCTGGAGCAGCTCCAGCTCACAGCATCTTGGGGACATGTGGCAGCCAGAGAGGTCCTCTCCAGGAATGGTGGTGGGATGCTTCCCCCTAGCCTGGTGGGGCAATGGGGTGGTGGCCCGTGCCAATCCAGGCTGTGGGAGGCTGCTGCACCATGGGCTTTGCTCGGAGGAGCATGGAGTGTCTTGCTTTCCTGGGAGCCTGCTGCTGTGCTGCGCAGGCAGCAGGAGGCTGAACGGGCTCTGCACCCCATAGCCTTGCCGGTCCTCACACTGGGACCAAGGCAACCCCAGCCTCATTCCCCATGCAGTCCCATCTGCTCGCCCCTGGCACATCAGCAATCTGTTAACTTCTGATCATTGTTTTTTGGCATCAGTTTGGGGCTGGCATTGCGATGCCGCTGTCTGCAGCAAGGTTTGCTGGAGCCTTGCCTTGAGTTGCGATGCGCCCATGCAGGAGCAGTGTGTGCTGGCTATTGCCACAGCGCTCGGAGGCGGTACCGGCAGGGTTCTGAGCCTTGTCCTGCTGGATGCCATCCAGATACAAGACGGGACACTTAACCACGGTGTTCTGAGGTGAAGAAAAGTGTGTTGCTTGCTGTGCTGGAGTGTGGCAGACCTGACCCCTCAGGTCCCACATACCTGTATCCTCTCAGTGCTGTGGGAAGGGACTTGGATGCAAAAAACTTACTGTCATGCAGACTGTGGCTGTGTCCCATCACCCAAAACGCCCCGCAGCTGCAAGTGGGCTGCGGGGGCAGAGGGAGGGGGCTGAGCGGGTGTCCCCTGGCCACAGCTCGCCACGGTGCAGGCAGCGGGTCCCGTGTAGGAGCTTGGCTGGGAGGTTATTTTTGCGCCAGGGCAGTGCAGGAAGCCCCTCCCGGGGAGGAGAGCATCCACCCCGCAGCAGAAACTTCCTCCGCTGTGATATTTTTAGTGAAACACAAAGTGAGTGGAAGGGAATGGAAGGCAGGAGGCAGATTAGCATCGGGAGGAGCTGCGCCCTGCCAAGAGCCTTTGTTCCTGGGGCCACACACTCCCGAGGGATATCTAGTTCTGTGAGGGGACACTGGGGTCACCCCTGGGACCCCACACCTCCCTGGGAGGGGGTGTTTGCATCCCGGCCCACTGCCTGGCTGCAGAGCTGTGACACTGCTGATGCCAAGACTTGCTGTGTGTGGTCCAGACGGTGATGTTCCCTTCTGCATCCTTGAGTAATCAAAAGCTTTCCCTCAAAATGATTTGAAAACTGATATTAAATAGGAACTGTTCAAAATGCAGCTTGCTCTGGAGCAGCTGATCCCGGACCCTTCTGCTCACAGGGATGAGCTCGAGCATCTTGCTTTAATAACAGCCCTGCTTACAAGTGGGCTCCTTGCCAGCTGTTTAATGGTTCTGTTCAATAGTAAAAATTATTAAATGGTTTCAAATAAATTAAAAATGTTCTGGCAGAATCAGGGCCTTCTGCATGTGCCGTGGCAGCTGCGCGGAGCCTCTGCTGTGACTTTGCTCCATCCCTTGGAGCTTCTCTGGGCTGATCAGGCTTGTGGTCCTGTTGTGGTGGAGGAGACCTTAAAACAACGCCTTTTTTTTTTTGCATTTTCTATTTATTCCCAAGACCCAAATTAGTTTTGGAGGAGGAGGTGGCAGCACATTGCACATTTCCAGCTCTTTATCCAGGACTGTCCCTGGTGCCACCATGCAGCATGGCTGGGTAAAACATTTTGGGGTGTTTGACCCTAGACCTGGTGATGCTTTGGGTGAATCCCACCTCCTCCTTCCCAGCCCCCTGGGTATGGGGCTGCTCCCACCTAGGGGAGAAGGTGCTGGTGTTACGGCATTGCTTGTGGGGAATCGAAACACATGGAGCAAAGGTGCTGTGTGTATGTTTTCTTGTAGCGTACATTGCTGGATCGGAGGGGGCCAGGGCTTCCAGCTGCTGGCTGGGTTCACAGACTTCCAAACGAGGTTTTAAAGAGCTCCTTCTAATCCACAAAGCAACATCCCTTTACTGCTTGCAGCACTAACAGCGTGCAAGTGTGATGTGATGGCTGTGGCATCGCCTCCACGCATTTTATTCCTGCCCTTCAGTCAGGGAGACTGAAGCTGCGCAGCTGGCTAACTTACCTGGCACTGCAGGAGAGCTCACTGTATGAACTAAGGTCTGAATCGAGCCAGTTTTGTCTCTCGGTCCCTGGCCCTATCTGTAGGCATGGAGATTTTACAGCCAGTGGTCTTGGGAGACTTTGGTTGGGATATGAGAGAGAGAGAGAAAATTAAACTTGTAGTCAGCAAAGGGTTTCTGATCCACAGACCTCTATAAATAAGGAATTAAAATCCAAGTTGTCGACATAATTATTTCTGGCAAGATCCATATTGTAATTTAATTTCATTACAGCTTTTGCCTGGACTCCTGAGTGTTTTGGTTCCACTGCTGTGTACATTTAAACCGTACCCAGACTTGGAGCTGGGTTTTGTTGGCTGAGTGTCTGTCTTTTCCCTCTAAAACCTTGTGAGAGTTTGTTACCAGGTAAAATAAGCCAGTGGTAGATGTCTGTTAGTGGTGAGTCTATGAAAGCCAAATTGAAAAGTAGTTTTATGGGCACGGGGAAGGTAAGGAAGACAATTCCCTGTAGGTACCGGCGTTGCACTACACGCAGGGATGCTCTGCAGGCATTTTGGGCTTGGACTGCCTGGCCAGCAATGGGCAGCAGGTCTCTTCCTCCGTGGGGTCTCCAGCCCCAGCGTTCAACCATCCCACGTGCTGCCCCGCAGCCAGGGATGCTCGCGAGAGGAGCGGGGCAGGGAGCAGCAGTGAGCTGGCTGCGGTGCTGGGCCCCTCCATTGCCATCTGCTGCAAACCCGGCTAAGTGAGGCTCACCGCCTGCACAGACCCGGCTGGAGCCCCGCTGTGCGCCCCATGGTGTTATGTGATTAAACCCTCTTACTGACTTACAGGGACTAATCCCGTTAAAGAAACGAGCATTACAGAAGGCAGCGGGAGGGCTAATCCCTCTCCACTCCTGCCTTGGTGGGCTGGGCTCCCACGCTGGGGTGTGCTGCAGCAGCTCTTCCTGCAGCCCGCGGTCAGGGCCGTGCCGCCTGGTGGGACTGATGTTCCCTGGGGTGTGATGCTCCACCGTGGGACAGGTCTCCAGTGGCTCTTCCCAAGCCCTGACAGCTCCCACCTTGCTGTGTCCATGGCCACTGTGGCCAGCACAGGTTGACTTGCTTGCCACCAGGCTGGTAGTCCCTTGTGAGCAGCCAAAGGCCATCCCAGGTAAATCAGTTAATTCTGACCCTGTGGTTGTTCATGGTTAGCAGGATTTAATTAAGACAAGCCCTAATTAGTTCTAAGCAGGGTGAATAGTCTGCTTCGCCTGGAAGAGTTCCCTGCTCTTGTCTGGCAGCTGTTGATGAGCGCAGGGCTCCCGCTGACATGGGGGGGTGTGTGTGCTGAGTCTGTCCTGGGGATGGGGGTCATGGAAGACCCCGGGTTGTGCTGGAGAGGTGCTTTGGGCAACCTGAGTGTGGGGATAAAACTGCCTTGTGCTGCCCCGTGAAGTGGCTGCTGGGCTTTCCCTGGCACCTGGATCTGTGTCTGGGTTTGCAAGTGCTGTGCTGGGGCTGTTCCTGGGGCAGCTGCTTTCCCTGCGGCTTTCTGGTCCTCGTCAGCCCTTTCTGTGGGCATGGCTCATGGCGGGGACAGTGGCCTCGGTGTGCTCAGAGCCCCCCAGCCAGCACCAGAGTGAGCCCGACACCGCGCACCTGCCTTCGCCCAGGGGGGTTATCAGGGGAGGGCCTCCTGCTCTGCATCAGAAATGCACTTTGTCTTGGACCACCCACTGCTGCACAGGGCTTTGGCAGAGCCACGGCCAAACCTCCTTATCTGCCCCAGCACCGAAGTGTCAATCCACTGCCCTGGCTGGAGATAAGCCCCAGCCCCTCACTAGGGGAGCAGCTTCCAGGAAGGATGTTCAGCTCCCTGTAGCCCTTGGCAAGCAAGAGGGATCTTCTGCGGTCTTCTCATTTTCAAGAAGCTAGGTTTAAAATGTCATTTTTGAGCTGAGCATCACAGTGGTGCTGGCTGAGTGAGTGAGTCCTGATGTTCCTCAATTGCATTGGGTCACACTTTGACCCCATGTTTTCCACCATTGCTGTGGAATGGAGCTGGCGCTGGCATTTTGCAGCGTTCACTGTGTAAGGAGGGTTGTGTTGTGGGGAGGAGGTTAAGGAGAGCCCCAGGCGGAGCCAAGGGTTTTGGGTGCTGTGTCTGGATCGGCTCCATGGACAGATTTTGTGCAAAAGCTTCGAGCTGCGGGTTTTTGGGAGGAGGGGTATTCACATGTCATGCCGAGGGTGAGGAGTGAGGCCCCTCGTTCCTTCTACTTTTCGGAAAATTACACCCCTGGATATTTTATTGCAGGATTTTTCAATACAGAAGGCCTTACATTTGGTTAACCCCAGGCGCGGGTGCCACAGCGCTGGCTTTGCTTTCATTATAAGGAATGCAGAGGATGTTTGGAGCCCTCCCCCTGCCCCATTTCCTCCAGCAAGCAGCGCTGCCCGGCCAAGACAAATATTGGTAGTAAACTATTGAACTTCCCTGGTCCCGATGCTCCCCGGCGCTCACAGAGCAGCGCCTGTTCTCCCCCCTTCCCTGGGCAGGGGCCGGGCTGGGGAGGTGCAGATGTGTCCCCGTGCTGGGGACAGCCGGGATAGGGAAACGCTGCTGTGCGGCAGCAGGAGCTGGAAGGTGTGCGGTGAGCGTGGAGTGTGTGCACCCAGCTCCTCCTGCCCTGCATCCGTCCAACCTGGACGCAGGGTGGGCTTGGTGGTGGCGAGCGGGAAGCTGATCAGCCCCGAAGGGTCAGTATGATGGCTTGTGTGGCCTCTCTCCCACCCTGCGTGTGCTCTATTGCGCTCTGCAAGGCTAAATATAGCGCCTGGGCTGTGGATTGCTGTGGGACGTGGGGTTCAGGGTGGTGTCCGCAGCCCTGGCATGGGTGCCGCAGTCTGGCTATGCGGCCTGCAGGGTGAAAGCCAGGAGTTAAGAGCCTGAGCAACCTCAGCCCTTGAGAAAATACCTTTCCTTCCCTGAGAGTGGGGCTGAGAGCCCTGTCTGTAACGGGGGTATGGTGTTCCCTGGGGGGGGAGCGGTGCTCCCCACAGTGTCTGGTACATTGCACAAGCCTCTGATGCTCCCTGACATCTCTCATGAGAGCCCCCACCATCTGGAGAGGGATTTCCCTCAGCACCGGTGGTGCCAAGCTAGTCTCCATGGGAGTACGAAGCTGGTATGACTGGATTCCTGCTGATGACTTAAGGTTATGAAAGGCAGTGAATGGGGCCAGCATTAATGAATGATTTGGTGATTGCTCAAGGCTTGGCCTCAGTGAGAAGCTGAAGGGTCCAAAGGGCAGGCTGATACGGCATGGTCAGCAGTTTTATGATGTGTGGCGCTGGCCAGCGCCTCTGGCTGCCCCAGCTGCAAGCGAGTGTGAACTCGTGTGCGGGGTGTGCTTTGTGTCCTTGGGCAAGAGGCTCCATTTGGGATCCATCCCCTGTCCTTGGAGCGGCACTGAGGACGTTGAGATGTTCTGTCATGGGTGGCAGTTGCGCCTCCAGTTTGGGGTGCCGTGGGGTGGTGCACATCTCTCCTCAAGGGCTGTGAAGTTTCAGCTGCAGCACAGCCCCTGCACGCTGTGTGATCCGGGATACTCATTCCCAGCATCTCCTGCTGCCTTCCCATCGCCCACAGCAATCCCTCCCCTTGCCCCGAGGGGTTCATGGTGAGCGTGGGAAGGACTTTTCCCCCTGTTCCAGCAGCTTGACCTGTGGTTTGAGCCCTGCACCAAGTGACCAGCATTCCTTGTCTCCTTTCTCTTCTACTCACCGGAAAACAGATCCCTCTAGATCTGGTGAGATCTCTTTGCATCCAGAATGGAGATCCTGTGTTTCTCCTCTTGGACAGATCCCAGCCTGCCAGGACTGGTACTGCTGCCCTGGAGCTAATCCTTCCAGAGCAGGGGAGCTCACCGGCATCCTGGCTGCATGTTCCCTTGGCAGATCATGCTGGAAAAGTTGTCTCTGTTAAAGAAAACACGTGCACGTGGCGTTTTCTGTCTCCTCCATCCATCCTCTCTCCCTCCCTGTCTCTCCCTGGCCTGGGCCAGCTGCTCCCTGCTCCCAGCCAAGCCTGTGCTGCTGTTCCTGGCTCCAGCCCTGCCTGGGGGAGAGCGTGGGTGCCTTCGCTGTCTGAGTCTGCTCAAACGCCAGCAATAGGGGGGAAAAAACGTTGCTTCTTGTGGTTTGTGGCTGAGAAATTCCCCAGCTGTGGGACTGCTGAGGAATGGCCGGGATAGCTCAGCTGGAGGCATTGCTGCTGGGGGGAGGTGGGTGGAATCAGACCCCATGGAGCCAGACAGGGCTGGCGTCCCCGCACCGGCCAGCTGCCCTTGCTGGGAACCGTGCCTGTCGGGGACCCTTGCCTGGCATTGTCCCTGTCAGGGGTGCATGGTCCTCACCAGGACACGGGCCCGACCACAGTCCCTCTCCTGAGAGGCTCCTTTGTGCTCAGGGATTTCCGTAATGCCGAGACCGGAGCTGCGGCACAGTGCCGGGGATTTCAGAGGGGCAAATCCAGGCTTACCCCCTTGCCTTAGAGCGTCAGCAGTTCAGGTCAAGCTTTTACTTGTTTGGCAACAAATTGCTTAAAGGTGAAACACGGACGGGAGGCTGGAAGTGAGATGCTTTTCCGATCACCATGCTCTGGTGCCCGGGGCGGTGGAAGCTGTGACACCCAGCCTGGCAAGCATTGTCACCGCAGGCTGAAGATCAGGCATCCTCCCCACCCTTCGCATCCTGCCTTGCAGTTTCTTGGGATAATAACTTTTGTCATGTCTGGGGCTGTGGCTGAGGTCTGACTCTGTGGCAGGGTGCTGGCTTGGCTGCCCCACTCTCCCGGGGAGTTTGCATCCCATAGTGCCTGGAAGGGACCAGGTTGGGTGCATGGACTTGGGGGAGACCTGGGCACTTGGATGCATGGCTCAGGGAGTGTCCATACCTCTCCTTCATGCCAGTCCCACAGTGCCCAGGGACAGTGAAGGACTTCATTATTTTTCTGATTGCTTTTGCATTGCCCTGGAAAGGGCTGCTGGGGACTGTGGGTCACCAGTGACAAGCCACACCATCCCCTGTCCTGTGTCTGAAACGGCTGCAGGGCCCAGGGTGAGCGTCCCGGGGGGCGGTGGGTCCTTGCTGAGGCTTGGTACCCGCTGTGGCTGCCTGCGGGCATCGTCCTTCCCCTCTGCGGCTGGAAGGAGTCATCCTGTGGGTGTGTGGTTTCCATGGCTAATCTTCCTCCTCGCAGGTGCTGCTGTCAGGCTGCAACCAAGGGCAGAGCGGGGACTTGGTGTCACCCTGGTCAGCATGGTCAGCCCCTGACTTGGTGCTCCCATCTGCTGCCGCAGACCTGTCAGGGGCTGGAGACTCACCCACTGAAAATATCTGAATTACCGTATCAGCTGCGGCTTGGCTGTGGGTCCTGCTGAGTACCCGTGGCTGGACGCTTTCCACTGCTAATTGGGATCGCTTGTCTGTCTCCTGGCTCGCCTGCCATCCTCACTCACATCCTTTGTGCTGTGCGTTGGCAGAGAAAGCAGCGGGATGCATCCAAAGGGCGCTGGGCGTGCGTGCCGGTGCAGCCCTCGCTCGTCCAGCAGCCCCCCGGGCAGAGGCACAGAGCTCGGCTGAGCACCCCGGGCCGGCGTGGAGATGCTGGGGCAGCAGTGCTGCAGCTGTTGAGGGAAACAGTGACATCTCAGTGTCTTTTGCACTTTAAAAAGAAATCAATATTTTTTTTTATGCTTCTATCACTCAAACCCAGCTGGAGCAATTTAAATAATTGGAGCAATTTGAATGATGGAAGCAACTTAAATAAGCTACAGAAGCCCAGCCCTCGTGTCCGGGGCTGGCAGCCTGCGCGGGCAGGCGAGGTGCCTGGCGGTTTGGGTCGGTGGTGACACGGAGCTTTGGCACCAGGTGAGGGACAGTGGCACTGCAGCAGTTTGTGCCGGCACCATCAGGAACCTGCAGCACCCCTCCTGTCCTCCCGGTGATTTTTAAGATAACTACTCGGTTTGGGGTGATCACAGACTCTGCCTAAAGGTATTTTGTGGCAGCGCCGTTGCAATGTGGAGGCAGCAGCTGCAACTGCCCAGGAGATGCTTTGAAGAAATTGGTTTTCAGAGCAAGTGTCAGTGAAGCTGTCAGGTCTGTATAGGAAGAACGAGGTGAGTTTTTCTCCTCTTATGATGACTGATGTCAGAGCTGAAACACCTCCTCAGCTAACGGGATGGGTGGTAATTAGAGTTGTGGCTATATAAAAATGGAAGCTGGTTGTTTACTGAGCTGGTCCTGCCTGAGGATTTATTCCTGGCCTGGCTGGTGGAAAACCTTTGAATTACCTCCCCTTCTGCAGGTGCTGGGGCACCTCTGGGTGCTGGGAAGGTCCCCTTCCTCCCCAGCTCTAGCTGCAGACGGGTGCAGCCCAGCCCTGTGAGGAAGGGGAGTGTCTGCTTGTGTTTCGGTGGGCCTGGCGTCCCACCAGCCCCGTCTCCCCTTCCCCCTCCTTTATTTATAGCATTTCACCAACATCTGGAGTTTGAGCTGATTCGGTGCTGGCTGACTCTGAGGTGGGGGATGGAGTTGGGCGCAACGCATGCGGCCGGGGAGGAGGGGAGCCCCCGGGCCCTTCCCAGCAGCATGAGGGGGGCTCCAGCATCCCGGCGTGGACCTGAGGACCATCCAGGGGTTAAGAAACCCTGGGAGTGCCCTCACTCCGCTTTTCTCAGCAACTGGTGGTGGGGATGGTGGGAGAGCTGCCATGTCCTTGCCCTGTGGCGCCGACCTGGGGGGGCTTTGCATCCCCCCTTGCAGTGCTGCCAGCCAGTGGTCCTGCTTTCTGGCTGGGTTTTGAGGCTCCTTTGACGTTTACCATCAGCAGTCAGCCCTGTCATCCTGTCCCCCCCCTCAGTGTCACCGAGGTCCGCCTGGCCTCAGGGGACGCAGGGCCACAATAGCCCCCTTTCTGGTGCTGCTTTAATGGGAAAATTTGAGTCATTCCTGGGGGAAGGGGAATGAAAACCAGGCCCAATGTAGCAGGCGGCGGGTCCCTGGCACGGCAGTGAATGGAGGCAGTAATCCTGCTCCTGGCCGTGGCAAGAGCCCAAAGCCTCCCCGTTTCTCGTGGCAAGCAGGGCTGCTGGCACCACTGGCAGCCACAGCGAGGGTTCCAGCTCCTCCCAGCTTTCCTCATCTTCGTAGTGTGAAAGACAGCGGGTTTTCACATGGAGGACACAAGGACACCCTTCCCCTTCCCAGATCAGGGTGTCTGCTTAAAGCTAAGTGCATCCCTAAATCTGAGTGAAGGCAGCAGCCTTTGAGCTTCCAACAAAATTGTGTTAATAATAGCAGTAATTAAAGCTTGCCCGCGGCTCAGCTCCCAGTATAACCATTGCTGCCAAGGGAGGGTACCCATGTCAGGGCGGGTGTAAATGGGCCCCTTGTTCTGGCGGTGCTGCAGCCCTGGGCCCCGTTCTGCGCAGGTTTTTCCCCCTGCTCAGCTCCTTCCCAGCGTTGCTCCTTGCCCTGAGCAATGTCCCTTGCCTCCCCCTTGGGTGTCCCAAGGTGGCCAGGAGGCAGCCCTGGTGGGCTCCACCAGCGGAGTTTCTCTTTTCAGGGAGCAGGCGAGCAGAGGAGCCGTTTTCTGACTGAAACCACATGCGAAAGGAGAGGAAACACCACGGGGAGCTGACTTGAAAGAAAATATGTTAACAACGTAAATTAGGCAGGAATGCTCCTGCCTGTGTTTTCTCCAGCTTGGCAGAGCGGAGGAGGAAAGGCTTGATGTGTCGCAGGGTGATCCAGAGCCTGGAGTACCTCCAGGCCGTGCGTTTCCTAACAGCAGTGGTTAGAGGCTGTTCACCTGCCCCCAGGGAACAGCAAAGCCCCCCGAGATGGGCCATGGAGGGGTGGAACTGGTCCTGAGAGCAGCCCCAAGAGTGCTGGTGGGTGCGGAGTGCTGTGGGTGAGGTGGTCCCAGGCAGGATTGAGCCGATTAGGTGGCAAGCCCTGATCTCTGGTGATTACGGTGCTGTGACGGGGCCAAGGCGGCCGTCACACCCGCAGCAGATGAGCTCAGCTTGGTTTGAGCAAATCCCTGTTCTGGGGGGACACGTGGGGCCAGAGCTCCCGCTCCCCTCGCAGCGTGGCCGTGGGACACTGCACGCTTCCCAGCTGTGCCAAGAGCATCCCTTCAGCCTTGGAGG
The DNA here is from genome assembly GCA_013399095.1 of Psophia crepitans. Taxonomy (NCBI): domain Eukaryota; kingdom Metazoa; phylum Chordata; class Aves; order Gruiformes; family Psophiidae; genus Psophia; species Psophia crepitans. Next base: position 758,820 of record VWZZ01004646.1, on the reverse strand, counting down.
AGGTTCGGCGCCTTTGCTGAGGCGTGCAGCAGCATCGTGGCTTCAGCGCACTGGTCTGCAGGAGCTGCTCTGCCCCGCTGGGACCCATGGAGCCCCTGTGGCAGATGGTACCGACCCGGCCTCGGCCGCTAGACTAGCTCCGTGTCTGTGCATGTGTTTGTGCTCAGCCTTCCTCCTCTTCCCCTGGAGACCCCTGGGGAGGTGGATGTCTGTGCTGGCACTGGTGTTTTATTCTTGGGAGAAACCCCTGAAGTGTGACTTTTCAAGGCATTTTAGCCTGTGGTGGGGTGGTGGGGCTGGAGATGGTGCTGGGACCTGAGGTGGCTGCACATGGCCGCTGCCAGCTCTGAGTGTCCTGGGCAGGGAGAGGCCCACGGTGGTTCCTGTGGCTTTTTGGGCTGCCCTGCAGTGAGTTCGCATTCTGCAGCCCGCAGCATCCATGTTCCTGCTCAAGAGCGTGTGCTGGTGCCTGTGTGACCAAGGTCTTTGAAAGGCCCTTTTCATCCCCAGCCCTACTCAAAGTCAAGCTGTGAGTGCTGGTTTGAAGGCATGGATTAGTTTTGTGTGTTGGTGCCCTTCGGGGAGGCAGTGGGCAGGGGTGGGGGAGCACAGGGGCAGCCCTGCCCCACTGAATCAGTAGTGCTGGCCAGCAGGTCTCTGATGCCGGTGACCTTGAGCTGAGGCTGGCATGTGGGTGCTGGAGCCAGGGAAGGACTTTTCTAGGGACAGGGAGGTTTTGCTTGGACAGCAAAAGAGGTTTTGCTTGGAGCATGGCAGGGGCTGCTCTGCTACCCCTCTAAATCCAGGAGTTGAGTTTGTTTCAGGAAAAGCAAAGACCAAAGTGCTGTCAGTTTGGCATTTCTGCAGGTGAATTCTGCTTGCATGAAGGCTGGCACCTACTAATTAATTGCATGGAAACCCCTCATTAATCAGAGTTGGTGACATTTATGATATGTCCGTGGTGGAGTGTGCCTGAAACATCTGGGTGTATGAAATGGGAATGGTCCCGGTCTCTGCAGGGAGCTGCATGGGGGTGGCAGGAAGCCTGTGCTGTGTCATCCTGGTGAGCCAAGGGGTGTCCCGGGGGTCCCTGACTCCCAGCAGCACCACTGGAAACTCTGAGAGGAAAATCAGATGCTGCAAGAGTTGCAATGAGATTGTGAGAGCTGGCAACACCCAAGCAGTTAGTGGGACTTTTTATTATTATTCAAAGTGTTTCATTGTTATTTAATGTCTCGTTTGTACATTTTAAAATGGACCAGCTTGAACAGCGTTTCCGAAACCTTTTGCCTTCTAAAATGGCAATGATTTGCCTCAAGTGGCAGCTCCAGGGGTGGTGCGGTAACGCGGCTTATTGTCCAAGCAGCGTTTATCTGCACACGCACACATGCTGGCGGATGGGTACAGACAGCGATGCTTGCAGTTGGAGTACGGCACGCCGTTGCTTCTTAATCCAGTTGAGGAAATTAGTGACCGCTGGTCATTGCTTTCTTTTGCAATTTTTTTTTTACGTGCAATTTCTTTGGCATGCAAACAGACAAAAAATACAGTTAATTTTTGTTGGCTTTCTAGTATATGCGTGAATCTAACTTACTCAAACTGGCTTTCATGTTCTTGGTGTGTGAAAGGGCAGCGCAGCCTCCTCTGGAGCAATACCTAAGCGTTTCTGAGTGCTGGCAGGTTTCTGGGGAGCCCAGATAACGTGCCACTATTGCAGGGAACACTTCGTCGCAGGGCTTTGGTTTCACAAAGGCAAAATTCCCCCGGGAGCTTAGGAAATATCTTCCCAGAACACAACCAGGGAAACGTTGGCACTGGTTGAAAAGAAAATAAATAGCAGAGTTGGCAAGAGACGCAGCAGCTCCCCGTCAACAGAGCACGTAAGTGCAAAGTGTTTGAGCATGTGCTCGGCTCTGGGTGAAGCGAGGGGAGCGTCGGTGTTTGCTTAATCCCAGAGAGGGGCTTTGCAGAGTTGTGGTCTAAGACCTGTTTTTTCCAGTGGCCGAGGATTGCGTTAGTCAGGAGGTTTAAGAGTCCAGCGAAAGCCCTGGATCATCTCTGCAGGACGATAAGCAGTTTTGCCCAAGGATTTCTGGTCAGACCAGATGCTCAATTGGGGTTTTATTTATTTATTTTTAAAACAAAGGTCTTGAATTAATTTCAGTTAAGGACCTTGAATTCAAGACATTGTGGTGAAAGCAGAGCAAGCCCGTGTAGGACATGGCACCAGTTACCACCCTTCACAGCCAAAAGGATCCTGCAGACGAAGCTGTCCCTGTGCAGTTTATTTATTGAGTAATTTGATTTCACTGGTGGTCCCAGGGGATTTCCCGAAGCCGGAGGGACTGGCCCTGCTGGCCCAGCCGCCTGCCGAGCCCCAGGGATTCCCGTGCTGGGAGGGCAGCTCTAGTGTGGTGTTTTTGGGTGATTTTCTTGGTGCTTTCGTACGGCTGCCAGAGCTCTGACCCTGTAAAAATGGAGCAAGAGAAAAATGGTTTTAAAAAAAAAAATCCTTTTTAAACCCAAATAGGTGATCCCAGATGCGTTCCTCTCTGCTTATGAGACGTGTCCCCTTTTCCTCGCTGCACAGAGTCCCGTGCATCCTTTAAGGTCGCGCAGATCTGACCCCTCTTTGGCACATTGAATCATTTCCTGTTTTCTTCGGTTTTTAAAGAACTCCAAGGCAAGCTGGAAATGTTTGCAGATAGCGTGAACTAAGTGCTGCGGGGCCATGGGAAAAATACAGGCGTGCTAAATCTGCAGAGGGAGAGGATGCGAGTGCGGGGTCGTGGCAGGCGGAGGGGCTGGTCCCGGTCGGGCTGCGCTGGCTTTGCTGACCAGGTAGCTGAAGCGCTTTGGGAGCCCTGCCGTGTTTTGGCAGGAGCTGGTTTTGTCAGTCTGTGAATATTGCACTGATGGCCTCAGTGTTGATTTGAGACTGATGATTTGAAGGTTGCACTGATGATTTTTCATTTTTAAGAACCGATTTGCTTGTTGGGGTGTTTGATGCCAAGAACATCTCCCCAGGCAGGTTCCTGTGGGTCTCTTTTCCTCCAAAACTTGTCCCGGTAGCATCCGCACGCCCCCAAGCTCAGCTGCAGCGTGTGAGCAGTTGGTAAGGCTTTACTTGTGGCTTCCTCAACGCTTTTTTTTTTTAATAAAATACTGCATTGTCAAGTTAATATCTGTAAATGTGCAGTTACAATTTGCAGCTGGTCCAGGCAAGCTCTGATGCCTGTGATGGGTGGTGCCAATGGCAGCCCTCATTTGTGAGTTCTTTTTGAGGAATTGGGTGCTCTGGCTCCGAGGACTCGGGGTGGCCGATGTGTCCCTCCTGTGCCAGAGCAGCGGCATCGCATGCAGCTCTAACCTGGTGCCTAGTGAAGGCTGGTCATCTTGCACCCTTGTTTCTACCCAGATGTTGGGACTGAGGTGATCAAGCTGGTCCTGAGTCCTAAGCCATCTTTGTCCCCCCGGGCAGTACAGCCATGGCCAAAATTCCCCCTGCTTTTTGCTCCAGGACTCTGGGACCCATCTCAATGCTCACTGTCCAAGGGCGCAGTCGACATGCACCCATGCAAACGGGAGCAGATGGGTGCAAGCGGGAGCAGCTCCAGCTCTTACTTTGGCCAGGCGTTGCTGAGTACCGGCACTTGGCCCTGGAGAAGGCTTTGCTCTTGCCTCCCTGTTTTGGGGTTTGGTGGGGCTGGGGTCCCACAGGGGCTGTGTTTGGAAGAGCAAGTCGCAGAGGGAATGGAGGAGGCGGTTTGGTGTCATCAGCTGCCCTGGGAAGATGAGGCCTTAAGTGACGGAGAGGGAAGCGTTGCTTTTTTGCATTTATATTCCCAACAAAGGGCTACGCAGAGATGGAGGCTGCACTCGTACCAGAGCCATCCCCCGAACTCTTCCAACCCACCGTGAACCCCACCAGCTTGAGTGTTTCATAAACAGCTTGAGAAAAGCTGTGCTGGGATATTTCTTTACCTCCTGCTGAGCCGGTGGGTGCGTGCGGGGTCAGAGCGAGCGCCGGATGGGGTGAGGGTGAGTTTCCCCCACAGTGAAGCAGTCGTGGTGGGGTTCTGCCTCCCCAGGTGCCATCCCTAGGTCTCACCCCATCTCCAAGGCTCATCCCATGGCATTAAAGCCTGTGACAGTCAGTGCTGGGGGGTGTCCGGAGCCGCTGCTTGCAGGGTGGCCACAGTGGTGGCTCGCAGCACAAGCACACGTGCTCTCTGTGGCACGAAGCGGGCAGTCCTTGCTGGGATTATTTGGACTTACCTCTCTTCATCCGTGACCTCTGTCCCCTGCCAGTGGCAGCGGTGTCACCCCAGCTGGGTGAGTTTGTGTGACTGGTGGTGTCTGTGCTTGGTGCTGGTTGATGCCCTGTGCCTGGGGATCTTCTGGCCCTGAGCTCTGCAAAGCGGGGAGCCCAGCGGGGAACAGGGACGTGCGTTGAGTAATTATTGTGTTTTGCCGTTCGTGTTAATGCGGTGCCCGTAGGTGGGCACCGTGCCCTGGGGGCGGAAGGGTGCTGCGGGCTCCTCTCTCTGTCCCCGTTGGCAGCTGGTGGCTGGTCCCTGGGGGTGACAGCTCTGCATGTCCCCACCTGATAGTGCTCTGGACAATCACTTCTTTGAGGGGATGAAGGAGACGGGATCAGTCCCCAAAGTGTCTTAGCTGTCATGGCCCCGGCAGCTTGCCATCAGTGCCCGGCCACCCGGTGATCAGCTTGCTTGCACGTTGTGCTCCTCCTGTGGGAATTAGGCACTGACCCTGGGGGTGCTGTTGGTCGACCACCAGTGTCTCCATGGGGAGCCGAGAGATCAGCAAGTGCTGGGGAATTGATTCAGCTCGTTCCTGCCCTCTGTATTTGCCCCACCGTGACTTGCAGTGGCCAAATATCACCTTGTGTAATTGCAGACAGAGTTATTGCCCATCATCATGGAGGCACACAAGGACCCTGTGGATAGTCCGGCTTCACAGTGGCAGTGGGAAAGGTCCTTTGGCTTGTGTGGCCCTTGCCGTGCAGGGCACATGTGTGCAGCTGGAGCCCCTTAGCATTGTCCCTGGTCCCCCACATGGGTGGTGGCCAGTCCAGATGTCCTGGGCATCAGCCATGGGTGCCCTCAGCTCCCACAGCCCTTCCCGGAGAGGAAGCGGAGTTTAAGCAACATTGAGGGTGTTTTGCAGAAATAACCCCAAGGTGCTGGGAGTGCAAGGAGCTGCTGGCACAGGCAGTTCCTGCACGGTGGGTAGGAGCCCTGGAACTGTCCGGGGAGGGAGGACATCTCTGGGCATGTGGCAGGAGGGGGAAGGAGTGCAGGTTTGGTGTGTTACAGTACCTCTTGGCGAAGACAGGAACATGGGGAAAATTGCTGCGTGGGTTTTTAATTTGAAAGGAAAGGCTGTAAGAGATTTCACCATAAATGCAACCTGAAAAAAATGAGGTCTGTTAGGGAGAGGGGAGTGGCATTTCTTTTAATGAAAGATTAAAAGTCAGCCACAGGGGATGTTTTCCTTAAACCACAGATGAAAATGAAAACCCGTATCTCTGAGGCAGCTCTTGCTGGGGACGTGGTGCTGTGCCATGAACCGGTGCTGCCCAACGCGTGGGCTGGGAAGGGACCGTGGGGAGAGCAGCGTCCGAGGGCACCTAATGGGTCCTGCAGACCTGGGGAAAAGCTGGTGTTTGCTTCCCTGGCTGCCCCAAGGAGCCATAACGTATTTTCCTTTGGATGGGGGAAAGCGCTAAACTCCTCACGTGTTCCTGCACCGTTCATCCTGCATAAACCTCAGCCTTTCCATGCTGTGGGGAGCTGTTAGGCACGGGGTTCATCACCCCAGCCCCCAGAGCGCCTCGGCTGGGAGCTGATCAGACCCGCGGGTGATGCCAGTGTGACCAGGACCAAGGGCACGGCACTGCCTTAAATAAATAACTAAGGTTAATCCAGTGTCTCGGTGAGCCCATGTGCTTCGCCTGGGCTCTCGGGTTTGGTTCCTCCCCACCCGGGGCTGCAGCCGTGGGGCTCGGCTGCTGCTGGGGAGGGTCTCGGCATCTGGGCGGATTTTATCTGGGCTGCCTCTGGTGAAGGAAATGCATTTTTTGTTTTGTTTTAATTTGTTCTGGAATGGTTTCGGACAATTGATTTTCTAAAATAGACTCAATGAGAGGAAATTCATTTGTTAAGCTGTCCCTGTTCAGGGGAACGGGAGGACGGGGTGCAGATATGGTGCTTCCTTGGTAGTTTTGTTTATGATCGCATCTGCTCTAGAGCAAAACCAAACCTATAAATTTAATGTTTTGTCTCCCCCCCCATCCCCTCCTCTGTTACTCAGGATTTAAACGGACAGAAGGAGCTGTGCCCACGTCTCTGCCACCTGAAGAAAGGCCCTAATGGCTACGGCTTCAACCTGCACAGCGAGAAGTCCCGGCCGGGGCAGTTCATTCGCTCGGTCGACCCCGACTCGCCAGCGTCCAGAGCAGGGCTGCGGCCCCAGGACCGGCTGGTGGAGGTAACAGTGCGGGGACTCGGCACCTCCCTTCCGGGGGAGACTTCGGGGTTTCCTCGGCATGTGCTGCACAGGGATGTTCAATCCTGCCCAGCCTGGCAGGAGCAGCGGGTCCTGTCCCCATCTCGCAGGTGGGGAAAGGGACAGCTGAAATGATGGGACCTGTGGGAAGCCTGAAGCTGAAATCAGCCCCTATCCCTTGAGCTTTTCCATCATATCTGCCCAGTGTTCCTCTGAAATACAGAGCCGTAAGTCCGATGTGGGTGCTTAGGCAGTGGCTCTGTGGTCCTTCAGCAGCTCATTAAGAGCCAGCACTTGAGTGCTGCAATTTAGATGCTGCTGCTGGCTCCAGCTGGCACAGAGAAGGGTCAGAGCATGTGAACTGCTGCCCCTGCGCCCATCTGGGTGCCTCAGGATGTCCCCTGCTTGGGGTGGGGTATGGCTCCTTCCCCAGGGGGGTGAGCTCCAAAACCCTCCCATTGGGACCGAGCCGTGGCCCTCATCGCCGGCTCACAGGGCAGAAGGGGTTTGCACTCCTGGAAAACGCTTGCATCCTGCAGAGCTGGGTGGGTTGGGGAAATATTGAGACCAAAGCACTCGCCCGCTTTCTGGCACCATGAATAATTGTCCCCCAGGCGGTGGGAGCTGCTGCCTCTTCCCAGCACCTGAAAGTTTAATGCTGGGAGCAGCATGGGGCCAGGGCCGGGAGTGGGGCACCGGTGGCAGCAGCTCCCGGCAGCACGGTGTCACGGCGAGGCATTGTGTTATTTATTTATCAGTGCTTGGCAGAGTGCCTGGCACACACAAAGCGGTGAGGGGTGAGCTGGCGAGCTCGGAAATCTGATGCCTTCCATACCCACTCTTTGGGGCTTTCATAAATATTTGATGCCCCCAGCCCTGCTGCACTGGGAGTGCTGGGGTGGGGAAGAGCAGCCCCGTGTCACCTAGCCAAGCTCAACCAGGGGTGAGCACTGGGCATGAATCAGGGTGACCTGGAGCGGCAGGAGGATGCTGCCAGGGACAGAGAAGGGTTACAAGTAGGCAGCTGAGGTTGCCAGTGAGATGCGAAGCCTGAGGAGGGGGTTCCTGTTCTGTTCCAGCCCTTGCAGCTATGTTCTGGCCCTCAGGACCTGCTTCTGCCCTGGGTTTGTGTTCAGGAGTTCAGAATGCAAGGGGGACCCCAAAGTTTGGAGCTGGCCCAGCTCAGGCTCTGCAGGGTTCGCCTGTTTTGTTCGTTTGCGATGGGAGCAAGCATCTGCCTCCTCTGGGTGTTGCCGAGGCTGTCGGGTGTCTCCAGCTGTGACTTTGCACCAAGAGGGTTCACCAACCTCATCTGCTGTCCTGCTGCCCTGGGATGGGGCAATGCCGTGCTGGTGTAGCCCGGCTCCCTGCGGGGACGCTGGGATGCTTGGCCCCCCCTCCCTGGCTCGGTCCCTGGCTCTGGCATCAGTGGGGCCTGGCATGGGAGAAGGCAGTTGTGTCTCTGCAGGCAGAGGAGGGAGATAAAAATGTGTTGATGCTGGTGATCTGGGCAGCTGTGGCCCTGCAGGAGAGCAGGCGTGTGCATCCAAAGCATGCAGTTACAATGTCATGCGTGGCTTAGAAAAACAAGCAAAACCTGCTGTCCGCCTCTAACGAAGGCCTTTCTAGACAGATTTCTGAAGTCCTTGATTTGTTTCAGAGAGCTGTAGTAACAGATGAGCTATTTTAAAAAGGAGGTTACTCCGTTCCTGGTGCTGTCTGTACCACCAGCACTCTGCCCTTCTCCACCCACGCTGCATTAGCACATCTCTCTGCGGTCCTGTGGGCAGGCGCCTTTGGATGCCAAAGGCAGGACGGGAGGCAAAGGGTGGGTTGAGCTTTGCTGGAGAAGGGCTGGAGCATCAAAAAGAGTTTATCACACCAAAGCGGGTCCACCAGCAAGGGGCCGGGTGGTGCAGAGACCTTCCCCAGCGGGACAAAGGGTGATTCATTCTCCGCCACAAACAATGCCTTGAAATCACAATTGTCCCCTCGCTGCAGGGAACAATCTGGAGCAGAGGATCACGTTTCCCAGTAGGTCCTGGCTTGCACGCAAGGAAGGGAGAAATGAATCTGTGCGGCAGGTGTGAGGACTCGCCCACCAGGGACATGGGAAATCCGTGGTTTTCCATCACGGAGGAGTGCATGATGGCGTGGTGATGTCGCAGCTGCCTGGGCAGGGCTGGGGAGCAGGACATGCCAGTGATCCCCAGCCCACTGCCCACGCACGTGGTTGCACCCCGTGGGCAGCCCTCAGGTACCTGGGGTGCATTGAAGGTGAAGGCTCAGCTTGAAATCATTGAAGAGCGGAGCCAGGCAGACTTTGGCAGGACATGGATGGGAGAGGTGATGGCGGAGCCTGGGGTCTGTGATTCATGACTGGACATGTTTGGGATGTGGGCAGAGACGTGCAGTAACGCAAAGGATGCTCTGGCAGAGGTGGGGAGGGTGGTAGGAGACTGTGGCTGGCTCAAGAAGGGGAAGGACAAAGCCTGTAGTCTTCCTATCATCCAATTAAAAAGGAAAAATTTCACCCTTAGGGGATGAGGAGGCTGCTCTGGGGGTCTGCGAACCGGGACCAGTATCTCTGCTGTGGGGGGCTCAGACTTGGGTTCTGATGCCGTCACTTTGCAGGTGAACGGCATAAACGTGGAAGGCCTGCGGCACTCGGAGGTGGTGTCCCACATAAAGTCCAGGGAGAACGAAGCCAGGCTCCTGGTGGTAGACCCTGAAACAGATGATTACTTCAAGAAGCTGGGGGTGACCCCCACAGAGGAGCACACCAAAGGTGAGACCTCGCTTTCCCTGGGCGACCCTGTGCCATTCCCATGACTCACCCTGTCATGGGTGGGACTTCAGAAGTGAGGGAGAGTCATGTTTTCCTTCTGTCTCATCCCTTGGTAGTTTCCTGAGCACCACCCAGCTATTTATAAATAGTGAGAATACTTCATAATCTAGCCATAAAACAATTTGTTATTTTTATGCAGTGAATAATTAATTTAGCCACTTCATGGCAGCAAGTTCCTGAGGCAGAGTGTGGCAGGATTTGAGGGGAACTGGGTGCTTGGTGAGCGATGAGCTCACGGAGGGGTGCTCACATGGGACCCGTCCATCGGGTTGGGGCTGGGAAGCCTCTCTGACAGCAGTTCCTTGGTCTCCTCCATTTTTGGCTGCAGCACCCACACCCTGGGAGACCAGGTGTCTGGTGTCGGAGCGGATGGACCTGTAGGACCAGGGGAGCAGAGCGGTCTGCCTGGGGTGCTGAGCTGGGGTCTCAGGAGGGAGTGCAATAAATCCCCGGTTGTTCTTTGCTCTGGCGAAGGAACCTGAGGGTGCGTTGAGAAATGCCGGAGCAAACGCCGTGTGTGCACAGGGGGAAGGGTGTCACGCCACGGTGATCACAGGGGTGGCTGTCGCAGGAAATGTTTTCCTTGCTGTTGAAAGCTGGCAGAGAAAGCTGCCGGTCCACTGCTCAACCTGTTGTGCTGCAGCTCCTGGGTGGGGAGGGAGCGGGGCACTCGCCGCCCCGTCCTGCCCCCCCCAGCTGAATGGGGAGCTCTGTTTCCCAATACAGCTATTCCTTATCTGATCTGCACGCCGGCTCCCTCGGGTGCTCAATGGGGAGATTTGTCCAAAGAAATGGGTCAAACAATGCTGAGAAGCACATGGGGCGAAAGCGGTGTCAGATGCTCCGCGTCGGTTCGAGGAGGAGCTGGAGCGAGAGCTGTCTGCTGGCACGAGCCATAAAGGAGCCCTTGTTCCCTGGGGCGGGGACATAGCCAGGGCCACGGACACGCTGGGGGGAGTGGGTGGGTGGGTGCGTGAGCCCCTGCCTTGGTTCTACAGTTCTTGCTGTCGTCTTGAGGTCTTCATCAGAGATCAGTGAGAATTGGGTCTGCCTGATTCTGCTCAAGAACCCTAAATTTGTAACTGACGCTTTTGCACCAGCACATGCTCAAAATTATCATTTGGGCTTTTTTTTTTTTTTTAACGAGAAACACAAAGTTGCCATAATTTGCACTAGGAATCCCTGCAGCTCACACTGCGGCACCCAGGTCGGTCCCTCAGGAAGGCCAGCCGTGCCGTGGGTGGCGCAGGGAGACGATGGCTTTGGAGCTGTGCCGTCAGCTGCCCTGGGTTTCGGCAGTTACAAGCCACGTTTGGAGCCACGCGCTGCTCTTGCTCCCCTGGATTTTGGGTTACACAGCGACGTGCAACCACATAGTCTGCTGCTGAGGTGCACAGTGGGAGGGCTTTGCCCCAAGAAGCATTCATACTCGACGTAATTCAGATATTAATCCTGTCACAATTAACACATCTGTTAGCCTGGGACAGATGAGACACGGTAATACTTTCAGCAATGACTTGATCGTAGTAACCAGCAGCTCATCTGCATAAAATTGGCTATCGTGTGGAATGTTGTTAGTGCGAATTGTTGGAAGTGTGGGAAAAACCAACCAAAACCAAAAAACCCAGGGTACCCGGTGAGTGGGTGGTTTGCCACACACTGTTGTGACACCAACAAGGTGCTAATTTTGGTGAAGAACGTTGGGTTGTGTTTTAAGACTTCTGATTAAACAGCTTCTGAAGAAAAATTACATAACAGTCAAAAAAAATGGGAGAGCGCTGAGTTTAATGCGCATAGGAAGAAGTTACTTGGTCCCCTTCCTGGAACATGTTTTTTCCTGATAAAAACAGAGTAAAATCAAGTGAAGCCAGGGGAATTGGAAAGAATTTGGTTCCAGAAGGGCATAAGGGGAATGGGTGGGTTTTTGCCTGGGCTTGGAGGCAGCACAGGGCAAAGTCAGGAGACAAGACATGCTGAGCTGGTGGGGTGGGCGAAGGAGAAAGCGGGCTTGGGATGGCCGGGTGGGGGATATTGAGGGGTGCCTGCCTGGGACCTGAGGCCAGCCGTACCCGCTGAGTGTGTTGACCATCTATTTTCTTTGTCACCTATAGGTGTGGTACCTCAGCCCATGACAAACGGATCCGCACAGACTCAGGTGAGTGCTTGCCTGCTCCGGGATGCCCCCATGGCCGGGGTGGCTGGGCAGCGTCCCACGTTAGCTTGGTTTAGGGAGGCGTGTTGGAGTGATCAAGAGGGATCAGGGGCGAGAGGCCGGGCTCCTGGCGTGCCGGCTTTCCTCGGCTCCCACCTGTGTGACACGTCGGGATGACTTGCCAGCCTGCAGAGCGGAGGGGAATGCTTATGATGTCCCCAAGGGCCGTTTAGCTCAGCTTAGCTCCCGCTGGCAGGTTTTAATTGCTTCTTGCTGCAGCATTAATTTAGGGGTTGAACAAGGCTGGCATCAGCCCCATTTAACCACTGTTCCCAGTGACCGAGGGAAGAGGCGAGTGGCTGCCCGGCTCTGGCAGGACAGGGACTGTGCTCAGCCTGGCGCGAGGGGTGCGGGAGAGCAGCGGCTCTGCCGGCAAATCCCAGGGGCATTGTGTGTGCATGTGTGTGTGCACGTGTGTGTACATGGTCCCTTTGGCAGGACCATCCCCTGTCCCTGGCGTTGCTCTCTGGGGTGGCTGTGATGTCTGTCCCCACCAGGATAGAGCATTTTTCTGCCTAGGTTTTCTTTCTAATTCTGTCTTTGTGCAAACTGGATTAACATTTTAATTTCCACTAGCTGAACGGAGGATCCACATCTTCATCTCACAGTGATCTTCAAAGTCCTGGGAAGGAATCAGAGGTAAAAGCCCCAAACGTTCCCCCTCCCTTGTATGTACCATTGTAGGTACGTACTTACGGAACTGTGTAACAGTGCCTTTCAATGAGCGTTCAGTTTTGTCTCGCAGACCTGGGTACACTTGTATCCAGCCAGCAAACAAATTTCAGAGTTTTCTTTCATCCCTTGTACTGTAGATCTGCATGAAACAGAGCTGTGAGCTGCCAGCAGCTGCTGGTTCCAGGGCAGAGGTGGCCACTGGGATGGATCAATAACTCCTTCAGGTGGCTGGCCAAGGGCTTGGAACCCTCAAGGTGACATGTGCTGTAGCAGCACAAGCTGCTGTCAGAGAACATTCTTTCCCCTCTCTGTCCAGGGGACAGAAAAGCTCATGGGGGCTGCGTGGGCTGTGCCAGCAGCAGCAGATGTCCCTTATTAATGGGCGAGTTCTGCAGGGGTGCTCCTTCCTGGCTCTGGGAGGACTTGTGGGTGCTTGTCCCTTCAGGCATCCTGACCTCGGGGAGGAGGCGGCACTGCCCCAACCCGAGGAGAACGTCAAGGGGCAACGGCAGTGAGTTAATTGCCACTTTGTTGGGCTGTGACAAATAGTTTGAAAGAAGGTGTAAGATGAAAGGATATCTACAGAGTTTTGGCTCTTAAGTGTAATTATACTGATGAGCTACAAGGGCAGGAGGCGAGGCCGCAGAGCCAGGAGGGCAGGAGCAGCGGAGCTGTGAGATTCAAGCGCTGCTAACAGAAACAAGGCAGGCTAAAATTTAAAAAAGCCGACTTGCTTTTAGCTTGGGGCGCGGTGGATTTATCGCAGTGTTTAAAGGAGCTGCTCAAGACAGGAAGAGAGTGGATTTAGTGACCCGCAGGGCTGCCTGCCGTACTGGGGCTGTTTCTCTGGCGGAGCCTGGCTGAACGCTGCAGCGAGGGGCCGGGGAAAAGGCAAACCTCGCTGTGCTCAGTGAACAAGCGACCAAAAGTAAACACAAGAGATAGATTTGTATTCTCTTGGTGTTACTAATTTAGCAGGGTTTTTTCTTAAAATAATAAGCAGATTTCAGAAGTGCTCAAAAATTTCTTTAGCGTGAGGCTCTGCTGAAAACAGAGGAATGTCTCCCTCCATGCACCCCACTCTGAGGGGTGTCTGCCGGTTCTCAGTGCTTGTGCTGGCCCCTGCCCCAAGACGGCTGGGAGTGGGAATCTGATGGCAGCAAGTGCTCCGCAGCCTCCTCTGAGCACCCAGAGCCCCCAAAACACCTCGAACGCCACCTGTGTCTGAGAGCTGTGGCCAAACGCCTGCAGTCTGGCATCTCCATTTCTCTCTGAGCACTAAATAATACATGTCCTGATCCAATGGCTCCTGCCTTTGGAAAACCAGGCTGTGTCCCAGTGCCCGAGCGCAGTGTTCATCCCATGGAGTCACCTGTGGGCTGTTTCAGAGGTGGCTGTCCCACCTCTGCACTGGAAACCAGAGTTCCCGCGGGGTGGCGGGGGGTTTGCCTGCGGCTCTGCTCCCCAAGTCATAGCCTGGCGTGCGCATTCAAGCCACCACCCGGTTCACTTTGCATTCGTAAGCCAGAGCAAAGCTGGAGCTGTTATCTTGCCGTGCTGGTAGAAGACCTGCCCATGGTTATCAGCAGGGTTTGTGAAATCATTATTTTAGAGTTTTGCATGCGTGGTAGAGCAGCAATGTGAGTAGGCAGGCTTTAAAATGTTTCCTTAAAGCCAAAGGTCTCGACTCTGTATGTTTGCCCACTATTGACACGAGCGCAGCGCTTGCAGAGCGCAGCTGTGCCGCTCCAGGGTGCAGCCGGGCTCCTCGGGCACCGCCACCCTGCCCGGCACCGAGACCGGGCGCTGGCAAAGCCTCAGTACAGATGTGATCAAAGTACTCGGCACAGATGTGATCGGCGAAGCAGAAGCTTTACGTTGCACTCGCTATGGAGCGTGCTGCCCACTGAAAGCAGCTCTGATGAGCCAAGTGCCGGCAGGGATGATGCTTCCCAGACCTGCGGGGTCTGAGGAGCCCAGAGGCCCAGTGCAGGGTCTGTCCCCAGCGGGGATGCAATGGAGTAAAAAGCATTTTGGCCAGGATGTTAACTGTACCCTGAGGGCTGGCTTTCACCTCCGGCAGGAAGGAGAGGGTCCAGGTTAGTGGAGGAGCACGTGGGGTGTCTGGTCTGAGGGCACACTGCTGCAGTGCCACTTTAGCAAGGACAGTTAATTTTCTTATAATAAAAATACTTTTATTAAGCAGACAGAAAGACGCTGTTTTCAATACAGTTCCCAAAGCAAACACTGCCTTGACTGGTGTCTTACGGCTGCTTTGCTGGGCACGGCCAGCCGGGTACACAGCCAGGCGCTGCGTCCTCCCACGTCCTCCCACGCACCCCCCACCCATGCCTGGGTTAGCTGTGGGTGCTCAGGGAGCAATCGGGTGCCTGGGCAGGAGAACACGGGGGGTGCCTTGCCGCAACCCCACCCTGTGAGCCCCGAGGCTCATCCAGCTTGATCCCTTGTCCCTGCTTTCTGCCTGTACCAGGGACTTATTTTTCATTTTCTGAGCAAGCGGAGCAGCTTGTTTTCCCTCTGACAGCAGCTTCTGTGTTTCTGCTTTTCCACTTCCAGCTGTGGCAGCCACACATTCTTCAGGCGGGGAAAAAAACCCCACAAAACACAATGTAGTAATTAACTCTTTGGCCACACGGATGCTGCCGCCGCCAGTGAAACCACAGACATGGCACAGGGGAGGGACTTTGACCTTCTGCTCAAAAAAACCCCCACCCCTACGTGTTTGCTTACCATGCACGCTGGAGGAAACGCCTCTCTTGGGGCTGTATGGGATGAAACGCTGCAGGACACCATGTCCGTGCTCGCGGCGGTGGCGGGATGCTGCCATGGGCTGACATCTTTTCTCCCTTCTCCGCGCAGGATGGAGACGCGGAGAAGAAAGACCCGTTTGAGGAGAGCGGGCTGACCCTGAGCCCAACGGCTGCCGAGGCCAAGGAGAAGGTGCGGGCCAAGCGGGTGAAGAAAAGGGCTCCGCAGATGGACTGGAACAAGAAGCGAGAGATTTTCAGTAATTTCTGAGCCTTGCTGGTGGCTGCCGTCCGCCGCTCTCCTGCCCCTGCCCCAGCTCGGACATTTCTGAGGTGCCTACGCCCTGTCCTTCAGTGTCCATGTGAGATGCTTTGTGCTCTGCTCTTCACTGGTTGCTTTTACAAGGCGTATTTTAAAGTCCTTTTTTTTTATTTTTTATTATTATTGTTACTCACCAGCAATTCTCATGAGACCAATGTGACCAAAGCTCCTTTTCTTGCTTGCTCTTCAGCCTGGCTCTGCTGCCTGCCGTCCCCCGATCCTATGAGAAAGGACTGGAAGAGTTTAACTCTTGTTTCTTATTGCATCATGTAGGCTTCTGTTACCTTTTTTTTTTTTGTTATCTGGAGTATTTGTTTTGGTTTTGTGGGTGTCCCAGACTGAGCCCCATGGGATGCTCTCTCCCCCCATGCAAATGTCTTATGGCCTCACACCCCCACTGTGGTGGGGGCCTGCAGGATGGGGTGTACCTGGCACCCCCTCCCCGGCTCCCCATCTGCAGCATTGACTACTCACACGATGGGAAAACAGACAGTGACTGCAAATTGCTCCTGTTGGCTTTGCTATTGAAACAAGAAAGTTTGTTCTGTTGTTTTTGTTTTTTTAATGAAGTCCCAGATGTTTCCAGTTAATTTAGGAGCCTCCCTCCCCACTAGTGACTTCTGCCCCAGCAATAAAAGCCCCTTTTTCATCCCTGACAGCTCTGCAGAGGGGAGAGGGCAGGATTTAAAAACAAAACCCAAACCCAGCAGCCCAAATGCCACAGGCCTCACCGTTCACAGCCATCGATGCAGGGAAGGCAGGGAGCGGAGCCAATCCTGCCCTACAGCACAAGGAGTGGCGCTGCCAGCCCAGCTCCGGCAGCCTTGCAAGAAGACAAGAGCCACGAGATGCTACACAACCTCTTTGCACAGACTGGAAAGCGAGCACAACCCAGCCCCCGTTTGCAGGGAGGACCGTGGAGATGCGGCTCTAGCTGTGGGCTTGGCGCTTGGGAAGCGGGGGCTCAGCAGGGGCTGTGCCTGGGTGCTGGAGCAGGGTCTGGGTCCCACCTGGTTTGTTACTTGTGGGCTGGGGTTTGGTTCCTGCAGCCTGTGAGGGTAACTGAGGGTCTGTCTCACCAGGGGGAGGGCGTCCTCTGAAGCCGTGGGGCTGGCCGCGACGCAGGCGGCGGTGTGATGGAGTGGGCAGTTGCTTTGGCTTTCTGTGGCCTCTTCTAATACCAAGAGCAGGGTGTTTTCAGAGCCTCAAAAACATATCTTTAAAGCATTACAAATTAAGCCTATTTAAGCTCTTTATTACTTGCCTGTGGCTGTAAAGGAGGGAAGATGACTAAGCTGCACCACACCACTCCCGCTGCAGACAGAGGTGTTTTACCAGGGCAGGGGCCCGGCCGCGCTGGGGCAGCCCCCTCCCTCCCACGCTCCGGCAGCTCCCCAAGCCCGGCCACAGCGGCTCAAATGCCACGGCGGCAGTGGGAGGGGACCGGCCACAGCAGGACAGTCGCGCACAGAACCGCTTCTCCCAGCTGTAAGCCAAGGGCAGCGATCGTTTGGATACCGATGACCATTTTAAACCACGTGGCTGTGGTTTTGCCCTGTGGTACAAGCCCGCGGCCTTTGGGTTAGTCGGTGTGCTACTACGGATATCGTAACGGCTGCGTATTTCCTAAGTGTTGAGCTAAAAGGTGCCTTACAACATTTACTGCGCTCCTTGGCAGTGCGGTGGGGCTCAGCCAGCAGCGGGTTGGTGTGGGGCAGGGGGGCTGCTGCTGCGGTGCCCTGCACTTGGCTTCATGGTGGGGAGCAGCTGGTGGCCATGGCTGTTAGCTGGCTGGCCGGGGAGCATGGAAAGCCTCAGGGGTGACGGAGATGAGTTCTCTTTTATGGAAGTTATATTTTAGGAACGTTGATGGGCTGAACAGGTTGAAAATAGTGTCTTTGGAGAGGAACTGGTGCAGGTGTTTGGCTATCGGTGACAAGACTGGCAGTGGGATGATGGCTCAGGATGCGGAGAGGTTTGCCTCCCCTCCAGGACTCGGCCATTAACAAGACACCTCTTCCCTACCCCACTTTGAAGACAATTACCTGCTTTCTTTTTGGTCCCCAAAATATTTGCTTCTATAAATCAGTAATCGTTTGAAGGAGCCCTTTGTCATGGTGTGCACGTTGCTTCCCGTGCCTGCATAGCCAAACCCCAGGCAGTGCCCCGGTCTGCACAGGGCAGAGCGCTCCCCATTACACTGACCTACCTGTTGTGCTCTCCGGTGCCTGTCAGAGAGCAAAGACCTGTTTGCAAATGCCCCGTTTCTCATACAAGACTGGACCACTGTAGTTGGGGGGGGAGAACATGTAGTTTCAAGTGCAGATCAAAAGAAATCAGGTGTGCAGATCTGTACTGATAAGATTTTAAAATCTTAATCTCTGCTTAGTCCATGGAAACTGCTCCTGGTTAAAGCACTTACTGTATTTCTGACATCTTGTAGCTCAGTAGTAATTACTCAGTTCCTGTACATTTAACTTGGAAAAAAATCAATAAAGTGTAAGGCTGTCAGCTGCATTGTAAAAACATAATGTACACTGCAATGTCAGTAATAAACTTCGTTTTTCCCTTGTACCAAGTACTTACTTGCTAGTTCCTCATCTGTTTGGTAGGGAACTTCAGAGCGGAATTACAGCCTCCTTTAGCACATTATAAACTTTGCTTCCTCCCTTGCCTGTTTAAAGAGTAGCTGGAATTATTCCTTTGAAGCTCTACAATGAAGTCAGCACTGCCCTTTCTTTGAAGAACAAAACACAGACAGTGGTGGTGTCCCTTCAATCAGCTTCAGGCACAGTAGCCTGGCTCCCGTGGCCGCTGTAACCCTTGCTGGCACATGCAGAACCCAGAGTGACCCTGGCTTGTCTCCTGACCCCCCTGCTCTGCATTCCAGCCCCCCTCCCAGCTCTTCTGCCACCAGGACCCAAAGGCCATCGGTTCTGGCTCGTGAAGTCTTCAGTTGTACCTTATTCATTGCAGTGCCCCTCGCTGCCCAGGCCTGGCAGGCTGCACGCTGCCTGCGCTCAGCTGGTTGCTATGGTCTCTTTGGTAAGGTCATCCGTGCTCTCCTGCCCGTGCTCTCCTGCCCCTGCCCTGTGTTGCACAGATGCCAGCAAACCTCATGAGTGGGGAAAAAAAACCAACCCACCACCTTTATTAAATGTGTATTTACAAGCAGCAGCAGGTCCTGTAGGACAAAGCACTTCTCTCCAGCTACTCCTGACGCGGGACAGCCTGCTGCTCTGCCAGGGCATGCTCAGGCACTCACACAGGCTGGAGCCTTTAGCACTGACGCAGCAGGACTGCTGCACTTTGAAAGACCCTTTTTCCTCTTGAGAGCTCAGCCATTGCCAGCGGCTGCTCCCTCCCCAGAGATGCTGAGCTGGCTGCAGCAGTCTCCTGCTCCCCTGCAGTCACACAGCCAGCCCCGTGCAAAGCACAGCTTTGCGAGGGCTCAGCTCCGGGCTGCTGCTGAGCCGAAGCAGCTTTGTTGCTCTGTGAAGACCGGATGATCCCTCAGCGTCTCTTAGCAGCTGGGCAAATGTCTTGATTGAGGCACTCGTTGCAGCGAGGATTCACAGGCAGGCAGGTCTGCTGGCCAAAGCCCACCAAGAGCCAGTTTATCTCCCTCCAGAGATCCCTGCAGTGCAAGGAAAAACATGAGGTTTCTGCTACAGCTGTTCAGAGGGGTTAAAGAACAGATCATGCTTTTAAATGGATCTCTCTTGCTTACTGCCTGTTCCTCTTGGCTTCCCAAGACGCCCGGAGGCGGAGGCCCAGCCTCCTGCCTAAGAACAGCGTTCCTAACCTTTCCTGATCCCTCTGAACTGGGGTGGGAAGCAGAGGACAGACACATCAAGCGCCTGTGGTTGTTCTCTTGTGCTACAGCATGTACCAGATGCAGAGATGCAACAGACTACCTGTGAGCTGGCATTTGATACTGAAGATTAAGCATCAGTGAAGGCCAGAATCCAACCATGGTCTGATGCTGCTGTGGCCATTAGGCTTGGCAAGGTCCTGTGCAGAAAGGCACCTGACTTGGGTCATGGTAAATTTGTCAAGGCAAGAACTGGGCATCAAGACCTCCAGGTACCTGGCTGCACCAGTGGTGATGGATACATCTGCTAGAAGGAAACAACCAAGTAGCTGAGATGCTGCTGCTGCAGCTCTCTGGGAAAGGAGAAACACCTGCAGACTAGTCCACCATGAAGAAGGGGGACTCAAAGTGGTCTCTGAAAATGCTTTAAGCAGGGCTGTGCTGACATGCCTACTGCAGCTATCTCGAGGGGCTTGGTGTGGAGGTAGAGGGCTGCGGTCTCAGGCCTTACCTGGGCAGCCAGTCCTCCAGCGCTACCCGAGTTTCCTCGGGGTGTCTGGTCTCCTTCTTCACCCACTTCAGCCTGTTTGTGATCCTGTGCACGTGGGTGTCCACAGCTAGGAAGGGAGAGCCCAGAGTTTAGGTGGGGGCAGACACACCTGAACGGAGAGAGCACAGCCAAAAGCTGGGGGGTCACAGCACACCAGGCACAGCACCCCACAGGGGCTTCTACCAGCCAGCAGGCACAGGCAGGAGGGGAGGCTCACTTGCAGAACGTGCCGCTTTCTTCCTACACCCAGAACCAAAAGCACGACGGGATGGCTAGCTCACAGCGCGCAGCCAGCGACGCGCTCACACGATCCGACCCAGCCTTCCTTCAAAGGTTCGCGTGCTCTGATCTAGCAGGCACGGGGCAGCCTGTCCCGGGTTCTCTTCCTCCCTGTGTCTCAGCTGATGTTACACAAGTTGCAATCTCTGCCCCTTAGTTTACCCAGATGGAAAACACATTTCATAACACCTACCAACACAAGGGGGTTTGTGAGGCTTAAATGAATGTTTAGAAAGTGCTTTGAGCTAAAAAGCTCTGAATGCAAAGTATATTATTGTTAGATCAGCAGCGATAAACCTGTCTCTGTGGCTAATTGGGCAAAACCCAGGAAACTGCTGTAAACAGGAAGACTAAGTCTTGCCTCCTCAATCAAAACCGAGCACAAAATTATTGGGAAAACAGTTGGCTTTGGCTCCCTCTAGACCTCCCTCCCCCACAGCAGGGAGAGAAGAGACCCCCAAGTGCTGTCGGACCTAGCGCAAGAGCCACATTTTGTACAGCTGGTGGTCACCAGTGGGGCTGTGGGAGCCAGCTGCCACCCGCAGTGACCTTGGGCTGTGTGCTCGCCACAGCGGCAGTCATTCATCAGGTGGCACCATTTCCAGATTTCCCAGGGCTCCTCCACTAAGCAGCAAATACACTTGGAATATTAATCTGTCCCCAAGGGCCCCCAGGCCGGGCAGCCTGCCGGGACCCTGCAGCTGATCGTCCAGCCCCATCTGCAGGCTGCTGTGGGCAGCTCTGCTGCCAGCCACGCTCCCCTCCGCGTTCCCCAAGCGAGGATCATGCAGGAGTGAACCTGCCCTGGATCTGGCCTGGGCCCATCTCCACCGCAGGCTTCCTCTCCCTGCTGAGCACTGCTAAAGCACACAGCTCCACAGGGTACAGCTACGTGCTCTCCTGCTATGGTTAATAAATATGGTAAATAAACAAATGTACCTGTTGTTACCTAATAAAAAGAAGCATCCCTGGGAAAAAATAACCTCAGACTATCCTACAGCTATCCCCAAATCACAAAATTCCTCCGTGTGCTGGTTTTGGCTGGGATGGAGTTAAATTTCTTCATAGTAGCTGGCATGGGGCTATGTTTTGGATTTGTGCTGAAAATGGTGTTAACATAAGGATGTTTTAGCTCCTGCTGAGCAGCGCTTACACAGAGCCAAGGCCTCTTCTGCTCCTCACCCCACCCCACCAGCGAGGGGCTGGGGGTGCACAAGGAGTTGGGAGGGGACACAGCCGGGACAGCCAACCCCAATGACCAAAGGGATATCCCATACTGTATGGGGTCACGCTCAGAATATAGAGTGGGGGGAAGAAGGAAGGGGGGACACTCAGGGCGATGGCATTTGTCTTCCCAAGTCACTGTTGCCCGTGACGGAGCCCTGCTGTCCTGGGGATGGCTGAACACCTGCCTGCCCACGGGCAGTGGGGAATGAATTCCTTGGGTTGCTTTGCTTGTGTGTGCAGCTTTTGCTTTACCTATTAAACTGTCTTTATCTCAGCCCACAGGTTTTCTCACTTTTACTCTTCTGATTCTCTCCCCTGTCCCACTGTGGGGGCAGTGAGCAAGCGGCTGCACAGTGCTGGCTGGGGTTAAACCACGACACCCCCACCTCTCTTTCACTTGCCACCAAAGAGATCACAAAGCATTATTCAGCTAGCACATCTTTTTGGATGCCTACCCAACTAGGCAGTACTTGCACTGCTTAGCAGCATCTGAGAGGAGGAAGTGACTGCCCTAGGGGATTTCTGCTCTCAAATTTGGGTAAAACAGTAGCTGGATCTGTATTTAAATCCTGCAGCAACTCATCTGCTGTGAGTGGTCGAAAGCCACATCCTTCACCCACCCAAATACTCTGCAGATGACTAAAGTGAAGTGATGCTATCAGGCTCCTGGAGCAGGCAGTTTACCCAGCCGTAACAGTTCCCCTCCGCCTGGGGAAAGGATCAGACCAGACTGGGGAGCGGAATGGGGAAAACACAGTCTGACCTACCTATCCCGGACACACTGTCCCAGGCAATGTTCATGGCCAAGTGGGCCATTTTGGGCCCAACTCCTGGCAGCTGCACCAGCTCCTCCACAGTTCTCGGTATGTCACCCCCGTACTTCTGCTTCAGGATGGCTGTCGTCTGCTTTATGTACTTCACCTTGTTCTGGAAAACCAAGGGGAAAGGCAGACAATCCAAGTTGCCCTCCAATACAGGAAAAGAGACAAACAGCTCAGAAAACAAACCATTCCTGAGCATATGTTACACGTGAGGCCACACACTGGTTTGCGGAAGGGAGACAGAGTTCTTTGATTTCTCCTTGAAAGCAAAATGCTGAGACCTGATTAGCTCTAACTTCCTCCGCGCACTCCAGGCACTGCGGCAAACAACCTTGCTGTGAAGACAAATTGCTAAATTTGGAGTAAAATACGGCCTTCAGCTTGACTCCAGTGGAAATACCACCACAGGGCACGGCACGCAGGCTGAATACCAGCCGGGGGTGCGTCCCTCAGGAGCAGGGCTGGTTCGCACCCACCTCCTGCCTTGCTCACCTGCTCAGCGACTGGCCCCAAGTACAGCCTGCCAAGGACAAGCCTGCACCCGCCTTGCACTCCTCCCCTGGGCCTCTGAGCTGTCTCAGCCACCTGCAGGGCAGCGGAGGACTGTGGAGGGGGTTCCACCCACATCGGGTGCTGCTGCGATCCTGCACTCACCCTCCAGAATCCTACAGGGTAAATCATCTGCCCAAGCGTCGCATCATCCATCTGCAAAATACTGTCGACTGTGAGGCCGTGCTGCCTCAGGCGCAACATCGCAGCTGATGTCACCTGGTCCTTGGTCTGGCTGGAGAGCATCAGCGACAGCAGAACTTGGTAGCGCATAACCTGGGAAAAAGGACACAGTGAGACACCCCAAGATCTCCAAGAGGATCCTGCTGCCTCTGGGGCTTGGTTCTCCCATCCAGCACCATCTTCAGTCCAGTGAATAACATATGGACCTACCCTGCTCCTATCAGTCTACAAGACTGAAAGGTTGCAACAAAATAATCCATAACCTTTTAATTATATCACACAATAAAGGGAGAAAAGAAACACCTTCAATCTAAGCAGTCAGCATGTGCAAAAGGGCAGAGAGAAGCTACTGTCTGCTGGGATCTCACATCCAAAGATGCCAGTGCTTAGCCACAAAGGGCCAGACAGACCTTTTCCTGATGACAGAATTCTCAGGAGACCCCAAAGGACGTAGAAGTACAAACGCCCAATGATTTTTCATGCAACTTCTGCTCTAAAGCAGCTTTTGAAAATCCCATCCCTTTCCCACTAGGCTTCAGTTAAGAGCTGGGTGTCTGGCTCCAGTGAGCTCCTTACAAAAACAAATCTAAAGAACTGGGATGACAGAGACTGCGAGGTGAAGCACAAAACCCAGCAGCTCCTCTGATGCGGTCATGCAGGGTTTAGCCCAGACCATTCACATCCTATTTTTCAATTGATATTTCCCCAGATGTGACTCTGTCCCCACCGGAATGAAAATGATGCAAGTGACCTGGGCTGACCCAGGATGTGTGATACAATCCGTCCTCCAGCTCTCTTACAAACAAAGTTTACAAAACCGCAAGCGCACCAGGGATCTGGGTGCATGGAAGTCGGGTAATCTCCAGGTGCATGAAAATCGTGTGAGGAGCGCTGGTGTGCGCGGAGAGTTACAACATCCACTTTCTCTTGGAAGCAACAACCCTGCTTCCCTAGGGAAGAAAAGTTATTTCCGTACCGCGCACCGTGGTCCCCCTGGTCCCACAGCTGCACTTGGTGTCAGCCCATGTGGCCGCAGAGCGTGTGATGCTCTCTGAATCCGGAGTCAAAGCTAACCATTTCCCCCGGCGACCCAAGGCCAGGGCACGATGCCAGCACTAAGGACGGCATTACACGCACTGAAGCTGTGCAACTGTGTCTTCCAAATCCCTCCCTTGGAGCCTGGCAGGTCGCTGTGGAGCACACGACTCCTGCTGCTCCACCAAGCCTGCCGGTGGGTTATCTCCACGTTCCCACACCAGTGCTGCACATGGACAGCGCAGTCCTACAGCCCCACGTCCCAGTGCAGCACCACAGCCTTGCTCCACTTTGTTTTTTGTACTGATGCAAACGATCGCCTTGGAGGGAGGTGTCATTTGGGGCCTTTGATTGTGTTCCCAGGCTTGGGGAGCACAGTGCCATCCCAGCACGGCCCTTCCTTTCAACTAGTATCTCTGTATAAGTGGACCGCAAGAGGGGAGGAAGCCAGCCTACGCCTATGTGCTGCTCTGAAGCGCATAAAAGCAGCCTGGAAAGTTTTTTTCTCAGCTCCCCTTGCCTTCTCTTCATACTGTTTTTCGTCTGTATTACAGAGCCATATTGCTGGATACGTTCCTTGGACTCCCACCAAGATTTTTAAGAAAAAAGGGACATGTCTTCATGCCCTGCCAGCCTGCCCCAGAAGACAGCAGTGCCACAATACACTCTCAGGGTGTTCACTCCCAAGTCCAAAATTATCCTGTATTTGTCTCCGCTCCCATTCCTGGTTCAGCCTGCTAACTCTTCTGGCAGCAGTTTAAGCAGAGGACAAGGGCCTTTCACAGCTGTGTTTGCTAGTTGGTCTCTAACACCCGGCACAGGCTGAATACGAGCAGAGAACATCTCAGAAAACACCCACTGCCATTTCACAAGGGCTGCCTGAAGCCAACGAGCCCAGTACCGGAGAGGCAGCAGCTGACTCTCCTCCTCTAGCAGGATGAACAGCTCTCTCATAGGCATGCTTTTGCAGTAGCCTCCTGTGGGACTAATCCCACCCTAGAGTCCTGATACAGCCTGCATTTATTTTTCTGTTCTGGAGACATCCAAAGTGAGACATACCCAGGGGCAACACGAGGATGAGGGAGGCCGGAGGGCTGCAGAAGCACAGCTGTATTTTCATGTTCCGGCCTGACGGAGCAGGGCAGCAGGGTGCTGTTACCTGTGGAGGTGCGCTGCTGTCATAACACTTCTCCACTCCCATCTCATCGACAGGAGCATCTCTGCTCCTCCTCATTTCCCGGATGCGCTCCAGTTGCTGCCGCCAGTCCCTTGGTTCCCAGCGTGGTCTCTGGGGCTCAGACGTCCCCTGCTCACCACCATCCCCCTGCCCGGATTCGTAGACAATGGCGATGTTCCTCCTCCTCCTGCTGCGCCTCGGGATGCCGGCTGTGCTCTGGAGCTGGCTCACTGCAAGAGATGGGAGAGAGACTGTCAGGCCTGGGGACAGGGGAGCGAAGCCTTCACCTCCCACCAGGGCCCAGCACGGGCCCCCTGTGCCAGCAGCCACCCGGGGGACCCCAGCGGGGCTGAACTCCTCTTCCCCACAGCCCGAATCCAGCAGCACCACCTCACATCCACCCGGCCCTAACTGGAGCCAGCCGGGGGGTGAGGAGTGGCTAGGAAGGACCTGGGAAAGAGGTGACAACAGCAGGGGACACATGTCACACTACGGGGATGCCCCCCCAAATACACAGCGGGATGCTGGAGGG
Source organism: Psophia crepitans (assembly GCA_013399095.1). Classification (NCBI taxonomy): domain Eukaryota; kingdom Metazoa; phylum Chordata; class Aves; order Gruiformes; family Psophiidae; genus Psophia; species Psophia crepitans. The sequence continues at coordinate 733,297 of VWZZ01004646.1, read as the reverse complement.
CAGCATGCGCGCCCAGGCCTTCGCCCAGTGCCACAGGCAGGGCAGCCGCCGGGGTGCTGCCACATCCCGGGCTCCGAGAGGGACGTGACCGGGACAGCGCGTCCCGTCCTCTGGCTAGGCTGGACCCTCACTCGCCCTCCACGTGCCAAGGCCGGGCCGGCACCGCGCACAGCCCCGCCAGCACCGGGAAGCATCGATCACCCCCGCCCGCTT
>VWZZ01004646.1:714088-732683 GCA_013399095.1 Psophia crepitans | reverse complement strand
CTGTTCTGAGGTGTCGGAGGGGCTGCGGTGTGGCCCCCGGGGCGGTGGGCCGAGGGCCGCCGTGTGTCCCCCGGTGGTGTGTGTGGGGGTGGCGTGTCCCCGGGGCTGGGGGCAGCAGCGTGCCCCTGTGCTGCTGGGACAGGCTCCGGCCTGGCCCCGGGGGGCCGAGGGGTTGCCGAGGCCTGTGCCCGGGCCGTGGGAAGGCTGTGGCATGTCCGTGGGGCATGGGGCATAGCCTGGGGGTGCCGGTGTTGTGCGGGAGTCTGTGCCGAGGGCAGGGTGCTGGGGTGCCCCAGCAGGCAAGGAGTGGGTGTCCTGCTCTGAGCTGGGTGCAGGGGCCTCAGGGCCAGCGGGCTGGGGGTGGCGGGGGGGACAGTTTCTGGAGGATGCTGCTGTCGATGTGCCGTCGCAGGAGTGGGTGTACTTGTTCTCGCTCCCCCTCTTTCTCCTTGCCATGGCAGCAGTTGGATGTTCGAACGTGCAGATTCATAAGTGCTTCCTCATGTCTAGCCACTTTCGACAGCGGCTTTACAGCGCCGTGTGCTTGTGTATTACTGTTGGACTGGGAACGAGTACTTCAGCCCGCGCCTGCCAAGAAGTGTGTGTGTTTATACTTCAGAAATCAGCTCAGGGGTTTTGGAATGGTGGTCGCTCTGTGCGAGCTGTAGTGATGTTGGGCACTCAGAGCTCCCAGAAAATGGTACCCGTGAGCTGCCTGTTCCTCAGGTAGCCGCAGGATACGGGCGCTGAAGGCAGGCGCAGCACAGGCTCCTCATGCGTGCAGGCTCCTCGCTGTTTTGTCCTCAGCGTTGGGCTTCTCCCTTGTTCGAAATGGCTTGGGACACCAGAGCTGTTTGTAAAGGCCACGTTGTGACAGCTGTTACTGGTGTTTTCTTGCTTAAGGATTCCCCTTGGGTCTGCCCTAACAGAAACCCCGTTCTGTATTTTCAGGGGCTCAGCGCTGCTTGCTTGTCAGCAATGGCAAAGCCTCAGAGCAAGGATTCAGGACTGAAGGAGAAGTTCAGGAATCTCCTGGGGCTGGGAACATCCCGGGGAAGTTCAAAGTCATCAGAGGGCAAGCAAACAGAGTTTATCATCACTGCGGAAATACTCAAGGTGTGAGAACTGGCCGTAGTAAAGGTGGGGATAGGGCCTGGATTACCTGAGCTGAGAGGATCTGAAAGAGGGCGACCTCATCCTCCTTTCTGGTTTGCCGTTCATTCCCTCTCCTATCACGCCTTTTTACCTTATCTCTCAATTCATTCTCTAGTGAAATGGATGTAAAACTCACCTACTTTGAAGTGATAGCATTTTAGTTGTTCAGTTGAATAATTTTGAGATATTTGATAGGGTGGTGGTGTCCTCTGTTCTGTTGTGTTGCAGGGTGTTTCCTCAAAAGATGTTGCTCTTTGCAGTCTGAGCTTGATGAAATTTATGCGGTGGCAGTTAGTGCGAGCTGGAAACTGTTTCTGTTTTGCGAAAACCTTATGGTTTTGTGAAAATTAAAGACAAATAATAATTTATTCCAGCAATTGGTCCAGCAAGTCTATAAGCAGAATAATTGGCATACAGAGAGGAAAACGCATAAAAGGGAGGAGACCAGCATCCCTTCCCATCTGTGCTGGAGCAGCCAAGCTCTTACTCGCTGCAAGGCTGGGGAGCTGGACTGAACGTCCCTCCTTTCTCTGCCCTTCTCCTGTGGACGGGGCGAGCGCCACAGTCAGTGAGTTACTAACTTTTCTGAAGAAAATGAGATGTTCTGTCCTGGAGGTGAAAAGCTGCTTGGCTCCAGTGCTTTGAAAGTTCTAGTTTTGACAAATCATTTGCTAATGGAAAAAAGTTTTTGGAGAAATTCCTGAAAAGCTCCAGTGATGACTAATGGTTAGATCATTTTGGAGAAATGTGTAATTTGTACTTTTTTCAGTGGTTCATGATCCCCTTTGAGAAATGGGTAAGTGTTTCTAGTAAGATAAACTGTTAGCTTATTTCTACATTTCTTTCCAGGAACTGAGCATAGAATGTGGATTAAGTAATAGGATACGAGCAATCAGTCAAATTTGTGAAGTGGCAAAAACAAAAAAAATTGAAGAGGTAAGTTTCAGAGTGTTCGGTGTACATTAGAAGGATGAAAATTTAAGCAACAGTTGTTAACCTATATTTTAGACTGCCTTTTATAATTGGTAGTCCCAGAAGCTGTTTTGTGCTGTCCAAACTTGTAAAAGGATGGCTCACGTGCCAGGGAAATTTGTCTTGTCCAGCGTACCCGCTGTGGAGCAGAGAGGACGTAGCTGACAGGCTTCCTGAACTGAATAGGAGATTGCTGTGAATATTTAGGCCTGTCCAGAACGGTTCACAGGAGATGATGTTAATCCTGTAGAAGAGGTGTTTGTGAGCTCCTTCTGTCTTGTTAATAAGCAACTTCAAACTGGTTTTAAACTCGTCTTGTATTTGGATGAAGGTTTCTGCACAAATGTTCACACTGAAGCAAGTGTGAATGAAGAACTTCAGTTACTAGGGTGCGAATTGTCACGTGGTTGGGATTTGGTGTCTCTCATGTGGTTCATCTGAGTTTATGACATTGTAGGTGAGAGCATCCCTCAGAAAAGAGAACTCTGGACATGAAATCCCTGGAGATCTTGTTTGTTAACTTGCCGTAATTAATGACTGACCAACTGGGTAAAGATCCCAGAAGCAACTTAACTTTCCTACTACTGCCTGTCCCCTGTGTTTGATTTCAGCATGCAGTGGAAGCAATATGGAAAGTGGTAGCTGATATGCTCCAGCCAGAGCGCCCCGTCGAAGCCAGACACGCTGTTCTTCATCTGCTAAAGTCAATCGTTCAAGGACAGGTGAAAACAAACAAACTGTAGAAGAAACACTACGCTTAACCTAGGGTTTGTGCAGAATATGAACATGAAAAATATTGGGTGGCTCTTCTCTACGGCTTTCCATGAGTCTTATTTTGGTTGCGTCGAGTAGACGGCAAGAGGTAGCATTTAAATTTAAGTCTTGGTTTGACCTCATAGCAAATCTTTTTATACGACTCATAGAAATTTTTTCTTGTTCAGGAGTGTTCTTGAAAAGGAGGAAATACTTTGGGTTAAGTTCAGCATAGTACAGCAAATTTTATATGGTCTTTGCCCAGACCTTTTAGTCCTAGTCTGCAGCTGTTTTTGATGTTTCAGCATGTCAAGTATGCAAGAAGTTCTATATCAGATACTTTTCTAGCCTGGCCAATTTAAGCATACTATGAATTCTTCAGATTTCACAATGTGGTATGCAAATGTAAGACTGTATCAGACCAAAGTTCTAGTTTTCAGTATTCTGAAAAAGCAGGGGTAGAAGCTTAGGAAAAGAATAGGCATTGATTCTGGGTTGTTGGCTTGGCATTTTTTTAAGTGTCTACTGGCAGTGTTGTCAGTTGCAGTTTCTGTGGATTACTTTGTGTCTTGGATGCTGTCTGTGTGTTGCCGGACAAAATGCCTCCAGCACTGAGGCATTTAATCTGCAATTAAGAAGACAATAACGTGATGCATTGTCAGTAGCCAGTAGAGATTAGAGATATTTGCAGGAGACTTTCGTAACCTGTAGAAGAAAATAGTTTCAAGCATGGAGATCATTATTATAGACCTTGATAAGGTTCAGGCCTTAACTGTCTTTTTTCATTAGTGACACTGTTATTCCTCTCCTGTCCTCTCCTTTTTTTTTCTTTTTTTTTTTTTTTAAAGGGAGAGAGATTAGGGATCCTCAGAGCACATTTTTTTAAGGTTATTAAGGACTATCCCTCCAATGAAGACTTGCATGAACGGCTTGAAGTGTTCAAGGCTCTAACAGAGAATGGACGATACATCACCTACTTAGAAGAAGAGCTCGGTGAGTATTGTCTCTACCGCTCTTCGATTTGGTGGGAATAAATCAAGTGACAGGCGTTCAGTGATACGAGATAACACTTCTGGGTAGAAAACATATTGTAACAATTTGTTTTCCTTCTTTAGCTGACTTTGTACTACAGTGGATGGATGTTGGTTTGTCTTCTGAGTTCCTTCTGGTTTTAGTGAACCTGGTGAAATTCAATAGCTGCTATCTGGAAGACTATGTAGCTGACATGGTCCAGTAAGTTGGGGTTTTTTATCTCCTACATGCGTGTTTTTGGAAAATTACAGGAAAAAGTTGCAGATCAATGTACAGAGATCTGCAATTTAATCTGATCTAGATCTTTTTCATTCCACATCATACTTGACATTTCTGACAAATATTTTATTTTTCAGTTCTTACAAGGTTCAGATCTGTTCTAGTTTAACTGCATGTGCTTTCCCTATTTCACGTGACGGACCTGATTGCATTGCTCAGTCTCACGAAGGGTTTCTGCTGTTGTATTAGCATAGGCATACTGAGTTGCATGTAAGCGCAACTTTAAGCTAAATTTATAGAAGTGTTTTTAGTGTTCAGTGTCTCTAGGAGTGTTACCAACAATGCCACAGTAAGGGAAACGATGAGTAAAACAATATGCCAATTTACTTGTCTGTTTTAGCTCTTTGTAATTCGCCTAAAGTCATATTAAGCAAACAATTATAATCAAATCTTCTTTTCTAACAGCAAGATATGCCTCTTGTGCATTCAGACTTCATCATCTGTGGACATAGAGGTCAGTAATTTGAATCTCTCTTAGTACTTCAGAGTTCTTTGAAATTCTTTGAAACTGTTAACTTTTACAAAGGAAATCAGATTATGGAATCATAAACTATCCAGAGTTGGAAGGGACCCGTAAGGGTCATTGAGTCCAGCTCCTCAAATCAGCAGACTCTGCTCTCAGTTTATTCTCGCCTTACAAGAGAGCTGATACAATGTTACGAAGCATTTGTAAGCCATTGGATCTTGTACACCAATAATAATTTTATTCTAAAACAAACAGAGCATTGATAAATTTGATAAGTGGATCAGTTCTTTAACAGCGCTTTTTATGGTTTACTTTCCATCATACAATGATCTAAAAAAAACCCAACCAAGACATATCTGTATCCCTTTTGACTTTGAGAATATCTCCTGGGTCCGCCCAGTTAGCATTTGACCTACCTGCTTTATTCCTAGAGAAGTGTGTAACCATTTTGACTTTCTCTTTCCCAAAGATTTCCTTGCAGGTCCTAGACGCAGTTGTTTGCTATAACTGCCTGCCATCAGAGAACCTGCCAGTATTTATCATCACTTTGTGCCGTACCATCAATGTGAAGGAGCTCTGCGAGCCATGCTGGAAGGTCAGAACTTTCTTGTAGCTTTGTTTTTTTAATGAGTTCACTATTTCGGTCTCATAGATGAAGTGTCAGGTGTGCTTGTGCACATCTGCCGTAAATTTCGCTTCAGTTTTAAGAGTAAATTAAAAATTGTTTCAAATATTAAGGGATTAACACATTGTTAGGGTAAGTCCTGTCATGTCCATTGAATTTACCCAAAGTTTCCTCTCAGCTGATGTGACAGGCTTCTGCTGTGGCATGGAAATGTCTGGACATGGTTGCTTACCATAAGTGGGCATGATCGGCCAGCTAACTGCATATTTAGGCTAATGAGTGTTTTAACGATTGGATATTTAAATGTTCTCTTTGAATTTGCAGCTTATGCGCAACCTTTTGGGAACTCATTTGGGACACAGTGCCATCTATAACATGTGCAGGATCATGGAAGACAGGTAAACAAGGTGTATCTAACAAAACCCAAGGAATTCAGTAGAGGTCCTGTTGATAATCAGGGAGTCACTTATCTCAATAGAACAAGCTGAAGGTTCTGGTGCTGAGAAATTAATTCCGTTCCTAGTTATGCTGCTGAAGTGGCTCATTTTTTGGCCTTTCTGAATTTAATTTCTCTTTGTTTAAAGTTGTACTACATGATTTTCTACTCTTAATGTTTGTAAATTGCTGCACAAAGCTCTGATGTATAGCAGCTGGGAATTCCCATTGTGACAGTGTATACTCCTATTGACTCCTGTATGCTAAAATAACTGTAGTGTGGTCTAAGACTTCCCTTCCATCTGTTCTTAGAGCTTACATGGCGGATGCAGCGCTGCTGAGAGGAGCTGTGTTCTTTGTCGGGATGGCTCTGTGGGGTGCTCATCGACTCAATTCACTCAAGAATTCCCCAACTTCAGTGCTGCCTTCATTTCTCAAGGTAGGATGGGATGCTGGAGGAACCTTTTAAGCAGGTAAACGTCTGGACCTGTACAAATTTGGATCAGAAATGTGGGCGCCTACACCAAAGAGATCTTTGTATGCCTGAAAGATGAGAGGCAGCAGTTGGGTATGGGGTGAAGCATGGGGAAACAGTAAAACAACAGAGGATTTAAGTTGGAAATGGAGGCCGCCTTCTGGAATAGCTTTGTTGGCCAGAAAAGCAAAGTCTGAATTGTTTTTGTCAAATATCTATGTTGTGGGTACTTTAGCTTGAAAAATAAAAACAAAGCAAAAACCTTCACTCTTTTCCAGGTTACAAAAAGTGAGGGACAGTAACTTCAGCTTCAGAGCTGTCTTAAAATTTTCCTGTCCAAGTGGATCAAGCAGGAATTATTAACTTTAACCTCATGTGCCTGCTGTGTAAGATGGGGCTGTTTGACAGCTGTTCTACAGCTGTTTGCAAGAGTGCATAACTGCACTTTATAAAATGGTTCTCTGCTTTTGTCCTTTGTGTGTACAGACTTGAATATATTTATCTCAGACCTTCAGGCTAATTTCCTAATTAGTAAGGTGTGTTTCATTTGAATTTAAGAGGGTTTTTGATCCCTGCTTTCCAACTGTAAACTGACCAAAATGCTTTGTGTTCCAGGCCATGACATGTCCCAATGCAGTTGTGTCTTATGAGATAGTTCTGTCCATAACACGTCTAATAAAGAAGTATGGGAAGGAGCTGCAAGCTGTAACGTGGGATATCCTTTTGGACATCATGGAGCGATTACTGCAACAGCTGCAGGTAAGTGTTGAGCCTGTCTTGATGTGCTTTCAATCAAAAGACCTTGCTATAAATATTTTTGGAAATGGATTCCCTACTTCTACACTCTAGTGAACTTTGAAGCTGAATGACGGTTCAGCCCCATTCTCAACACTGTGCTTCTCAACTGCGTTTTCTGTTTGTATTTAAAAGTTAGAGCTTTCTGGTAAAGTAGAAGTCTTCTAGGAATGTCTCTGTGTGTGTTTCAGAGTCTGGAGAGCCAGGAACTTAAGGCCATTGTACATGATCTTTTGACTACAGTAGAAGAACTCTGTGACCAGAATGAATTCCATGGCTCTGAAGAGAGATTTTTTGAGCTGGTGGAAAGATGTGCTGATCAGAGACCAGTAAGACTTTACTTATTATTGCCTTCCTTTCTTGCCAGTTGAATCCATTTTGTTACTCAGTACAGTTGAAAATTGGGAGTCCTAAAATAGCGAGAGGTCAGAAAAATCACAGCAAGGACTTACATGAGCCTTATTCTTGGAGGTGGGGGTTGAGGGAATGGGTATATTGTATTTGCTTGTACACTAAAAACCCAATTCTTCATCTTTCCGTGAAAGGAATCTTCTGTATTAAACTTGATAACATACAGAGCTCAGTCCATTCATCCTGCCAAAGATGGCTGGATTCACAACCTGCAGATGTTAATGGAGAGATTCTTCAGGTATGAAATCATAACGTGGTGAATACAAGGCACATTCAAATGTTTCTTGCCACCTTTTCATGTTAGATAATTTTGCTTTCCAAAGTTCTAATGTTAGTAAATGACTGCTAAAACATATGGTAGTTCTAGGGCACAGGACATGAAAGGGTTTTGTTTAACAGAACAGACACTTTCCATTGAGTTAGGTTTTTTTTTTCCTCTCCTTCTTTATTTCCATTGGATGGGGCTATTCCAGTTAGTTTAGGCAATTATGTATTTGACTCCACAGCACTTTGTAGTTCTGACACCAAACAAAACTTTCCTGTTAAGCATCAGGATTGCATGTGGTTGTCCACTATTAAAGTTACCTGGTTTTGAATTGGTACTCCTAAATGTATTTTTGTGCTCTAAAATATCAACATACAGCAATAACAAACGTCTGGCTTATCTGTGAAATGTTGCCAAAGAGTAACTCTTCCTTGGTGCCATATGTTTGGTTTTAAGTTTTCTCACCAGAGTACTTGTTCTTATGACATGTGCTTCCTAGTTTGGGTTGGAAATGGGAAGACTGCAGTTGCAGGTCTCCAGAAGCAGTAAACTGGGATTCCAGTTTCCAATAGGTTTTGAATATGACTTTTTATGTAGAGACATTAACTGAAGGCCCAGCTGATATCTAACATTATTGTTCTAACTCTTAAGAAATTTCTTAGTTTACTTTAGTTTTACTTTGCTTTTCTCCTCTCCCCCCTTTCCTTAAATATCAGCAACTGTATTGTATTCATTTTGAATTTGCTTTTCCCATTTTAGGAATGAAAGTCGTAGTGCTGTTCGTATTAAAGTTCTGGATGTCTTGTCCTTTGTCCTGAGTATTAACAGACAGTTCTATGAGGTGTGTGTTTATCTGTTTCTGATGATCACATGTGAGATCTTAGGTGGGTGGGAAAGGCTTTTGAGGCATGTTTTACGGTGTGCTTTGGGTCATCTCTGCCACTGCGGAAGGCACAGAACTGTGCTTTAAATGTTGCACACAGTAGATGTGTTTCTTTAGGGTGCTTGCAGGAGGACTTGCCTTTTAATTGTCCTTAGTTCGATACAGGTATGTGCAACTTGCAGTGGATGCTGGTGTGTTTTGACAACATACTTGGTTGTGTATTTGCTTCCCTGTTTTAAGGTCACTAATTCCATATACATTTTGGTTTGGAAAAAGGGAAAGTCAACGTGAGAGATGCAGGGTTTATTTAAAAGCTTTGTGAAGAGATGAGATCTTGGCATAATCTGGCATGAGCAGATTGACTTGTCTTGGTGCTTGCAGTTTAGTTGCAGTCCAAGATCATAGAATCATAGAATGGTTTGGGTTGGAAGGTACCACAAGGATCACCTAGTTCCAACCTCCCTGCCATGGCAGGGACATCCTACACTAGACCAGATTGCCCAAAGCCCCATCCAGCCTGGCCTTGGACACTTCCAGGAGTAGAGCCTCCACAACTTCTGTGGGCAACCAGTTCTAGTGCCTCACCACCCTCACAGTAAAGAACTTCTTTCTAATGTCCAATCCCAATCCCCCCTCTTTCAGTTTATACCCATTACCCCTTGTCCTGTCACTGCACTCCCTAAGAAACAGCCCCTCGACAGCTTTCCTGTAGGTCCCCTTTAGGTATTGAAAGGCTTCCCTGAGCTGCCTTTTCTCTAGGCCGAACAACCCCAACTCCCTCAGCCTGTCCTCGTAGGAGAGGAGATGGAAGCTGAGAGAGGAGTTATGGAAGAGCTCTGGGGATGTCTTTAGCTTCTTGGAATGTACACAGAGTGTCAGAGGGCAGGAAGGGGCAGAGGTGCTTCTTGAATTTCTTAAAGATTTATGAAAACATGATGCTGTTGCATGCTTCCTCTCTCTCAAAAAAACCCCAAACAAACACCCAAGCCCTAGAAATCCGTTATCAACAGTCTGTTTGAGCCTGGGCTATCCAGTCTTTAGGGTAGATGAAAACCAAAGCGTTGAATCAAAGTTCAACAGTAATCATAAATCTGTGGAGGGGTGGCATACAGAAATACTTAATTGGATGGAAGAGGAAGGATTAAGGAACCAAATGTCAGTTGAGGAACAAGCCTGATATCAGTGTTCTTTTTTTTGTAACTATTTGTCTCTTTAACATGCTGATTGAACAACTGACTGCAAAATGTCAGGGCTTATTAAGGTCTGTCCTCTTGCAGGAAGAGCTGATAAACTTGGTTGTGATCTCTCAGCTGGCTCACATTCCAGAAGATAAAGACCATCAAGTCCGAAAACTGGCCACTCAGCTACTCGTAGACCTGGCTGAAGGCTGCAACACACATCACTTTAACAGCTTGCTTGATATCATAGAAAAGGTGAGGCAGAGTTTGGTCAACTGTCAGTAGCATCATCGCATCTTTTGCCAGATCCTCTCACTGTAACTGAGGAGACTAACCCACGACTGTTACCACTTGAGTGGTTTGGTAGGATATTGTAAAATGACTGAGTTCTGGAGGATGCAAGCCTGAATCATAGAGCGGAAGGGAGCTTTAGAAACAGTGTCAATGCATATCCAAGCTACCTGACAGGGCTTGCAGAATTTCCAGCAAGGATGACTTGCTGGAAGGTCTTTCCTGATCTTCCAGGATGAAAATAAGGAAAGGTGTGTTGCAGATTTAAAGCATTGTTTGTTTGTTTGTTTGTTTGTTTGTTTGTTTGTTTTTAAAAAGGTGGCTGCACATTCTCTCTCATCTCCTTCTGAACTGGAAGAGAGGGACTTGCTGTCATATTCAGCTTCTTTGGAGGATGTCAAGACAGCAGTTCTTGGGCTCCTGATAATTCTTCAGGTAAATGCTGCAGAGCATTAAACATGTCTTCTTCGGAATAGTCTTCTGCTGGACTGGCTTTTTAGATAACCATTCTCCCACTATTAAATATTCTGACTTTTGTTTTATCCACTTAATATTTCACTCTTGTTTTGGTCATTCCTTTTGCTCTTGGGTACTGTATGACTGTTTGCTAAATGTTTTATTTTCTTAATTTCCATTGTACAATGAATATGAGCACATTTTCATGTGTGGAGGGCAGATGTGTTCATAAACTAGCAGAAAGGGAGTGGTTCCATAACCTTGCATAGATGTGTTGTGTTTGGGTAGTGTGTCCTGAGATACGGTTAAGCTGTTGTGAAGAGCTGGTTGTTCCAGCCAGGGCCCTTCTGGAGCCAGGCAGAGTTGCTCTGGAGTCTTTGCAGAGGTTCTGTCCAGAGCCATCTGTTCATCTTGCTTTCAGGAACAAGTTTTTGCTGTGTTTTTCTTGAATTCCTGGTGCAGATACACATTTCTGAACAAGTGTCAGTCTGCCTTTTGTTTTGTGTTTCTGTTCCTCCATAGACAAAACTCTACAGCTTACCCTCCAGCCATGCAATGCGGGTGTACGAGATGCTGATTCACCATGTCCAACGCCATTATATCTATGCGTACAGCCTTGCTGTTGCTAGCAGCATCAGATTGCAGGTATGAGCAGTAACCTGTGCTTTCAGGTTGGGAGCTGCATGCTGTCTTTGGAATTCTGGAGTGGCAGGTGGGGAACGTGTGCTTTAGAGCCTGCCAGAAGTAGAATTAACTGTTTCTTGGCTAATAGGAATATGTGTGTGTACTGTAATACCAAAAGTGATGCTTCCTACAGAACTAGCCACAGCATCTGTTAAAAACCCCTTAGTTTGTACTTATGAAAGCATCACCTGGGGAGGTGGGAGAGTACTCCACTGACTTGGGTTTTGATTGATTCCAGTGTCTTCTGTATTACAGGTGTTCGATTTCCTGCTGATGCTTCGAGCTGACTCCCTCCACCGTCTTGGCCTTTCCAACAAGGATGGAGCAGTGAGGTTCAGCCCTTACTGTCTGTGTGATTTCGTGTAGGTTTATTGTTGCATTAAGCAAAAGCTGTTTTCCAAACTATTTGGTATTTTTGCACAAGCTTAAGATTCCATCAGGAGCAATCTGCAGTTTTTCTAAATCTTCCAAATGCTGATGAATCAGCTGCTAGACAAGTCTATAGTTACAGTCTAGTATGGTCTCAACTAATAACTCATTGATGAATGATTCTTGCAAATCACTTACAGAGCTCTCAATCTTAGACATGGAATTTCTGCTCCTGCCTGAAATCTGTTTTCATGCTGAGGTTTGATTCAATGATTGTACAAATCTATTTTTAATTTTATAGGTTGTTTCTAATATTCTTTGTGTAACGCAAAAGATACCTTTCTAAATTTGCTAGGGGCCTGGATAGAAAGACCCTTAACCTGACCAATGAGTCATGTTGCTGTCCATCTACTGGGCCAGCCTGTGTATTTTAATTGAAAGTGTAATTTGTATTGTTGTTTGGCATTAAACTGCTTACCAGGTAGGGTAGCACTGTAGGTCACATGCATAGGCTGTTCTGATCTTGATTTTACACTGCATGTGTTTTTCTCCCTTTCCATGTTGTAGAGAAGCAGAGAAGAGGGCTTCTGAGAAAAAGCCTACTGGTACGCTCTCTCCGCCTTCAGGAAGTCCCAGTGTGCCTTCCCAGAACTCCACCATTCGTATAGGGCATCTGCCATACTCCATGGTTTTTGGTGTCCTTCTGCAGTGTTTGAAGCAAGTATGTCCGCTCTTAATGACCGTTGTCATTTTCATGTGAAATATGCCAACTTAAACCAGCTGGCTAGAGAATTCTGTTCCAGAGTAGTTTAAATAATGTCTGAAAAGCAATACATAAATCCTTCTTCTTGGGCAGAATCTGTGGGCAATTGTGCAGGTTTTCAGCCACCAGTGGGAGCACCAGTTCAGCTCTTCAGAAACTAAGCAACAGTTTCATTTCACGCTGCTTCAGAGCAGACAAGGGCGAAAAATGTATTTGTTAAAGATCGAATAAGTCATCCTGTTCCTGAAAGGGGTATCTGAAGCTAAATGAAGCCCTCCTACTGCAAATTTTTGAAGTATTTTCAGAATTTATGTTTCAGATGCTAATAAACTGTAAATATAAATTGTTCATTAGTATTGTATCAGTCATAGTTATGTGCTGGGGGGGTGTCTTGCTCTGGAAGGTAATTTGTGCTAGTGGTTAGGAGAATTGAATTCTGACTCGGTCTTTTTGAGCTCAGTCAGATCTGGATACAAGCTGTCTTCTGGTTTGCGGTGCCAGTATTGCAGCTAGAGCTGGATGACAGACAGCAAGTAACTTGTGACAGCCAAATGCCACTTCTTTTTATGTAGCTACTGTGACAAGACCTACATTTGCCTAGGAAATGGCATGTTGTCTGAAATTTGATTGGTCTTACTTTCAGACTGAACTGAAATCGTACAGAAATTTTCCACCTTAACTTTTTCTTTCTTTCTTTCTTTCTTTCTTTCTTTCTAGGAGACAGACTGGAAGGTGTTGAAGTTGGTCCTCAACAAATTACCTGAATCCCTCCGCTATAAAGTGCTATTTTTAACCTCTCCTTGTAACATAGACCTCCTGGCCTCTGCACTGAGCTACATGGTAATGCTGTGCACCCTAGTGATGTACAACCACCAGATCTGTAGTTTGCTTGAGAGTTGGTAGGGGATGTGTGTATGTGGGGTTTTTTTTCCTTCAGTCTAATATTTTGAAGATTAGCATGCTGGTTGTCAGTCCTCACCTTCCCTTTCTATGAGGGTTATTTTAGGTGCAGAAGTAGGTAATAATGAGTGTTCTTTATGTATGTATGTACGTGTGAAAATGGAGCTGTGGGCAGTGCCTGTCTACTGCCTTTTAGAGATTATTTTTAGTGTGAGGTGTTCTAACTTCCTGCGTGATGTGTCAGCTCACAGACAAAAAGACTACTGACAGGCTCCATGGTACCCCAGAAGGCTTTTCTCGCACGGATTTGCATCTGGCTGTAGTCCCAGTGCTGACGGCATTAATATCATATCATAATTACCTGGACAAAGCTAAACAGGTATGGGCAAAGTAAGAGGGTAGGGGGGCAGTGGGGCCTGAGCCTGTACAGTAGAGCGGTTTTTTTCATGCTAACTGATTAGGAGACTGAGGTGCAAGGTAACACTGTTAAAAAAAGCTGCATCTCCTCTATTTGGGGTGGAGTCAAGGATGAAAAAATACTTTGCTAGCCTTGTGCAGCATTAATTGTCCAGTCAGTTGGATTCACTGTTCTCAGTCCATGCCTGTCCCCCTTGCAGGTGACTTTACCTCCTGCTGGAAGACCTTGGAAGACCCTGATAAACATAAAACATAATTACTGTTTTTCTAATTACTGTAATTTCTAAAATGTCTACATGATTAAAGTCCCATCTTAAGATTTTGGCCTAGAATACATGCAGCATTATTTCGGGTTCTGTGTTAGTGCCTTTTGGGTAAGAATTCACGTGCGTCACACAGGCCTTGCAGTAGCGATACATGGCAAACCATTCTGGAGCGCCAGCTGAAGTCAGGAGATGGTACATCAGAGGTTTTCTTTTTCCCTGTATTGTGACTTTTTTTCCCTTTTTACTCTTCTAGCGTGAAATAGTGTATTGCCTGGAACACGGTCTTATTTATCGCTGTGCAAACCAGTGCGTTGTGGCACTCTCTGTCTGCAGTGTCGAGATGCCTGACATCATCATAAAGGCACTTCCTGTCTTAATAGTCAAATTGACCCACATTTCCGCTACGGCCAATATGGCAATCCCTCTCTTAGAATTTCTTTCAAGTAAGTTGTAATGTTCTCCTGCTTTTGATTGTCTATGGTTGTACCTGTGTTGCTTGCACTGAATATGGGTGTTTTGATTGCATTAGTCACACGGAAAGCATAATAACGGTTTCTTGGGTTTTGGCGATGCCCTTGTACAATCCTCGAGATATAAATGTTTGATCATCTCTTGGTTGTTACTGTTTTTCTATTTAAAGCACTTGCACACCCAGAAGAGAGAGACATGCTTTGTGTAGTGCAGCTGTACAGCGATGGGAAATATGAAGCTGCTTCCTCCACCTCGCTGCTTATAAATTAAATAGCATGAAATTATACCATGATGTTAACTTCCACGCTGGCTGATCATTTAGAAGAAACAAACCAATTCAAATTAAACTGAATTGTGATACTGTATAGTTTGTGTTCAGACCTCACCTGTGCTGGTTTTTCTTCTTGAACTGTTCTAGCTCTAGCAAGGCTGCCTCACCTCTACAGGAACTTTGCAGCAGAGCAGTATGCCAGTGTGTTCGCCATCTCCCTACCATACACAAACCCTTCCAAGTAAGTTCGTAGCAAATGTGCTTCTTCCTCATCTGTAAAATTAAGAAAATGAGACACACTTTTTTTGTAGTACTTGAGTCAAGGTTATTTATAGGATATTGCTCATTCTGGTATCTCCAGGCTTTTTCTGAAGAAGGGATATACTTTCTGTTTTTCTTGAACAGAACTTTTGAGGTTTTCTTTCTTTATACGTACAGTAAGTAAAGGAACAGTTCTGTTTCTCAGATTGAAAAGTCCTTCCGTTCGGTTCTGGAACGGCATCATAATGCTGCATTAAACTCTGTGGAGATCTTTCTGCTGTTTTAGGTTTAACCAGTACATCGTTTGCCTGGCTCATCATGTGATAGCTATGTGGTTCATTCGGTGTCGCCTTCCCTTCCGAAAGGACTTTGTCCCCTACATTACAAAGGTAACAGACACTACTGAATCAAACAGTACGTAATAAAAATGATGACTTTAACTTCTCCAACCAGTTTTTAAGTTTCTGTTTGAAGCTAGAAAAATTCTATTTTTCTTGTCATCATCTTTTTCAAAACTGTCTGTGAGTTCTTTTGAGTTGGCCCATGATTGCAGTCTTTCAGCTGCACATCCTAGCCGTTCAGACTGATGTTTGTTTGTCTCAATCGGCAGGGTTTGCGCTCGAACGTCCTCCTTTCCTTTGATGACACACCTGAGAAGGACAGTTTCAGGGCTCGCAGTACGAGCCTGAATGAGAGGCCAAAAAGGTAAATGCTACTTGACTCCAGCAGGGTCTTGTGTTCCCTGTTCTAGTGCTTACACACTTCCCTGTATTTTTCTGAAGGAGTCTGGGTCCAGTTATCCAAAATCTGACTGTGCATTTAAGCAAGCAAAGTAAACCTCTTTAGGTCAGGGGATTGGTAAAAGACAAACTTAGGCTAATAAGAAGCTGGAATAGAACCAAGCTGGTAGTCTGATAGTACATACAAGGGCATACTTGGCTGTTCTGTAAGGCTTTACAGTAAGGCGTGGGGCTTTTTGTTGTGAATTTTTGAAAATCAGCAGTTCTTTCAGGTTGGTGTGTGTCAGTACAATGCTACCAGAAGTCATAGAGTAGGGTAATACCAGAAATAATAGACTACCATGTTCATATTGGTAGTGTTAACTCCTTTTGATAATTTATCTGTAACAACGATTTAAATGATTGCCAGAGAAGTTGTCATGATTAGAAACCTGTATAAATTGAGAGCGCCAATGCTGTGTTTCCATAGTGTTATCTGTCAAGACAATGTACTGGGTGGCAAACAGCTGCCTTTGGTGTATCTGGATGGCCTGATCCTTTTTTTTTTTTTTTTTTTTTTTTTTTTTTTTTTAAATTTTGAAGCCATTGTGTCAGTTTTAAGCAAAGCTTAATGTATTTACAAGTCAGAATGTTTCTTGCCAGCAGTATTTCAAAATAAAGTTTATCGGGATAGGAGAATATTCCCTGCAAGGCATTCAGGGTTTCTCTAACGTCCTTTTACCTGCAGGGCTTTACCTAAATTGGTTCACTTAACTTGCTTCAGTGTTAATGTGCAGCAAGCATACAGTGGCATCTGAACCCTGGGGAAAGTGCCTCTACTTTAACTGCAAGGCTCAATGAGTATCTTGCAGTGAAGAAACACCATCCCTGCCCTAATGCTATAGCTGTAAACCCTGTTTTGTGTTTCATCTCTCCCATCTCCTCCTCTTTCATTCAGAAACTTGAAAGAGAAGCCTTTTGACACTTGTCTCTCAAATTAGAATTTCAACTAATCTTTTTTCCAAAAACCTGTTAAATTCTACCAGGTTGGAATACTACTGTATCTAAAGGCTTTTGCTAACATTGCTGGATCACTTTCCACAGAAATCTCTGCTGAGGAGTGTGGGCTGTACTCAGGCAGCAGCCTGAAACACCAGAGTGGCAAGATGCCACTGCTTCTGAGTCTGTCTGAGCCTGGATTCTGGCCAAGCGACAGAGGAAATACACTTCAAGCAGATATCTGTGTCCTTGCTTGAGATGCTTGTGTGCGTGGTTTTCACTCCTTACGCCCAAAGAATAAGCATTTCTGTGGCCTAGCAGAGGTGGTGGGTGTTCCAAGAGATTAAGATCCCAACGGTTCCTGAGGTTGATGAATGGTTTGATGTCGGTGTAGATTATCTCAGAGTATGGGCTGTGCTCTCTGCAGTCACCATTTGGCCATTTTGTGGCAAAAAATGACCTGTCAGAGATCATTGGGAGGAGAAGGACAAAGAAATGCTGATCCCTCCAGGTGGCTATCTGAAATGTAATAATTCACTGAAAGGAGGACAGCAGATAAATTATATTTAGAAAGAGCCAGAATATATATATTTTATATATAGAGATGTGAGCTGCCGGACCAACTGTGATGTCCAAATTAGTACTCAGCCAGGCATGCATCTCAGTGGTGACTAATTAAAGTGCCTCTTAGATCTTAATTGCTATCGTCTCCCACGTGTGGTTGGCACCTGGCAGTGTGAAAACTTAAATTCCTTCTGTTCCAGTTGGAAGTCAAGTGGGTTACCTCGAGCCACCTGAAATAAGATAGCAGGTTTGACAGAAAAGCATCACGCAGTCAGCAACAGCCAAGAGGATGTTTGTCTTGTTGCCCTTCCGCCTGTGCAGCGTGAGAAGGATCAGTCTCATGTAGGTGGGATGAGACTCCTGCGGTGTCCTGAGCTGAGCTAAGGGGCATCTCTGGCCCTGGGTGGTTTTGTGACTCAGGGTGGAAGCTCAGATTTGGGCACAGAGGAGTCAGTTGATGTATTCCTGTGTCTCTTAGAAAAACGTGCTGCTAGCGGGTGTTGGTAAAGCATTTTAGGATTGGTCTCTGAGGCAGGAGTCAGGTTGTCAGCCGTGCTGAAGTGGGGAGTTGGGGCAATGCTGAAGGTGGTTGAACTGCACAAAACTTCTCAGACTTGAGAAATTTGCACCCAATTAGCATTCAGGTGCTCTTGCCTTTGTTTAACAGTGCAGTATTCCAACTATCATTTCAATCAGTTTTTTGTTTTAACTTGTACTAATTTCATTTGTTTTGTAGCACGTTTAAAATCTTGTTTTCAAAATGTGGTTTGTCTTTTTAATGCTTTCAGCTCTGCTTGTTTGTACGTTTTAATTTTTGTTTTCCTTTTTTTGGCATTTGTTTTATTTTACATCACCCTCCGGGATCCCCCAATATTGACCCTGTGACCTGTGACCTTTCAACCTACATCCCTACAATGATTTCCTCCCTTCCTGTGACCTCTTTTGGGGCTTGGTGCTTCTCCACCTAGTAGTTTAAGACTAGCCAAAAATGCAAAGCAAGGCTTGAATAACTCTCCTCCAGTGAAAGAGCTGAAAGAATCCTCTGCAGTTGATGCCTTCCGATCCCGCAGCATCAGTGTGTCTGAACATGTGGTCCGCAGGTAGAGGCACTTTAAATGGGGAGAATCCAAGAGCAACTCAGCACTTGGAAATTTTGCCGCAAGGGTGGGTGGAGGCAGGGTGGATTTGCATGTGGGATGCTTGCATGACTTTGTTACGCAATAAAAAAACCTGGCCTTAGCCACAGTCAGAGCTTTTGGGAGAGTGTCATGGATATTCCATGGCTTCCCAGTGCCGGCTGTGGGGTTGTCACGTCACACCCTATGTATGTGGTTCCTTTGCCCTATTCTCTGATGCTTTAGTAACAAAAAATTCTACTTTCAGAGTAAAGATAGTGAAGGGGGGAAAAACAAACAAAAAACACCAAAAAAAAAAAAAAAA
>VWZZ01004646.1:693519-714080 GCA_013399095.1 Psophia crepitans | reverse complement strand
CAAAAAAAAAAAAAAAAGGAAAAAGAAAAAGGTTGCATTCTGGGCAAGTGAGAGTCCTGGTTAAGACTCACTAAAAGTTCAGCCTGCTAAGCAGGGCCTTGCCCCAGGAAAGGCGTTTGATACTCTGCAAACTTATGTACAGGCCCTCCTCCCAAACTATGAGGAATAGTTCTGCCCTCAGCTTAGGATTTGTTCTTTGATGGAAGTGTTCTGGTCTGAAGTACGATGCTGTGAAAAACCTTGATTTGTTTTTCCGTAGAGCAGCGAAATGTACGCTCAGCCCATAAGAAGCTGTACCTTTCATGACTAAAGAAAAGAAGTTTTGATTGCAGGAATTGATTTGCTCCCGTGAAAGATGAAACAATTTATGCTAGTTTTTGCAAAGTATTTCTGGATCACCTGCATGGAGAGTTAAACTGCTGTCTATAACGTGTCGGTTTAAAATCTGTACCTGAAGATTTGTGCCTTAATCTGTAAGGATTGCTGTCAGTGGAACTTTTGCTGTGGTTGTATTTTGAACTATAGCTGTATGATATTTGGAGGAAAGACACTGAAGGGACTGAAATGTTAATACAGCTCTGGCACTTCATTCTCTGATATCCGCATTAATCTATTGGATGATTTTTTTCTCTGGTATTTATATGTTAATAGCAACCACTAAAAGTTCAGATCATTACCTTTAATGATGCCAAAAAAGTTGCCACATCAAAAAAAAATTGGCTGTACCTCAGTTAGTTTGTATTACGATGGCATAAAGGAATCATCTTCATAAAATATTGCAATCTAGCCTGTTACTGCAGTTGTTTTAAATTGCATTGCTAGCGTGGGTGTTTTGAAGGCAGAGCTACTCTCTAGTTTTGTGCCAATTTCCTGTTCAGAGTGCAATTTTTTTCTATTTCAAGTTCATTTAGGTTTTACAGAGCTATTGAGTTTGGAGGAAAAAAATGAATATATAAAAGGGATGCAACAGAGAAAAAAAGCAAACCACAGGATTATCAAGTTAAGTCTAAAGTGCCCCAATTTATGGCTCATGGGCAACACGTTGCCTCGGAAACTCTGCAGGTCATGGGACGCTTGCCCCTACTTTAGATTAGCGAACTCAAAGCATGGTGCTGCCACTCACTATTTGCTTGGAGCACTTGCCCATGGGCCACTCAACATCAGAGAGCACTGGCCTGGCCTAGCCAGTTAACGGACATTTAAATGTTTCTCAGCCTCTCAAGATAAAATACACTTTCTGCAATCACAGTCGACAAAGCACAACATGAGGCTGATCCAAAAATTATTTGATTACGTCCTTGGTTTAGTGTCTGGCCACCTCTGATCTGGCACATGCATGTATCACAGGTTGTTCTGCAGCGCAGTGTCTTTCGGGTGACAGGGACAAGCATTTTGCAATGTGATCTGTCAGTTGGAAACATTCTCTTCTAGTCGGATACAAACATCCATCACTAGTTCAAGCCTGGGCTCTGCAGATGAAAATTCGATGGCTCAGGCTGATGACAACTTAAAAAATCTCCACCTGGAACTCACTGAGACCTGTCTGGATATGATGGCTCGATACGTCTTTTCAAACTTCACTGCGGTTCCCAAAAGGTAGGCATCAGCAGACGCCCACGGGAGAGGTGTTTTTGTGTGAGGTTCATGTTTCACTTTATTAGTGGAAGATTACCCTGACATATTTGAGATTCTGGCAGGCCCGGACTCTGAAGCTGTTCCTAGCAGATAAAATCTGGTTTAGCTAAATATGAGGTTGAATGAGAGAAGTTAGATGAACCTTTGCCTCTGCCTTGAGCTGTCCAGAAGGAGATGCCTTGAAGGCATGCTGTCTGTGAGCAGTGCTCCATGTCCTTGCTGGGTAATTACAGTCTTCACTACAGAACTGAGTGTCATGCCAGCTGGCTTCAAATGGAGGGCATTTACTTTTCTTGCTAGCCCTTCCCAGAAGGAGACACATAGCTCCGACAAGGCTCGTTCCCTTCCGCTCTGTGATGCGTGTCCAGGATTGATCCAGACTGCACTGTAATGTGTCTAGTAGTCCTACTATCAACTGATACTAAATTGAGCTCATCCCTTATCCTGATAATGTGTATGTTGACAGCTGGGAGATTTGTTAAAAATGCTGTATGAAGAAGGAAAGCAGGCAGAGTTACAGAAGATAAGTCACTGGTGCTCATCACAGTGGTGTTTCTAGGTCTCCTGTGGGTGAGTTTCTGTTGGCTGGAGGAAGGACAAAGACGTGGCTGGTTGGTAACAAGCTGGTGACCATCACTACAAGCGTTGGAACAGGGACGAGGTCCCTGCTTGGCCTAGACTCTGGAGAGCTCCAAAGCAGCACAGAATCAAGGTAAATTTTGCTCCCATTTCTACAAATTTCCACCTAACACAGTCACTTAAACCACATCTTTTTAGGTTTTCCACTGACCAGAAGAGCAATGTCATACTTGTCCAGCATGACTGATTTTTCTCTCAATGTGATCAATGTGTTCTTTTCACACAGCTCAGACCCTGTTTTGCAAGTAAGACAAACTAAAGAAGCTCCAGCAAAACTGGAATCTCAAGCTGGGCAGCAGGTTTGCAGAAGCTCTCGCAGCAGAGTCCGATCCATGTCTGGTAAATTCCTATGCTGAACTCTTACTGCCATTTCTGGGTCTGTGTCACAGGCTTAAATGTGCAAGTGCCTAATGGAGAGACCTGTGCCTAAACTAATTTGAGAGTCTGGACCTGTGTGGTGTTTAATAGTGGGCAGGTAGCAGCAGCTGTTGGCCTCAGGAGTGGTGGTGCTCCTCCTGCTTGGCTGTCCTTGCAGGAAAGCTTTGGAGATTGGTTAAGTGGTGAGCACTTGCCGTGAGAATCACCTATGTTTATCTAACCTCATGATTTCTTATAAACAAATTCAAGGTAAAGTTCTCTTGGGTTCCCAGTATTGTGAGCACACCTGCTAGAAGAGTTTGAAAGACTTATTACTTCTGAGATAGTTTTAATGCTAACTAAGCGTGGCTCTCCCTTCGATTTTGTGTCTGTGTTGCTAGGTGGTCATGCCTTACGTGTTGGTGCCTTAGACAGCTCAGCCTCCCATTTCCCCAGCGGCTCGGCTTCCCAAGGGACACAGAGTCCTCCTGCTCCTGCACCTCGATCAGAGAAGACTAATCCTGCTCCACAGACACCTCTGCAGAAAGAAAAGGCAAACTTAGCTGCGTATGTCCCACTGCTGACACAGGGATGGGCAGAAATCCTAGTGCGCAGACCCACAGGTATCTTTACCTGGGTGTGGAGTGAGCTCTTTTGACTTGATAAGAAACCAGAGCCAGTTGAGGAAGAAAAATCCATATTTAGTTGCAAATGGATCTCTTTTATTGCTTACTGCCTCTTGAAACTTACTGCATCTGATAAATTGATTCTTTGAAATCACTCTTTAGTGTTTTAAATCTGCAAAAGACCTGTGAATAGATTGAAGCAAGGACTTAAATTTCTCTATTAAGTACTGTTATGGAAAAAGAGCCAGATAACAGCAACCCCACTTTGCATTCCCCATTTTCTCACTGCTCTGTGGTCTTTCTTGAAAACCTGTGCTGTGTTTTAGCTTCCTGTGCTAGATTCGAGATGAATGAGGCTTATGGCTAGAGCAGCTGCGTAGTTGTGTCTGCTGTTAAAGGAGTAGGGACATGTTCAAGGTCAAAATTCTTGAATACCGGTATGTTACACAACATTAACAGGGAATTGTCTCTTCCAGCTGAACATTGTTTCATGAGAAAATAACTGACCGGGTATTGTTAATTAAAATATCTAAGTGTTTTCAATGCCTTTTGGGAATCTGCTGTAGTAATGAGCTACCATGGATGGTTTCTGAAGAGCTTGGGGTGAAGTACAGAGTACTGGAAGCTACTTATTAAAAATAGGAAATTAATCAAGTGATTCTGCCAGATGTCAGGAGAACTGAGAACTTGGCCCGTTTTTTATTTTTACTTGCAAAATCCAAAACAATTTATGCTTTTTTCGGTGTGAGTTGTAAAATTGGTGGAGTTGGGAGTACTTAAGACTCTTCCCTAATTTTTTCTTACAGGTAACACAAGCTGGCTAATGAGTCTGGAGAACCCGCTCAGTCCATTTTCTTCAGATATTAACAATATGCCCCTGCAAGAGCTCTCTAATGCACTCATGGCTGCAGAGCGTTTTAAAGAACACCGAGAAACAGCTCTATATAAATCCCTCTCTGTCCCCTCCTCCAGCTTGGCCACCGGGACAGCCAAACCATCGCTTCTCCAGCGTTCCAACACAGGTGAGAGATGCCAAGCCAGCAGTGTGTCCAGCGTAGCTGTCCCTAGCCTGTTGAAAGTCTGTTGAAGTGCAGATCCTCTAGAACAGTAAAGTTAGTAGCATGAGGAATAACGTAGCAATGAGAAGGGGGATTCAGTTCTTGGCCTAGAAGCTTTCAGTAAAAAATTCCCTTCCTCCTTGCTTCTGATGTTCCATTGGAAAAGTACCCCTCTTTCTTGAAGAAAAGAAAGAGAGGAGTAATGGAGCTGCTTTGGAGGAGTCATGTGTTTCATGCTGACTGTTTTCCAAATAAAAATGAACAAAGTCGTGGCTCTTTTCCCTTCTCCACTTGTTTAGGGCTGATCTGGGCATCCCACATGTGGATGGATCTTCCCATGCAGCGTTTCCATTTCCATTTGTCTTCAGTACGGGAGTCTGTGTCAGGCGCTCAGAGCACTAGGCTCCTGGGAGAATGGCCTATTACAAACCTTGCCAGCTGGGGTCAGTCAGTTGCCACTGTCTTTTGCAGCGTGAGACAGCAGAATGCAAATCCAGTTGGCTGCGGATTTACTCACCTCTTAAAAAGACTGTTTAGCCTTCAGGCTGGTACGGTTGAATCACTTGAAGGTTTTTTGATGGCTTTATTTTAACATAGTGGCCAGGGCTTTTCACTGTATTTATTTTGGTGCTAGTTCACTTCTGAAGGAGCCATTAATGTTGGGAGGTTAGTGTTGACCAGCAGCTGAAATTTTTGAAGCTTTATGTAACCCCTGCTCAGAGTTCTTAACAACATCTAACACCGAGGCTCTCGGCGCTGCTAGCACAAAACTGAGCAGAGGTAACAGCAGCCAAGGCTTTTCTGGGTATGTGGCAGCAATGGTATCGATTGTTTGGAAATCTGGTAAAAATGCTGGTTTTCAGGTTTGTTTTAAGCAGAGCAGGATTTGATTTTAGGCTTTCAGAATATGTAAATGCAAAATTAGAGGAAAAATCAAATTATGATCTTTTAAAAAAAAATAAATTAGAATTGTTACCCGTGAACACTTCTATTGACCTCTAAGAATTTGTGGTATGTAGGTGCTAACTAGTTGAAAGAAGCACTCACCTGAATGCCACTCCTGTGGCAGTCTGAGAAAATCATTTTGGCCACATTCTCTTTAACACAGCTTCTACAGTAGACTTGCCGGAGCTGGCTGGTGAATGATGTTTGGAAGAAGTTTTGCTGTCAGGCTGTCATGCGTGTGTTCTTCCTCTTTCGAGGTTAAAACTATGTGAATCTTTATCCATATTTCTGCTCTTCAGACTCTTCTGTGGGTTTAAGAATAATCTTTTGCCAGAAGTGTGTAGCTCAGGAAAAGCTCAGACTGGTTCCCTGCGTGTGCTAGGATATAACTAAGGAGTTTTCTGTTCCTAAAACTCACAAAGATGTGTTCTTCAAAGAGAGCAGTTTGAGTCTGCATTGTTTGAATGTGTTTATGCCTCCTTATTCATGTTTAGACCTTGTACCCTTAAAGTATCCCTTTCGCATCTAGTGAGCTTATCCCAGCTTGTTCTTTCCTTTGTTTCTATTTATTTATTTATTTATTTTTAAATAGGCTCTTGGTTACATTTTTAAACTCTGTGCTTTTTAATTATTTTATTTTTTTTTCATATAGTCTCTCCTTCCTTTTGATGTAGCTGCTCACTTGATTTCCCTTTGCAGTGGCCTCTTTCTCTTCCATGTACCAGTCCAGTTGTCAAGGGAAGTTGCACAGGAGCATATCCTGGGCAGGTATATTTATATATCTTTAAGGAAAAAAAAAAAAAAAAAAAGTATTGCCATAGAAGAACACCTCTGATTCATAGAAAATGTATCCCTCATGCTTCATTTTCCCCCTCCATGTCTCCTGTCTGTACCCAGTCTCATTACTCTCAACAAATGGGATCTTGACTAGCATGAAGAAGTCCAAGCCAGATCCAACATTTGCAAGTGCAGAGAATTTCTTAAAGCAACTTTTGTTTTAGCTGGGGTGGATTGTGAGTTATGAGGTGCAGTGTTAAATGACCTGTCAAAATGTCTGAGTGGCTGGATTAATTATTTATTTACAGCTTCATTTTACAATTGGCTTTGTGTTCTGCTAAATGTAAAAGCTCCCGCTTCTGAGAATAGCGTAGTATGCTGCAGGACATGCTACCTTGAAATGAAGTCCCATGCTACTCAGCCTGCTGGAATCTGTCAGAATTAGACACGGAAAAGATAAAGGGAGCTCAATATGCATCTGAGATACATATAAAGTTTGATATTACAATGGATGCTGGTTAAAAGTTTTTTAAATAAAAAGAGAAGAAATATATAACAGGGGAAAACCTGCTAAATTCTAGGTTGTGAATGCTCTACAGTAGTGTAAAATCTTTCTCCACTTCAGTAAAATTGACTTCATAATTAAATGAAGTGGAGATCAAATTGCATACCTTATGAGCACAACATGTGCATTGCTTTTGATAATCTGCAGTGCTTTGTGATTTTAATTAGAGGGTTGAAATGTCTTTCTGCCTTCTTTCCTTCATTGGAAAATTCTCTGTAGAGCAGCAGGGTATTCTGATCTGCTGGTTGTTGTTGACAAAGGCCGCTTAAAGCAACACAAAGCTGCTGCAGTAAAATATTTTTCTGTACTTCTCTCTGCCTATATTATTCTCTTCCCACCTAAAGAATAATTATTGCATGCTCACATTATTTAAAAACACCAGCAATCGTGGCAGTAGTGTAAGAGCTAGGGAAGCACTGGATATATGCAGGTGTGTTCTGGCTTGGACAGCTAACCAGATCAGCACGTTATTTTGGTTGTTCTTTTGTTTGGTTTGGTTTTGTTTTGGTTTTTTTGTTTGTTTTTTTTTTTTTTTAGAAGGTATGTGTGTGCAATGCTAACTCTTAATTGCTTCTTTGAAATAACTTTGGTCCTGCGAGCTGAAATCAATCCAGGAAAAGCTGCTTTAGTGATTTTTATTTTTTTGATTTTGCTGATTTTCTTTATTTTTTGTATGTGCAAATATTTTTTTTTATTTTACTTTGGAAAACAAATCTTGGCCTTTCAGATTGGTCTTCCAGCCCCTTGTGTGCGTAATGGGAAGCCTCCTGTTCTCCAGCCTTTTCCTCAGGACAAAAAAGCAAGGCCAAGAGGAGCCTTTGATCAGAGCCACCCCGGTGGTGAGGGTCACTGCCTGGAGTAGAGACAATGTTAAATGCTGCAATAAGCTCCTCCACCGTAGGCAGGGTTTCCAAGGAGCTTTCTTGTCAGTGTGGTTTCATTAACCATTTGTCAGATCAGATGCCCCGTGCAGGTTTCCCGGTATTGCCGCAGTGCCTGCTCTTGCTCTCTTGTCCTTTCAGATGTTCAGGGCTGAACTGTTTTGCTTCTACTGAGACATACTAGGAAAACTGCCAAACTGCAAGTAAATGGCTCCTAGTGAAATTTCTTACCTCCTTCTAGGCCGCTACAAGGCACAGGAGCATTGCATTGCAATACAAGAAAAACTTACCTTTTGCACACTTGCATAGAACTGGTGTCTTCATTGCCTGGATAATGATGAACTTTTAATGCTAGTCTTCTACTTTCTTACATCTCTGTAGTTCCTGTCTGTCCTGATAACCGAGCATTGATGTACAAGGTCCCATTTTCTCATTTTGTCCCCTGCTTGTTCATCAGTAACAATTGGAAACAACTGCACTTACTTTGACCAAAGCAGATGCAGCCCTTTGCTGTCGGGGTAAGGTGATCCGTTACTCTATACAAGAGGGGAACCAGGAGCAAGTCTGACATGACAAGAAATCCAAGAACCAGAGCACTCATTCAATATGGCCTTCCATTGAAATCCCATAGGGAAAAGGCTGGTACTTCAGAGGAGAGGATGGGGGCCTGCCAGTCTGTGCCTCTCTACAGACTTCAGTTCTTCTGCCTTGTGTCTCGGTAGAATCAGCGGTGGTGCTGGAGGAAGGGAGCCCCTCGGAAATGGAGCTAAAGGAAACCGAGTCCCCAGCTGAGTCGCCAGAGAGTGAGGACATTGAGACTTCATGTTCTGAACAGGTCCTGAGTGAGGAGAGGTTTGGTAAACCCCAGGAGTCTTACAGCAGGGTAAGAAGAAACAGGTTGTCCAGTGCTGTCCTGTAGACCAGCCCTGTCCTTTAACACACGGGAGAATTGTCTGTGCTCAGATGAGCCCCCCGTGGCACCCTCTGAAAGAACTCGCTAATGATACCAAAATGCATGTGCAGTCATGATGGAGAGTGTGGATAGCTTGTGAGGGCCTGCGTGCAGAGCAGCAGCAGTAAATACCTGCTTTATGCAGGGCCCTCGATCTGCGTTGCTTTGTACTTGGCACCTTTCTGCTTGTTTGTCACTGGAAGTGTCAGGGTGCCTCAAGCATTCCTGTTGTCAGCTTTTATTTTGCTTATCAGGACAACTGTTTGTCTTTGTTTCTCCCTCTTTAAGTCCTCCTCAACCTCCAGCCAAGAAGAAAAATCTCTGAAGTCGGAAGACCTGGTGGAGGGTGGAATTCCCATCGGGAGAGTCCTGCCATCAGAGGACAGCCGAACACTGGAGGAGCTTTCCTTCCAGCCATCCCAGCCGCTCAGCAAGTCGAGTTCTTCCCCTGAGCTCCAGACACTGCAGGAGGTCCTCAGAGATGCAAATGGCAGAGAAGTAACAAGGAGGCTGAGCACAGAAGTGAAATCAAAATCCCAGTCTGGGAACCTGGAAGGGGAAGTGCTGGGCAGTTGGCTGGGTAAGGGAGAGGACACCAGGGTGACTGGGTCAGGTGGGTTGGATGGCACTGGTCCTGTCACCTCACCTCGCTCCCCCTCTGGGCACCGGCCCCGAGGTTACACCATCTCTGACTCGGCCCCATCAAGGAGGGGAAAAAGGATTGAGAGAGATGCCTTCAAGAGCAGAACAGCAGCCTCCAATGCTGAGAAGGTCCCTGGAATAAACCCAAGGTGGGTGGAGGAACATCTCTGAAGCTAGAAATGGTGAGCTTAGAATTGCTGCAGCCATGGCTGGGTTCATTCAAAATGATCTGCTAGTTTTGTGGGACCTACAAAACTGTATCTGGTTAAAAAGAAAGATTAATTACGTGTCAGGGTGCCTCATAATATAGGCATGTTGAACCCACTACCGCCAAATTAACTTTGTGATTTAGGAAACAGGTCTCTTAAATGGTGAAGGAGATAGATAAACAGTTTCCTCGTGTTTTTAATCTTCCCCCAATTTAGAGTCCAAATGCACACATGGTGTGAATGCAGGTTACCTAGGGTTAATTCTGCTGTGAACAGGATGAATTACTAGTCTTGTAGTTCAAGAAATATAATGTGTGAAATACTAAGAGGAAGGAAGAGAAGGAGTTATAATAGTTGCTGTTTGAACTTTAGGTATTGGTAATTGCCCAAAATTGCATTATGAGACAATCTTCATCTTATCGAGGGAAGGTAAAATGCCTCTGTAAAATCCTTGACCTGCTGGCATAGAAATACCCCCCACAGCTGTGAGGCAGGAGTGCATTCCTGCTCCCCCGGTCTGGGTAAAGGTTGCCTTTTGAACAGCAAATTTGTGCAGCTGCCGCTGTTTGACACAACCATTGTTTTTTATGACAGGGGTCTATTACAAGCTGCAGGTAGTCCAGGTACCTAAAATGTCTCTACAAGATGAGTAATACTCTGTTAGCATTTTAATTCCTTCTCTTTGTCTTCTGCACATAACATTCGTACATACAACAGATCAAAATTGACTTAATTTTAATGGTAACAAAACTTCTTTTTCCCCCCTCTGTCCCTTAGCTTTGTGTTTTTACAGTTGTACCACTCCCCATTCTTTGGCGATGAAAACAACAAGCCCCTTCTGTTGCCAAATGAGGTAGGAAGGATTTTATTTTGTTTTATTTTATTTTTAATAAATTCTTGAAGCTAATTTTTCTAACCTTATTAGGTTTTTTAACATAACTGATAGTAATGAATGTCCACTCAGTGCAATTTAAAGGTGGTTCCTACCAACAGTGCTACAGATGGGAGATTTTCCGTACCCCAGTCCTGGGCTCCAGCTTTATGGATCTGGATTGAATTTGAGCTGTTGGGAGATTTTGCTGGTGCTGTTACAGAATCCCAGCCTGAAGGCAGGATGATTTGTGGAGTTTTGTTTTTTGCGGGTAGGAGGAGTGCAAGGATGAAAACTGAGCATTAGGTGACATTGGCAGAACGTCACTAGATAAACCCGTCAGCCCTCCGTATAATTGGGAGTGGCCAAGAAACTTTCTGTGGTCATATGAGAAATTAATCTTAAACTGGAATAGATTCCTTGTGAACTGAGCACCACAGACATCCTGGTGATAGCTTCCCCTCACTTCTGGTTCGGGTGATCAGGCAGTAGGGAGTCTAGGTGAGATGAGGTGATGCCTTGTGCTAAAAGTGTTCTTCAGAGCAAGAGACATGATAATTTTTCATGCCTGGAGCTTAGATGAAGATATGATGTAATTTGTCCTGGCAAGTGCATCTAACCCTCGCAGTCTGCCAGATTAATCTCATCTGAAGTATAAAACCAAGGAAGTGTGGTGACAGATGCCACGTGGCACTGCTCCGTACCTCGCACTGATGGTGCACTGTGCCCTTGCAGAGCAGAGTAGGGCAGCTTTCATCAAGGAAGACAATAGTGAAGGTCAGGAATCTGTGCTTACGTTGTTCTGAAGGGGTTTTGGGTTGCGCAGTGGGTGTGTGCAGAGAAGTTGTTTGGGTTTTTTTAAAGATATGACCCATGTTTTGATTGTAGACGTTTGAAAGATCGGTGCAGCTCCTGGATCAAATTCCTTCTTACGACACACACAAGATTGCAGTGCTGTACGTTGGAGAGGGCCAGGTGAGCCGTGTGCAGATGCATTAATCTATTCATGGTTACATCTCAACAGAAGGCCAGGCACCACTGCTCCAGCCATGAGATTTGTTTTGCTCCCTCAGTAGCCTCGCTTTTCCTTAGTTTCTTGCGTAAAAACCAGTACCCGCGTGAAGCCCTTCGAGGAAGGTAATAACCTAATCACCCGTGCTGATGGGGTGCTCTTAGCATTCAGTATGGCACCCCCGTGTTCCTCTTTCCTAGAGCAACAACGAAATTGCAATTCTGTCCAACGAACATGGATCCTATCGCTATACAGAGTTCCTGACCGGGTTAGGGAAGCTCATTGAGCTCAAAGACTGTCAGCCAGATAAAATTTACCTTGGTGGCCTGGACGTGTGTGGGGAGGATGGACAGTTTACCTACTGCTGGCACGATGACATTATGCAAGGTAAGGTGGCTCCAGAAGTTGGAAGTGGAAGGATGGTCTCTTCTCATCTTAAGACTGACCTGCCTTCTACAAACTGTTTCCTTTCCAAGGGTGTAGTAAATATGACCTGGGTCTCTGTTCTCCCATTCTCTCTCTGATACCTCTGCAAGTCCTGGGTTAAAGTTTGGGAGAGGTGCATACCTGCCTTATTTAAGAAAAAAAAATTAATCCCACCACTTATTTTTAAAATAGTCTGCTCTGTTAAAGATTGATACGGTTTGCTGTAGAGGTTTGTAGAATAAGCTGTTTGTTCTGGAGCTGTGATGAAGGCTGTTAATTGAGGGTAGTGTGTACACGTCAACACTCTCCTAATTGTTTCTCTGAAGAACAGTATTGAAAGGAGAAAGGTTGTCATTACTGCGGTCGCTACTAATTGAACTGCAGCTCCAGCACCAAGCAGTGCAGGTACCATCCAGGATCCAACAACCTATGATGAACTTCCCAAACCTTTTCATACAGCTCCATGCATCCAAGGCATACTTACTCACTGTAGCCCTGGTGCTCTGCAGAGCTCACTTAGGGGAAGTCCTGGTTGGAGCTATTTAACTCTTCCTCCTCAAACCAGATTCTACTCACCATGCAACTGTGGTCATACTAAAAAATGCCCAGAAGCACTTCTGCAGTCCCCTGTTTGTTTTCTATGAACATACAGATAGCTGGATGAGAATGCTTCTTCCAGTGTACACCAGGCACATGCTGAGTGCCAGGCCCTTAACTCTCTTCGCTGAGGTTGCTGCTGGAGAAGACTCTGCAGGGCAGTACCTAA
Source organism: Psophia crepitans (assembly GCA_013399095.1). Lineage (NCBI taxonomy): Eukaryota > Metazoa > Chordata > Aves > Gruiformes > Psophiidae > Psophia > Psophia crepitans. The sequence continues at coordinate 701,719 of VWZZ01004646.1, read as the reverse complement.
AAACTGGCAAGAGCAGAGCTTTCAGGGGCTGCGTTTTTGCTGGCCACTGCGCTCCATGCTCCACTGGAGCAATCCAGTGGGGCTGGATTCAGCTGTCACAAATGGGGACAAACCTTTCAAAGGAGCACAACTGTTTTGGTTTGTTTTTTTAATTATTATTCTGGTGCTGGTACTACTTTGTCTTCCAGACAAGTGCTGCATGTTGACCATTGCTGCTTGCACCACTGGTTACCTGGACCAGCCTAAGGGTGTTTCTGTTTCCTCTTCAGCCATTTTCCACATTGCTACTCTGATGCCCACAAAGGATTTGGATAAATATCGCTGTGACAAGAAAAGGCACCTCGGGAATGATTTTGTTTCTATCATTTACAATGATTCTGGAGAAGACTTTAAACTGGGAACAATAAAGGTACAAGATTTTACTTGCAGGGGTATTACAAAAAGGCACGTGGCTGTTTGCAAAACCTTCATCTGATAGGAGTTATCTTAGCAAACAGTGTGAGATCATGAATGGAGGTTATTTGCCGTAGTGGATTCACATGTGTTAGTTTATGGCACTCACAGGAATCACGGTGGCTGCCACCAAAACGTGTATGACTATTTTGTTGTTTTCTCCTTAGGGTCAGTTCAATTTTGTGCACGTTATCATCACACCACTTGACTATGACTGTAACCTGGTGACGCTGCAGTGTCGGAAAGGTAGGAGGAATCCCTCCAGCCTTTGTTCTCAGTCTGTCCTTTATTGGTGGTGCAATAACTGCTTTCACTTTGCAGTGGTTTTGTGTTTCAAAAGTAAAGAAAAACTTGCCAGGAGAAACTCTCTGAAACTACTGTGCTGCCCAGTTGTGTGTGGATATGCCCTGTTCGTACATCTTCCCCAAGATAAGAGATACCTTCCCGTTGTACCACTTGTACTATCGTCAAGTTGAAGACAAAGTGCCAGCAGAGTAGAGCAGGTCCCTCCAACAATTGCTTGGGAATACTGGAGGAAACATGAGGTGGAGGTCCCTGTGGCTTTGGCCTCTGTGGTGCTTCCCAGCACCGCAGGACCTGATGCTTGGAAACTGGTTGTGGCCCCGTGTGAGTTCAGCAGTGCTGGTGCAGTGACCTGCAGGGGCGTCTGCTTCCCTCTTACCAAAGGGGCACTTCTGGGGTGTTTGTTGCTCACGCCTGGGTTCCTGTGATACAGAGCCCAGCAGGCTCTCCTCAAACCTTTACGGAGCAGCCAGAATTTGAGAGCCAGGTGTGTTAAGTTGCAGTGCAAGTTCTTTTACAGTTGGCGCTGTAGAGCTCGATGAGAACAACTGAGATTCTGTGATGCAGTGCCTCAGGTTTATATTACTTATCTGTTTAGTTACTGGCAACCTTTGGCTTGTTCTTAAGTGTCTTACAATATTTTTTTTTCTTCTTCCTTTAAAATGAAGACATGGAGGGTCTCGTAGACACGAGTGTGGCTAAGATCATCTCTGATAAGAACCTGCCGTTCGTAGCCCGTCAGATGGCCTTGCACGCTAACGTGAGTACCCCTGAGCTCCCTGTCGTCGTTCTGCCCCAGATGGCAACTAAGCATCATGCAGCCACTCGCTCACTCCCCTACAGCGGGAGGGGGAGGGGATCAGGAAAGTAAACAGGAGAAAACTTGTGGGCTGAGATATAGACAGTTTAATAGGTAAAGCAAAATTCCTTGTGCACCCCCAGCCCCTCGCTGGTGGGGTGGGGTGAGGAGCAGAAGAGGCCTTGGCTCTGCGTAAGCGCTGCTCAGCAGGAGCTAAAACATCCCTGTGTTATCAACACTGTTTTCAGCGCACACACAGCCCCATACCAGCTACTATGAAGAACATTAACTCTATCCCAGCCAAAACCAGCATGCTCCTGTCTTTCCGCTGGTGTCTTTGTACTTCACCAGCTTCCAGGGAAATGAGTTGGGCTTGCTAAAGCAAATAAAGACCTTTTTCTGCTTCAATTATTGCTGTTGACATTTAAGTCAGAGTTAGTAGGTGAACAGTTATAACTTAGAGCTGTATTTCAGTTGCTGTCAAACTATACTGAGACATTCTATTAATTTTATTGTGAAGATAATGTACCTTCTCTCTTTCCCTGCCTCTCCCCACCCTTCCCAAATTAGATGGCTTCCCAGGTTCATCACAGTCGATCAAACCCTACTGACACCTACCCATCCAAATGGATCGCAAGGCTACGTCATATCAAGAGGCTAAGGCATCGGGTAAGTGAAGCTGTTGGTTCTAAGTGTTTAGAACAGGGCTCTGCCTTGGATTCTGGTTACAAATAAGGCGCATGAAATCAGCTATCAAAAGTTGCTGTTTAAGAGGAGGAGTATGTGTATGAAGGTTAGAATGCAGCTCTTGTAGGAATGACAGGTGTAGGGATGTAGGTCTGGACTTGTGAGCTTCCAAACAACTTCCCTGGTGGCAAGGGCTTTGGGCAGCCCAGTATCTGGACACAGAGCTGCACCCCTCAACACTGTGGTGGAGATGATAGGACAAGCTGTCCTGAGTAACCTCCCTGCCCAAATGGAGAGTGAGAGGAGTTACAGAGTGGAGCTCATCTGTTCTCACTTGGCTTTCAGCTACGTGAAGAAACGCAGTACCAGACTCCTGGCCTTCCCCTGCAGATGCACCCATCCGCTCCGACAAAGCCCCCTCCCCAGATCCCTCAGGACCCTCCGCCCACCTATGAGACTGGACAGAGGAAGCGGCTGATCTCCTCAGTGGACGACTTCACGGAGTTCGTCTAGATCCCAGAGTGCCGGCGTGTCTGTTCTGGGACGGACGAGGCAGCGAAAGCGTTTTACCCGCGTGCTGACTCCGTGTGGCTGCACGGACATGGAGGAGAAGGTTTGGCAGGCGCAGCGTGACTGCGCTGCTGGCGCGTGGACTCTGCATTGAACCGTACTGGGAGGCTCGAATGTTTCACTGTCTCAGCCTGCCACTGTTGTCCGATGAGGACGCTGTATCCCCAGCAGATGCTCCCAGAGAGGACCAACTCTACGCATTTTGCTTTTATTTGGTTTAAGCTATTTCAAGGCTTCCATCTTGGATGGAAACTTTCATGCAGAACCTTTCTTTGGACTCCTTCCACACCAGCGTCTGGTGGAAGCAGACAAAGTATGATATTCTGCAGTTCATCACGTAATTGGAAGGTACATGAATTGTGGGAATTTTGATGACTTATTGGGAATGAAGTATGAAGTACTGAAAATCCAGTCACTATTTCTAAGCACCCTGGAATCCCGGCTCCTCTCCAGGCCTTGGTGCCTCTCAGCACATGGACTCTTCAGGCTCTCAGACTTGTTCTGCTGCCAGCTCTGGTAAGAGTTAATCCGGGTTTTCAAGTGACCTGCCAAACTCGCTGCTTAAATTCCCAAGGATTTGTCTCCATTTGGAGAGATTGACGGAAAACCCTCCCTCGTTCAGCAGAAATGATTTTGCTACCAGAAGTAACACGAAGCGGGGAGGTGGACACCACTCGGCGGAGCAGCAGAAGGGCAGGGAGCTGGGCCACGAATCACTCGCGACAAACAGCCTGACCCCCAGGGCTGGCTGCCAGGGTGCAGCCAGCAGCCAGACCTGGCTTCTAGGTTCATCTGCAGAATTTCCACTGGTTGCAGCGATGTTGGGGATAACTCTTGTCCTCTGTGCACCCGGTAAATCCCTTTTTGAAAGACTGTTGACATGTCTTGGGGCATCATCTCTGAACGAGTTTTGCCTGTTGCACTAACGCCTAGTGACAGTCTTTCCTGCTGGGGCCTCGGCTGTTGCAGCAGGCGGTCCTTGCAGTGCACGCGCGTACAGGCGGAACGGGATTACGTAGCCCATCTTGCGGTAAGATGGTCACCAGACACTACACTACCGAACTGGGAAAAACCATGTAAGCTGGAATATACTGTGAGTACTTTATCTCCTGCTTTGTCCGTAACTGGGAAGTGGCGCTTTTTGGCAACGGGTAACAGCAGCGCCCTTGCAATGGAGATCAAGTGCAATCTGCACGCAGAACTGTGAAGCGACAGGCGAGGGGATGAAAGTGATGCTACGAGCTTGTGCAGGGCTGTTTGGGAACTCTAAGTGTATGTTGTGAGTGTTTATAAGTCGTAAAGGAAATAAAATATTCCTATGGTCAGTGGGTTCCTGCTGGCCTGGGAAAATTCAAACTGTGTTTTGTAATAATGTAAACTCCTTCCTCCTTTCCCCTTCCAGTTTTCTGATCCGCATTGCTCACCAGCAGCCACACCGCCAAGTGCCGGGCAGGGGGCAGTACCTGGCTGTGCTCCAGTCCCTGTACGGGGCCGTTCCCTCTGGATCAGCCTCAGGTAACCTCTGCAGCGGGGCGTTGCTGTGGGCATTTCCCACCGCAGGGACCCAGAGCAGCTCACTTCCCCGCACGGGTGTTTGTGCGGTGCCAGCCTGGGCCCGAGCCAGCCCTTGTGCTGCCTTGGCCAAGTCTCCTTTACCTGGACTACCTTTCAGCAACAACTTGATGTCGTTAATTACAGCCCAGAGCTGCCCTAATAGGCTGGGTGATTTCAGAAAGTGTCTTGTATTGTGCAGGAGACCTTAATTAAAATGCCAGCCACAGGCAGTGACAGTGAGGGGGAGGAACGTCTCTGGACTAGCTCTGCTTTGCCCCTGCGCCTTTGCTGAGCTCTCGCTGGAGTGAGCGTAACAGAAGCACAGGAGCCAGGTTGTAGCAGTCATCTTTTATTTGACCTTGTCGTTTTTTTAAGAAACATCCCCACAGTTACAAAATATGGTATTTTTGTTTGCAGTGAAATGCTGAACAGACAGTAACAGTTGGCATGTTGGTCATAATCATCTGTTCTTTAAAAACAAAACAAAAAGCACTTATATATAAGTTCTTCCCTCTCCCTTTTAAACTAACGGGTAGGGTTTGTTCTTTTTTTTATTTAAGCAGCTTGATACTGTTGCATCTTTGTGAGACTTAAGACAATAAATAAGAAACCATCTCTTGGTGACTACAAACACAGAAATATACATTCAGGAATATTTATGGGCTAGGGCTGCAAGTCAAGTTTGTTGCTGTTGAGGGTGTAACTCCGACTAGTACCTCTGGCTGCAGCTAAGTGCACGTATACGCGGTACCTTAGCTGGGACAGTGAAGGAACCCTGTGAGCGTTGCTATAGTTTGTACAAATAAATGCTGCGCTGAGAACTATGATCGCCTGAAAGCTGTCAGGGGTGCCCACCAGGCACGGGGGCCCTCGCAGAGGGGTTTGGCTTTTCAAGAAACAACTGTGGGTTCCAGAGCTGCTCTCCGTACTTCAAGCAAAGGAAAGAAGTAGGGCAGTTGTCTGATCCTGTTTCTGCTCCTCTTTGATTAGAAGAAGCACTTGGTAAGTCACACGCATCACATCACACTCACACACATGCAGAGCAAGCTCGGTAAGGAACAGGCACTTGGGAACAAAAATCCTGATGCGTTGCCTGAGGAGCATCCTTGTTACACCTGCCTGCTTGCCTCCCGTTAGCTTATGAAAGGCTGTCCTGCTCCCCACTGCCGCTGGCCTTGGCTCCCACACCTAACTCCGGCTGCCACCGCCTGTAAATGGGCACGCTCAGCCCTGGGCGTGGGGAGGGGCTGAGCACTGAACCTGGGTGCTTCAGCTGAACTTTCTGGCTCTTGGAGATGTGAGACACTTCCAAGACCTGCTTGGTTCACCTTACTGATCCTGCTGGTTGGTGCTCACAGCCCTGTCTCTGTCCCCTGCCCCCGGCTGATGGGGGTGGGGGTGGGAGCACAGAGCTGCACCCACGGGGGAAGGGGCACAGCCCTCAGGAGGGGCCAGATCCGAGCCCATCGCTCGGCTGCAGTGGGAAGGGGATGCTCGTGGCTGCTCTAAGCACACCTGCACGGCTCTCCCAGCTGAGAGCCCACCCGGCAGCATACAAAAGCTAGACAACAGCCCCCCTTCGTCCCTCGCTCCCACATTCCTCCATGCTCACACAGCCCCGGCAGGAGAGGAGCAACTTGCTTATGTCTTTGCGGGTAGTTGCTGTTTATGCAACTGAATACTTCTCCAGTGCCTTTCCTTGTGAGGCACAGGCGGAGTCAGAACCTGCGGATTTAAGGACAGAAGTAGAACAGAGTTCCTGAGTTTCACCCAGGGCCTGGGCTTATCTCACCGAATAGGGTTTGCTTTTATAACCATGGCCTTCCTCAGCCCAGGGAGGATGTGCCAGAGGAGGGACGAGCTCAGCAGCTGGATGCGGTTGCAGCCGTGTGCCCAGAGCTGCAGTGCCACAGCACGGGTACCCTGGTGCATCTCACAGCTGCTCGCTACTGCTGGAGGGTTTCTGGACACGGCTCACAGGCACGTGCACCAGTGCTGTACGCGTCACCAAAAACGAGTCATGGGGCTGCTTGGGTAAGTAAAAGGAATTAAAAAAAAAATAAAATACAAAGCTAATAGTTTTAATCTCTGGCTTGAAAACCAGTTTTAGGTACCCGAAGAGTTCTGGAGCAGTTTGTGAAAGATATAACAGATCCCTCGTGCGCAGCCAGCTGGGCCCCATCCTTGTGCACCCCTGGGCTCTGCGGCCCTCGCTGCTGGTTCGGGTCTGCTCCAGGCACCTGCTGCCACCGAGCTGGAACCCTTCAACTACTGCTACTTCTCTGGCGGTGTCTTCTACCTGCCTTTCCTTCCCATTACGAAAGCTTTGTGGTTCAGTTTTCTCCCTCTGCGCTCCATGTCCCTCTGTGCAACCTGCTCTTTCGACACCCTCTGTGGTGACCAACCACCACCTCACTTCCAGTGATCTTCAAGCTACACCACACTTGTCTTCTCCTGCCCACATCCTTCTGCGACCTTTCCCCAGTGTCTGTCCTTCCTCTCAACCAAGTGTTTTTTTCCCCAAAGGTAACTCACACCAGTCCCATGGCCATCGCAACGTGCACCCCTGTCTCCTCCTTCAGTCACCCCGAGGGACGTGGGCAGGCACCCGGAGCTAAGGCAGCACGTGGACAGCTGGAATGACATCTTTAAAAGTAACACAGCATGGTGAAAGTGCTGGGGGGGATGGGATTAGCGATGGAAGTGTCTTTCTCTGCCCAGAAAGGTCTCCCCGGCCAGGGCACGGGAAAGATGCGTCCAGGCCCCCCAGCACCAGAGGGGAGAGGCAGCCTAACCCCAGGCACCCTCCCCGGCGCCACTGCCCGCCTGGTCTCGCTGCCTAAGGCTTCCCTTCAACCCTCTCGCCTTCCCAAAGCACGGAGCAGGTTCTGGGAACACACCACCTCGCACACCACATGCGTCCCACCCCCTGCCACGCTCTGCTCCACCCGCGGCGACTGGCCCAGAGCCAGCCCGGCCGGACCTGAGCCGGGAGGAGAGCACACGCACCGCATGCACACAGACACCCAGTACTTATATACACGGGACATTCCCAGGAAGAAGCACTTAATACATCCTTTAAATAACTCTGACAATAGTGTTCTGTCTCCTATCTACATGTTTCAAACACGTTACCGATGCTATGAAAATATAGCAAACATACAAAAATATATACATTTAAAAAACAAACAAAACAACAAAAAAACCAACCCATATAAATTACTTACAATATACATAATGTGAAATGGTGATGACAAAGCGAACGCAGGCCCTGGGGAGGCTTCAGCCGCTGCTCAGCACCCCGCGCTGCGAGCAGGGGGTGCCCCACGGCGCAGCCCCTCCCCGGCCGGGCACGGCGAGCACAGCCCAGCTGCAGCCCAGCGCACGGCGAGTCCCGGGGAGCTGCGGGGCGGCAGGGCAAGGGGGACCCGACACCAAGCTCCGTCAGGGCTTCACCTGCCTCCCCCCCCCGCGCCTTTGTGCTTCTTGTGGGGAAGACGCCAGGAGGAGCCAGCGTGGCTGCCTCAGGCGGGGGCGCGCCGGGGGCTGCGTTCACTTCATCAGCACTTGCTCATTTCAGTTTATGATTTAAACAACAATAAAAAAAAAAAAAAATACTGCTTTTGTGATATATTATCCCGTTCTTGTTAGATCGCACGTGTCATTGTTAGCCGAGGAAAGCATTGTTTAAAGTGCTGGGCAGTACATACGAACAAGTAAACCAAAAAAATACATACACTTACGTCAATACATTCCTTGGATTAGAAAAGCCAAGCGGTCAGCAGCGCCCACACCCCGCGGGCCACTGTGCGGGGGGGGGGGGGGGAGGGCTGG
>VWZZ01004646.1:673673-693493 GCA_013399095.1 Psophia crepitans | reverse complement strand
GGGGGTGGGTGGGGGACCGCAGCGAAGCCAGCACGTTGGCAACCCCACGCTCGGAGACGGCCGAAAGCAGCCCGAGGGCTCCGCACCCTTCGGGCTGAGCTGCTGCTCACGGTCCCCTCCGAGCCCGGCCCAGGAGCAGCGCTGGCAGCTCGCTGCAGCTTGCAATGTCATTTGGTTTAAATATTGGATTTCTTTAAATACAAATAATAGTACCAATTTCTGGAGGATAAAAGTAGCCAATAATGGAAATTAACTGATCTGGGTGTAGATATCATTTATCTATATCTATATATATTTATGCATAAAATAATAAAAAAAAAGGTTAAATATCTTCTTGAAACCTGTAGCTTTCCTCCACAGTGTGACTGGTCGACAAAAATCCAAGAGTCAGTTCAAACCTTCAAGGCCTGGGGCTCTCCTCTCTGCCGCCCGTCCGGCACAGCCAGCGGGGAAGGGAGGCGAGCCTTGTGCCCGTCACCCTGCGCCAGTCCCCGGTAACGTGTCCTCGTGACAGCCGCCGTCTGCAGGCTGTTCGCAGATGGGGCCACTTAACCAAAGACACAACGTTTTAACGCTGCCCTGCCCTAACTGGGATTTTTGGCAGCCTGACCATACCCCGCGCAGCCTTTCCCAGCTGTCCCCAAGGGAAAGGCCCAGCCTTCTCCAACCAGCCCTGAACACTGGAGACCACCGGTAAGGAATTCAGCACGCCTGACGGGGACGGTCAGGTCCGTGGAGGATGGAGGCTGCGCCAGCCCCGTTGCAGGCAGCAGCCCCGCGCGCCCCGGCAGGCACAGCCGCCGCAGCGGGAGCTATCAGAAGCAGCAGCTCCCGAGGCTCCGGGTCTGCATGGCAGGCACAGCCCACCCTTCGCAGACCCCTTCCCAGGCACTCTCTACCCTCCGAGGACATTGTTCCCCGCGACGCCCAGCACGCCGCCAGTTACTTGACAGCGGGGTGCACCCTGTTCTTGGCCCGGAGGGGCCGTTTCTTCTTCACCGCCGGAGCTACAGCGGCGTAGGGTTTGTGTGGGGGCAGCACAGAAGCCGCCACGCTGATGCCTCTGCTAGCTCGAAGGAGCCGGCTGGGCACGGAGCCCCTGCTGCCCGGCGGGGCGGCAGGGGAGTGGGGGGGCAGCGGGGCATCCCGCAGGGGCTGCAGGTCCGTGTCGGAGGAGACGTCGGGTGAGGGCCCCTGCTCTGTGCTGCCTGCACAGTACCCGCTCAGGACGTCCCCCGGCATCTGGGTGTCCCTGCTCCTGGAGCGGCGGCTCTGAGAGCCCTCCAGCTGGTGCTCGATGCGGTACACGTCTTCCGTCACCTGATTGACCCGGTCAAACTGGGCGAGCAGCATCTCGAAGAGGGAAAGGAGCCGCTGGATGTCAGCGTCCACTTCCAGACTGTCCCGGGTGCTCAGCACAAGGCTCAGCCCGTCCAGCTGGCTGGAGGAGGTGGAGGCCCTGGAGCTGTCAGAGGCAGCGCTGGGAGTGGGGCCCCGGAAGGACTTGGAGTCACTGGAGTCTCGGGATGGCAGCGGCTCCATCCCCTCGAACCTCACCTTGTGCCGGAACTGGAAGGGAATAGGGGAGCGGGGGGCAGAGTTATTCCAGGAGCTGGTGAGTGGAGATGCCGAGGTCTTGCGGCACCGTGTCCCGCTCCAAACAGGGTCACAGCGTCATAGAACCACAGAATCTCCCGAGTTGGCAGGGCCCCCTAAGGACCACCGAGTCCAACCCCTGGCCCCACACAGGACCAGCCCCAGCAGAGCAGATGACTGAGAGCGTTGGCCAGATGCTGCTTGAACTCAGCCCAGGTCGGGGCGGTGACCACTGCCCTGGGGAGCCTGTTCCAGGACCCTGGGTCACTCCCAGCCATTCCTGGTGGGCCAGGCCACAGCACGGACCTGAGGACAGACCCCAGATAAAGAGAGGTGGAACTGTGGGACTGAGAACTGGCAGCAGATGACCCTACAACGCCCCATCACTAACCCAGCTCTCCGCTCTCCAGGAATGGCCACACTCCAGCCCTCACCCACCAGAGGAACCTGACGTGAACAGCAGTGGGAAGTAGCCAGAGGTAAAGGAGGGGTAAGGATGGTGGACCTTGATTCTCTGCAAATGTCTGCTGCCTGCTACTGGACCCTTTCTCCACAGAGTGTCCCAGGCTGCACTCACCTCCTTGGCTTTGCTGAAGCCCATCCACATTTTCAGTCTGCGCACGAAGAGCTCCACCATCTCGTAGTCCTGGGGCTCGAAGGCAGGGCGGTACAGCTCGAAGTGCATTTCCCGGTAGCTGTAGATAAGCACCACGGTGAACAGCCTCAGCACGATCCACACCTCCAGGATGACATAGCTGGTGCAGAACAGGTAGTAGAGGCCTGAGGACTCGGGCAGGCAGGGACGGAGGTTCACGCTGCCCCGCAGCATGGCAAAGAGCAGCAGGAGGCTGCTGCCCACACTGCGGAAGGACTCTGAGGAGGATGAGAAGAGCTGCAAAGGGGACATTGGAGATGTAATGAGAAGGGATCCGTGGCAAAACGTTCCCCTGATCCCTAATACCACCCCATCTTACAAAGCACGAGCCCCGAGGAGTGGCCCACAAACTGGCTGTGACAGGGATAGGCCATGGATGCAGCCCCTGCCCAAAACCACCCAGTCTGTGGCGGAGGAGCACCCTGTGCAGGCTGGGTGCTGGAGCACCCAGAGGGCCCGCTGGGCTGTGCTCACAGCCCTGGCACGGTGAGGGACGAGGGACAACGTGACCCAGGGCAGCCCGTGCTGACAACCAGCCGTTCTGCAAGGCAAGGTGGGGACAGCAGGTAGTTACCAGGAAGCCAAGCTGAGCATAGGCCAGGATGAGGACGGTGAACGCCAGCCCTGCAGCGGTCAGCTCCTTCGCAGACTTCTGAAAGGTCTTCCCAAACACAGACCACTGCCTGACAAAACGCAGCTGCTGGGCAGCCTACAACCAAGGGAGAGGATGGTGTTACAACACGGGCTAGTTGCAGAGGCTGCTGTGAGATCCTTCCAGCCCAGGGAAGGGTCTTTCAAACATCTCTGCAAGTCTGAGAAATGCAAACTCCGGTAGAGCAGAGGACATCCTAGTCAACAGGCTCCTTGAAGACTAAAATCATTCCATCAGCCATGCTAGGCTGAACTCCGCAAGCAAACTGAGGGCCCAAAGGCTTTAGAGACCCAGAGTGCTACAGCACAGATGCGTAACGGCAAGTGTGAGAACAAGGAGGAAAAAAGCCGAGAAGCCTTATGATCTCAGCTATAACACCACGCAGTAATTGTTAGCCAGCCCTACAGCCCCAGTAGAAACAAACAGGTTGCCTTGAGCAACCTCATCTAGTGAAAGAAGCCCCCATTACAGGGGGTTGGTTAGATCATCTTCAAAAAGTCCCTTCCAACCCAAACCATCCTATGACTCTGTAACTGCCCACCACCTCTGTCCTGCAGGAGAGCCTGGCCGTGGCAGCAGCCCCGTTGCATTTGATCAGCGCCTGGCATGGCAGGACCACAGTACTGCACTTGTTTCTACTTCATGGCCCTTTGCTACCCCTGTGCGCAGACAAGAAGCTGGCACAGGAGAACCAAAGCACACATCCCTGCCCACGTGTTGCTCCCACCCAATCCTCTCCATACCTGCACAGTCAGCAGGAAGAGAAGGGATGCAGCCAAGGTGCTGAAGACGGTGTTGAGAAAGGCCACCTGGTAGAAGTTGGTGAAACCCTTGCGGTTGTTGAGATATTTGAGCCACTGCTGGTCGGCAAGGGTGGCTTGGCTGAGGTGCACCACCACAGTGCAAGTGGTGAGGAGGATGAAGACCCACTGGCCATAGTTGCCCCACAAGGTGAAGTACGCTCTGCCTTCCTTCTTGATGGACAGTGACTCAGACACCACAAAGTAGACCACAAACATCATGAGGAAGACCTGGGGGAGCAATGGAGAGGTTACCAGGAAAGGAAAGGGCAATGCTTGACTGCTGTGCTACACCAGGGGACCCTGCAGCACCCCAGGCTGAGTTCTGCCAGCCTACAGCTGGAGCACCCCCCAAGTCCTTCCACGCCTTCCTTGCTCCTTCACACGTCGCTCCCTCCTGCCCTGGCAGGGAAGCTCCCCAGACCACGTCCAGCGCAGCCGTGGCAGGGCGGCAGTGCCCAGGGCAAGAGGCCCAGGCAGGGTCTCTGGGGACGTGGCTCAGCTGGCCGATGTCCCCGCTAAGGACAGAACATGAGCCTCAAGTTTCCACAGTGACAGGCACGGGTTCAAGGAAGCAAAAAAGCTGAGACAAGACAGGAGGAACCTCCTTCCCCTCAGCGGTGCCAGGGATGGTTTCTGTGAACTATCCAGGCCTGGAAGCAGAGTGGTGACAGGCATGGGGACAAGCAAGTGGCCTCAGGCAGGGAAGGTTTAGTCCACAGTGACCAACACTGCCTTTCTGGGAGCCAGGCAATGGGTCCCCAGAGCCCTTTGTGCAAGGACTGAGGGGAAGAGGAGTGTGGAGGGGAAGAAACACACTGACCATCATGAGAAGCTGCAGTGTGACACCCCCACTGAGCCGCAGCAGCGGGAAGGGGCTGATGGTGACAGCGGCAATGGCCTGGCCGGCCCCCAGGAACTCCAGCTGGAGGGTGATGGCCGCGTGCAGGTCCACGCTGGGGTTATACTGCATCAGCTCCACAAAGACTGCCCGGCTCCTGCGGAGGGAAGAGCAGCAGCTCAGGGCTCTGGGTCAACACCAACCCTGGGCTTTGGTGCCACTGTTTTGTAAGATCATAGATCCTTCCCACTCCATTGCACCCCAGCAGCACCCCTTAAAAAACCTGGGTGACAGCAGAGCACGTCCTTCGCCCTGCCACACTTACATGTTGTCGATCCAAGTGTGCTGCTGAAGGAAATCCAGCTGAGCTCTGCTTTCCTCCAGCGAAGACCCCAGCTCCTGGACATAACCGCTGCTATCATAGAAAGAGACGTAACCCCAGTACCAGATCCTGCAGAGGAAGAGGAGCCACGGGGTGAGAGATGGGGACAGAGCAGCCACTGGTATGCTCTCCTACGTGGCAGGCCAGGAACAAGCACGCAGGTGCAGACCCTGACCTCTACCGCGCACATCCAGGGGCGACAGCGGCTTCGTTATTTATTTGTTACAAGACAAATTACAGAGGTGCATTGATCCACTTCAGTGCTCCCAACCTCAGAACAGCCCCAAGCTCTGTGGTGCCCCAGACTTCAATGAAGACACATCCAAGAACAAGCCAGAGCAGAAATCAATAGTGATTTAGTGTCCAGCGTGCTGGTAAAGGCCGATCCCCCATAACCCACTCTAACAGAAAGTGAGTGCTGCTTTGTGGCAGCTTGTCCCTACCCTTGAAGCCGGGGAGTTGACCCCTCTGCCCCGGGCCCCTGAGAACAGCACTACGCTGCCGTTCAGACAGCTCGAGGGGACACGCACATCTCCAGGGAAGGGGGTGAGTGGCAGGTACATGCCTCCCACCCGCCACACCGCCAGCGCCGACGTGCTGAGGCGAAGGCTGGGAGCCACCCCCGGCACTGCACCAGCTGCAAAGATGCGATGCCTTTGGCAGCCGGAGCAGGGGGTGTGGGTGCAGGCTGGGCAGCCCCTTACCCCGTCAAGTCAGGTGGTGAGTAGGACCACGCAGCCGTCGTGTTCACGGCCGCCCGTTCCCAGCCAGCTGCGTAGTCAGCAGTAGAAAAGCTGTGTGGGTCGGTGCAGTTCCTCCTGGCAGCCGTGCCCACGCCATGGAGGATGTCCTGGGCACTGCGCTGGCACTCGCCTGGAACGAGACCGACACTGTCATCTCACGGGAAGCCTGGACAGTGCGGGGGCAGAGAGCTGAGCTTTCACACTTAGCGTTTCCCTTCTTCACACCTCCCCTCCACCTCTGTCTCCTCAGCCACACCTCCAGAAATCAAGTCAACCTTTCTCTCTAGCGTAAATCCCCACAATCGATCGCCCCAGATTGCAGGAGCAGAGCCAGAAGCACAGTAACACACATGCTGCCAAGAAAACCCTGCCTCTGTAGCGTCTGCCTTGCTCCATTCAGCCCCAGCTGCATCCAGACCCGGCCGTTTCACCCCTCCGGGATGTCACCACCCACCCGTGAGCGCAGAGCCACCGGCCCTTGCCCACCTACCTTCCTGCAACCTGAGCTGGCGCAGCCGGGCTGTCCCCAGCGTGGTGCTGTAGCTCTCCTGACCCGAGCGGTTGTTGTAGAGGTAAGGGAGGAAGACCTGCGACATCCAGACCCAGAACTGATCTGACCTGCAACGGGGAAGAGGCGTGAGAGGCAGAGCTCCCGGGGCAGCTCTGCTGGGGCAGTGTCTGCATGTCTCACCTGCGTTTCACCCGGAGGTGGGGACTGAGTTTTGCCGAGCTAACCTGGGCTGCTCTCCTCCCTGCCTGCCTAGCAGGCAGAGGCAGCGTTTCCATCCCTTCCCACAGCTGGGCTGGGCTCAGCAAAACATTTATTTGATGTGCAAGATCTAAAGGTGATTGAATCCAGTTGGCACTGGATCAGACCAGTGGGTCTGCGGCCGCATGGTCGGAAAGAGAGGATATTTAGGGGGAGATTCTGCTCTGCTCTCTCCCTTTACACCTTCACCCCAGAAACTTCCACCAAGTTCGCTGGAATCATTCCTGATTCACGTTGTGGTGAATCAAAGTTTCTGTGACTTTGTGGGGCACGGACAAGCCACGTCTCTTTGCGCAGAATAACGAAGGGGTCTGATGTGAGACGGGTACAAAGACACCATTAATCCCAGGCAGCGGTTCTGGGGTCAGTCTGGACTGCTGGAGTTTGTGGTGCTGTGGAAACTCAGCTGGGAAAATTTAATCTAGTTAAACCATATGTGCAGAGCAAGGAAGGGAAGGACTCTCTATTTATACGAGATGTTATTTTTGGTTCTTGTGACCCTGTTTATATTGTAAATTTTGGAGACAGAGCAAACTTGCGTCCTTTTAACCAGATACAGAAAGATAAACATCTATAATTCACACAGTCCCTTCCCACTGAGGAAATAATTAAAATTCAAATAAATGAAAGCTCTCAACCCCCACGGGCCCCTCTGTTCTCCAGGGGAGGAGAACCATAGGGACTAAAACAGACCTGCTCATTGCCATGCTGTCTGTGTGCAAGTGCCCAGCTCCCCAGAGACACCAACACTCCCCAGAGTCGAGAACCTCTTATGGAAGTGACTGTGGAGCACGAACCCAACAGCCAGAAGCCAGTCTGCTCCCCAGCTCCTCGCTGCAGCCCTGCACAGCTTCTCTGATATAAAGCAACACCTTGTTCCTCCCCATCCCCAGGTCCATCACAGTTACCTCTTGATGTGGAGGAACTCGCTGCTGCCCAACTGCTGCTTGATGGAGCTCTGCAAAAGGAAGGCCCTGCTGTTGCGGGAGGCGTCTCCGTAGTTGGTGAGCAGGATTACCAGCAAGAACATCATGTAGATGAGGAAGTTCTGGCAAGCAGAGTAGAAAGGGATTGCACCCAAGCGTGGAGGGGTTGGGTCCTGATCCTGCTGCACGGCAGGCAGCAGTCAGTGGCACGCACTGATTTGCTGCAGGATCAAGACCCAGAGCATGCCCTTTTCTTTTCCCATATGGGAAGCAGCTTAAAATGAAACCCAGACCACAGGCTCATAACAATATTCTTTGTTCAAAGCGGCCAGCCCAGCACCACGTTTCAGTTGATGCACACCCTCCCTGTAGGAGCTCCTATGTGCTGGCAGCTTGGCTTATGCTATAGTCATGGGGGTTTCAATTCTTTAGAGGGAAACCACTCAGTTAAAAGTAACTTGACTCCATTAAAGCAGCTGTGGATTCCCAGCACAAGTGTGGAGGGTTAGTACTGAATGAGCTACAAAGAGATTGAAGCTTCAGCTCCTAGATTGAGAGTTACATGTTTCATAAGACTCAGCTAATGAATTTTCTTAGAATCACAAAATCTCCCGAGTTGGAAGGAAAGATCGTCAAGTCCAACCCCTGGCCCCACACAGGCCCAGCCCCATCACAGCAGATGGCCGAGAGCGTTGGCCAGACGCTGCTTGAACTCAGCCCAGCTCGGGGCAGTGACCACTGCCCTGGGGAGCCTGTTCCAGGGCCCCACCACCCTCTGGGGGAAGAACCTTCTCCTGATCTCCACCCTAACCCTCCCTTGGGGCAGCTCCAGGCCGTTCCCTGGGGTTCTGTCGCTGGGCACCAGAGGGAGGAGATCAGCGCCTGCCCCTTGGCTCCCCCTCGGGAGGA
Source organism: Psophia crepitans (assembly GCA_013399095.1). Classification (NCBI taxonomy): domain Eukaryota; kingdom Metazoa; phylum Chordata; class Aves; order Gruiformes; family Psophiidae; genus Psophia; species Psophia crepitans. The sequence continues at coordinate 685,220 of VWZZ01004646.1, read as the reverse complement.
AGCTGTAGGTCGCCATGAGCTCTGCCCTCAGTCTCCTCTTCTCCAGGCTGAACAAGTCAAGGGACTTCAGCCTCTCCTCAGATGTCTTCCCCTCTAGACCCTTCACCATCCTGGTTGCCCTCCTCTGGACACTCTCCAACAGTTTTATGTCCTTTTTGTGCTGTGGCGCCCAAAACCACACCCAGCACTAAAGGTGAGCAAGTTGGCAACTACTCCACACTGCAAACCTTGCCCTAACCTCAAACACCTGAGTTAGAGTCAAACACAACCACTGCTCCACATCAACACCCTTACGGTTCTGCTTTCTGGTCAACCTCAGATCTCAGAGCTTCTCAGAAAAGGTAGATGTCACTGCCAGCCTTTTACTGAAGTGGAAACTGGAGACATGCACCTCCTAGCTCAGCTAGTGGATCACAGCTGGACTGGGAGGACACACACAAGGATGTATCCCAGCTCCCAGAGCCAGCACTCTGCCTCTGCCCTAGGCACCACAGCTACCAGGAGGTGTCTTACCTTCAGCATCCTGTGCAGCAGTTTCACCTTCCTGGCCTCCTCCTTGGCCTGGAAAAGGGCAAACCCTTGTGGGGGTCGGACTTTGCTGATCTTCTCAGAAACATGCTCAACAAACGGGTGCTCCACCAACGTATCATCTTCCTCTGGGTGCAAGCGCTTGGCAACCAGTGAGAAATAGAGGGCTTCCAGCAGAACCTGGGGAGACAAGCAGCACTGTGAGCCTGCAGAGAGCTGTGCCACCAGCACTACTATGGGCAGCAGCTCCTGGGGCCTTTCAGCATAGACAGTGGGCAGGGCACAGCCGCTGAGCACTCTGTTGGAGCAGCTAGACAACCTCTGAAACAAATTGCCACCAGCCCTGCCTCTCCTACTGCTGCTGGTGTGCACATCCTTCCCATCCTGCAGAGGTACAAAGATGGGAGAGAGTATTCAATCCACACAGCGTCCAGTCTGACGTGATGAGTATCGGGGTAAGATGCCAATTACAGCTAATACATACACGTGTGCAGACATGTGCTTGTGTGCTCATGTTATCCTTACCTTCAGGGGCTCCCAGACCAAGAAGGATGCCAGAAAGCTGAATATCCCTGAGATGAGCCACATGAGGGCAACGCTGGAGGAAAAGCCCACTCCGATCCACACGGAGACCCCCGTGGAGGTGGCGAAGACGAGGAGACTGATACCATGAGCCAGATAGGAGCACCAGGGTGGCAGCAAGCGCTTCCTGAAGGTTTGGTCAGCAACTGGAAGGAGGGAAGGAAAACAAGCGTTAAGTGTTACTGCAAGAGGGTCCCAATGGGCACAGGGAGGGCTGAACACACCACTCATCCCAGCAGAGAGCTCGCCACCAGTCCTGGGTGAGTTTGGAGGGATTACCCTAGACATGTGAATCTGTGTTTTGGTGAACCTCCCACTAAGCAGCAACACAGAGAGCACACTGAAACACAGCCAGCCTCGGAAGAGCAGCATCCCATCTGCAGACAACAGGATGGGCAGGAGAAAGAAAGGGGATCCTGATTTGGGCAGTGGGATGGGCTCCCTGCTTCCCGGCAGAGTCCCAGGACCTGGGCATGCCCAGCCAGGCTGAGGTGCTGCTGTCAAACCCCTGAAAAGCCACACAGATTTGTTGCTCTGGCTGGCTTCAGACTGCCAAGCCACCCTGCCCCCGGGCTCGCTCGGCACAGCTTCTTTCACCCACCCGTGCGAACCAACGCCTGCGTAAAGATACCTCAGCCAGGACGCAATGGTGGATTTTACCAGACCCAAGATGATTGCTGCTGTGTCCAATTTTCCACGCTGCAAGCCTGCCCCAGGGAGGCTGTGCCTCGGGAAGCCAAGAGCTCATGCTGAGAGAACTGATGCTAAGCCTCTCTGCAGGGCACCCCGGCACTTACAGCCCCCCAGACCTCGTGGGGCCTGACAGCTTGCTCCCTGCCTTGTGCACGCCCAGCTATGTGGCTGTTGTGTTGCATGACCCAGTAGGAAGCATCTCTTCTCTTCTCTGCTTTTTTTTCCCAATTTGCACCTTCCCTGGCATTTGACTCTCCTTCCCCTCTGGTTACACACAGACTCTCACTCTCCCACGCTGGATGGATGAGGGGGCTGATGGCTGCAGAGGGGCGCAGAGAGCACAGTAACTGGGGAAGCAGCGAGGGGAGCGGAGCTTCCCTAGGGTGCATGGTGGAGACCACCACAAAACAAGTTATGGCGCGGCGTTTACTGAGACTCAGGCTCCAAGAGAAGCTGGCAGGAAACAGCCAATATATCCCAAGCAGGGGAGCAGCCTTTCCCGAGGCTCCTGTCCCATTTACACTGCACAGCCCTGCAGCCCTGGTACCTGTCCACGTTGACTTGGCTGATCTGCTCACTTCCCTGGGAGGAGCTGCCATGCTCTGGCCTTTATCGTTCAGCTTCTGCATCATGACAGTCTCAACCTTCTCCCCGAACACACTGGACCTGCCAAGGCAAAGGGGTGATACTCGTGAGCCACGCCACTGCTGGCTCTGCGGTAAGCAGGACTGCCACTGAGGTGGACTGAACACCGCTGCCGACACCAGCGCAGCAGCACTGGACCAGTTAGAAGCGTTTCCTTCGAAGGCAGCGAGCCCAGGCTGCCGAGGCACAGAGGCACTCTGCTCTGCATCTTGTGGAGGAGGGCTGAAAGTCTTTCCCCTTCCCTGTCCTGCTGCTTTGCGCTGGCTACCCAGCTGGGTGGTGGTCTGGGTCCCAAAGCAGGGTGCTCTGGGCATGGTAATACACAGAGATTCAACGCCCTTCTCCCTGCTGTCAGTGCCACGAAGCGAACCCATGTCCCAGCACTTTGTCAGCAAGGCACGAAGCTCTGGAGACACATCTTGAGCTGGGGCTTGAAGGGGATGTTCCAGGTGGCTCCTGGAAGGGTGGCAATGCCCTCCTGGAGCTCTGGCTGTGGGGGCTGCAGGATTCATGGCCAGAAAGAACACAGTGGCTCGTGACAAGGCTGACCCAGGCATTTGCAATGTCACAAAGCTCAGCTCACTGTGGCTGGGTGTCACCAGCCGCTGCAGAGCTGGGACAAGGGACAGGAGGCACTGGCTCAGCTGCCTTGTCTAGGGGGACCTCTGTTCCCCAAATACTTACAGGCCTGAGATCAGATCTGTTTCAGCCCTCATGTAGGGCCCCAGGTCCTGGGAGTGGGAGATGCCACTAGCTCCATCTGCCAGGATCTGCCGAATCAGATCCTCATCTGGGGAAAGAAAGTGCAAATGGCGTTGGCAGGAGCGGAGCACACAGCACTGCACCAGGGTGGTTCTGCAGCATTGGGCTCAGCCACATTTGTGCAGGTGGGGAGAAGTATGCTGAGGTCCTTTTCCACGGGACAGCCCTCCCCCCCTCCCTGTCTTCTAGCTCCTGCCTAGCCCCAGCTTGTCTGTGGAGCCTGGCATGAAACTGCTGCTATAGGAGGCCAAGTTGTTCTTCTCCAGACATTTACAGAGGTTCAGAGACACACTGTGGCCTTGCAACCAGTGAAGAAGTGCTAGTTGCTTGCAACATTCAGATCCCATGGGAACACATCTCTCTTTGCTCCCAGTCTGCTGGCAGCGTGGTGACCATTCGCTTCAGAGTGATCCGCATCAGGCCTTCTGCTTTCCCAGACTGAAATCCCCATTAAAAAACCATGGCCCTCCTCCTCTGCCCTTCAAACTGAAGCCAGCGGTGATGACAGCAGGCTCTGCTCTTCTGCTTTCTCCAGAGCAAAGCCAGGGCTCCCAGGGACCAGATTGCTCCTGCATTTTTCTAGGGCATTCAAACCCTGGCACAGAGCAATGCTACTCACACACCCACCTGAGGCAGAGAAATATCGAGGCTGTCCCTGGTGAACGCCAAGCGACAAGCTGTCCTCCTCAGCTGCCAACGGTGCCTCGAGTCCAAGGTGGCGGCTGGCCCGGCCTCTCTTCAGCTTCTGGATGGTGTTGCCCATGATAGAGGGGTCGCTGAGGAGGTCTGGCCAGCTGAGCAGGGCCTCGCTGGAGGGCCACCGCATGAGGCTGTGGGAAAACAGGAATGGGTGCGATCAGGTAGGTGTGGGGAACGGGACGCCATGAGAAAAGCAACTACGCTAATGTGTAGGACTGTCTAGGAGGGGAACAGCTGTGGGAGCACAAATCCCCATCTACCGACGCAGAAAACTACACTAAACTCCTACTTGTTCCATTCCCAGAAATCTACTTACCTTTTGGAGTCTTCCAAGAACAGATCTGTTTTGGTTTGCTCAGAGAAGGCCTGCAGAGGAAGCAGCGACATTTCAGGCACATGACACCGGTTCATGCCTGATTAAAACAGCAAGTTCTTAACATCAGGAGTCACTGGAAACTCGGAGCCTGAGCTGCTATTAGCCCTGGGTCCACACCTCCGGGAGCCTGCTCTCCTCCAGGGAAAACACCCCGGCACGCTGGAAAGGTCCATGCTCGCAGACACAGCTTGTGCTCAGGACCCAGGACTGGCCTGGGCAGAGATGCAGGTGAGAGACGAAGGGCTGGGGCTCTCCCCATCACCAGTATTTGCCAGAGGCACTGGAGTGCATCACTTCTTGCACTGACAGCTGTGGATGGACACCGTGTCCATACAGGGGAGCACACAGACCCACGCAGCCCATCCAGTTTTTGGGTGTGAAGCAAGTTACCTCTGCCCGGAGCCCGGGGAAGGTGGGGAAGGAGCTGTCAAGGATTGAGGAGTCCAGGTAGTTGTCGATCTCCAAGGACTGCTGGTCTGAGTGAGTCAGGGTGTGGCTGATGGAGACCTGCAGAAGACAGGAAGGTTTGAGCAGAAGAGTGAGGGGTGGAGGTGACAATGTCCCAGTGGCTCCCTGCTCTGCTGGGGAAGCTCTAGGTAGAGCTGTGGGGGATCCCAGGGGGGCTGAGAACAGGCACAGGCACATCCTCCACTGCCTCCCAGGCCCTTGGATGCTGTCCCACAGCTCAGTGCCATTGGGACTGCCCCAGGTACAAGTTCCCAGAAAGCTGCATGAGTTTGCAGCCTCCTGCAAAGCAGGGATTGCTCACAGGAATAAGAACTATCAGGCACATTTGCTGCTGATCAGTCCCTGAGCAGCTGGCTGCAATATTTAATGGGGCCGCTAATTGTGCCTAACTAGTCATTAAATCCCCAGCTAATCCTTTCACAGCTGCCTAACCACAGCTCTGCTCAGACAGCTGAATTTGTACCCAGGGTAGACATTTCATTAGAAATGCTCCACTGAGCATCTCAAGCTCCTGCCAATGCAGCAAAGGGTCATACCTTTCATTTAAAGGGAGGAAGTGCCTAAGCAGCTGTTAAAATCTGCCCTTTTGGTCTCTGTGTGGGCACTGTCAGAATCCAGGCAGTGATCTGTCCCTCTAAGGTCAGGGGCTGTCCCCAGCTCAAAAGGGAGGCAGAGACTTGGTAAGAGCAAGGGTCTGGCCATGGCGCAGGGCAGCACAGAGGCACAACTGGGAAAGTGCAGAGACCGACTGGAGAAGTGATACACTGCAAAGGGCAGTATCTACCCTCAGAGGAGCAAACCTGGTGGTATCACACCTATCTGGGCAGCCTGCAACTACTTCTCCTCATTACCTTGCCACGAGCCATCCGGAAGAGAAATAAAATGACCAGGTAGAGAGGGTAGACCACCACGCTGGACACCAGACCAACAGCCACTGTGTCTACGTTAACAGGGATCAGGTTGGAAACGGCCCCATTGCTGGAGAGAATCAAGAGAGATCAGAGACCAGTGTTAGCAGGAGCGCTCAGGGTTGCCAGCTAAGCAAGCAGCGAGAAAAAATTGCACAACCAGGTATTTCAGATGTGCAGGGAAAGAAATGGGCATGGGCTGTGCTAACAGATGACACAGCAAAACCAAATAAGGGGGAAAGATGATCCGGTTGTCCTTGGTTATTTGTGTCCTGATCCCAGATTCTTTGGAGCAGGAAGGGCAGACTCAAGGCCACAGGCAAGGTACCTATTCCCAGCAGACCTAAGGTCTGTCCTGCTCTGTATAATGGGAAGCAGGGAGGGGCCCTGAGGAGGTAAGGGACTGGCCGGGGCACCAAGGGACACAGCGCACCTGAGGTGTACGTTCCCCACCATGCCGTACCACACAGCATTGGCACAGAGGAAGAGGAAGATGAGGAGGGAGCAGCAGGTGGCTCTCTGGACACGGGTGAAGCGGCTGCGAGGTGGACGGTCCCACATGGACAGCCAGACGTGCTTCTCAAAGAAACCTCGCTGCAACTCTGCTATGAAGATCCGGGAGAAGCTCCTCAGCTCTGTCTCACCTGAGCACAGAAAGAGAGAGACTCTCTGGGCCACCTCCTGAGGAGGACAGTCCCTCCTTGCAGACTAATGCTCAAAGAAGTACCCCCACTGCATCTATCCGGTCCCTCCTGCATGGCTGGGTCCTTGCCACACCTTGTCCTCGAGCACAAAGAACCCACCAGAGCACTTGGCTGCACAGGGCATCAACGCAGCGAGGATGCGCCAGCGTGCAGGCTCTGTGGTCTCTCTGCAGTCTCCTGCTGCGGGCCCTTCCTCAAGGCAACGAGAACTGCCACGCTGCTCAGCCATCCCAGCCCCACACCCCAGGGGCCGAGCACTCACTGGCAGCATAAACCTCCTTCTCCACCATGCCATCGTTCTCTTCGCTCTCCACCGACAGCCAGTCGTTCACCAGAAAGAAGTAGCTCTTGCTGCTCTGCAGGTCCCGCACTATGACGTGCTGCAGGTACCAGGAGGGGCTGAGTCCTGCAAGTTAAGAGATGAAGAAATGTGTTTCATGGCAGACATTCCCTGTATGGACCTGCAAAGCCAAGGCAACACGAGAGCCCCTCAGTGAGATGGCAGCAGTTAGCCTGTGACACTATCTTCATCAGTGGGAATTACAGTCCCCAAGAGAAGGGCTTGGCACAGGAGGTCACCTGCTGGGCTGTACGGACGTTTACAGACAGTCACAGCACATGGCACTGTACGTGCATGGGATTACAGCTGGCCACTCCACAGACCTCCCTGTGATGTCCCCCGCCCAGTAATCCTTCCCCCAGGCCAGCGGGTCACCACGGGCTCCCACCAGGGTTAGTCCAGGCTGCAGGCCCAGGTACCAGGTAGAGCAGAGCCTGGTCCTGACCTGGGACGTGCGATGGCTCCTCAGGCCTGCGCATCTGCTCGCGTCTCACCTTTATTGTCGTGCCAAATGCGGATGCGCCAGATGCTCCCCAGACTCCGCTCCGTTGCGATCTGAAACACGTCAAGGCTGTTGCGGTGAAAGGCGTTTTCTCCATCCAGATGTCGGTGACCGCTTTTATTATCCACACCATACAGGGCGATCCCCACGTGGGCTGTGGTACCTGGCAGGGTTAACGGGGCTCAGTTAGGGAGGTCCACCCAAGGCAGAGCTGTTCCCCAGTGCTGCCCGCTCAGCGCCGCTCAAACACCAGCCCTGCTACGGGCCCTGCAGGGGAACGCGGTGCATGATGTGCTGAGGTGGGATCTCAGGGGAACCGCAGAGATGTCACCCTAGGAATCAAGCAGAGGAGTAGACAGACTTTGGGCTAACCTGATCCTCTGCCCCAGCCAGTTTTCACCAGGATCTCATATTTGTACAGCCCGTTCTTCCCGCAGAAGGGAATCACCCCCACTCGGTTAATGTCAATCATGTCCAGCTTGTGCACGATCAGTGCAGCCACTGAGTAGGTCACAAAGCAGACGGCACATGTGAGCAGAACGATGTAGTTGAGGCCTGGGCCTGGAGACTAAAAGAGAAGAAGGATGTTGCACGGCACCCCCCTTCCCCAGGAGGCCCCCCTCACTCCCCAGGAGTCACGCTGCCTCCTTCCTTCATCCACACACGACAGCACACGCAAACAGAGAGAGACCGGTCCCTGCACAGAGTGGGAGCTCGCAGCCCTGCGGAACGACTGCAGCAGCCAGCTGAAGCTGCTGCAGCAGCTGCCGAGAGCTCTCTGCTCCCGCTAACGTCACACCGACAGCTAGAAAAAGCCCGAACGCCCCTGGGAGGCAGGGAGCAGCTGGCAGGTGCAAGCTCGCTGGGACAAAACCGTGCTGGGTGACCGCTGAGAGGAGCATCTGGCATCTCTCTAAGAGGTGAACACACTGCAAGGTGTCCAGAATAGAGAGCAAAGCCATCTGCAAAGGTCTGTTTTTAGCAGCAGCCGCCAGGATTCACGATCAGAGGACAGAGCCCCCCTGTGAGCTGTGCCCGTCTGCAGCTCCCAAAGGCTCGCAGGTACTTGTGCTGGTCTGCCAGATGGGCACAGGTCAGCCATGACCCAGCTTGAACGTGAAGCCAACGGGAGCCCAAGGCTTTCCTCTAGGTGACAACAATCTGCTGGGCGTGTGGCAACATTGCACAGCCCTGCCTTCCTTTTACTCACAGGAAAAATGAACTGGACAGAGTTTGGGGGGACAAAGAGACTGGCCCCAAAGGCGGTGAGGTGCTGGGTTAAGCACACAGCCTGATCTGGCCTGGTCTCCTCTAGCGGGATGATGCCTTCTGTCTTCCAGCGTTTCTCCTGCTCGCTGAAGTACTGGCACAGGGAGGTGTACAGCCCCAGAGTCACCTCCACCGGGGACCAGCTGAAGTGGTTTGTGATGTTGAAGTAATATTTCTGGATGGTGTCATCAGTTCTGGAGAAGGGAAAGACAGCAAGGAGACATTATTAACCGGCTGCCAAAGGGAGGCAAACCCCGTTCTGACGAATGTGTGCCCATGGAAAGCACCCTGCTGCAGGGACAGGTAAGCATACGATGAGGAGAAAAAGCCCAGTGAATGTGGTGTAATTTACACCACCTCTTGGCTGTGCAGAACCTCTGGGGTCTTACAGACCACTTTAATTCTTTATCTTTGTGTTATTTCAGCACCTCGAGCACTACGTTGCACATCCTCTTCTCTGTGCTGGCAGCCTCACACAGCTCTCCCACCTGCCCTTCCCTGTGTCCCACTGACCCACACGACACTTCCATAGCAACTCTATCATTCTTGGCTGGGAGCAGATTTGCTCTGTAGGATGATTAATTAAAGGAGGTGTGTGAACTTACACAACCGTGGCTCCGCTCTTGCCCCACCTATTCCCAAGCTGCCTATCTTTTCTTCTCAGGTGCTGCCTAGGAATGGCTCGTGAATAAAGCGTGGCATGAATGCACATGCTCCCCGGCAAGGTGGTAAGTCAGCAGCTGAAGTTACAAGAATGACCGCTCTGGTAAACAGCAGTGAGCTTTGCTGCAAAACCCAACAGCACAACAACAGCGCAGGCAAGCAGGGTGGACGGGAACCATCCAGTCATGCGTTGAGAAGGTGAGCTCTGAGGACAGAGATGCTTTTGTGAAGGCTGCACCGCAGTTCAGGAACTGCGGTGTGGTGCTTTGCTCCAGGAAATTGCTTCATGAGCTACATGAAGCAACCCCTGAATCTGCAAAGGTCAGTGTGAGTCCCTTGGTGAAAGAGTCCTGGTAAAGATGGGCAGCTCTGGGATCAGTAGTGCACAGAGGGTCAAAGTCTGGACAAGCAACAGTCTACAGCAGCTGTTAGACACGGGAGCAGAGAAAGGGTGGCGGTGGGGAGACTCATCACCAGGAGAGGCCCTGAGTGAGGGTCATGACACTCACAGGGAACAGGATTCACAACTCTGAGAAGGGGAACCCTCCCTCAGCTGGGTCAAAAAGGCAAATCACAGAGCACAGCGCTGCCTTCGCACCAGCAGCAGCAGATGCCTGGGAAGGAGGGAGTGCCAGGGCAGAAGAGGTGCCCATGCTGGGCTGTAGAATGGCAGCTTGTGGCTGCCCGCCCAGGAGAGCCGTCGCCTCCAAGGACAGAGGAGCCCTGTGTGGAGCTACGACAGCACCAGCCCTGCAAAGCAGCCTGGCATAAGCCACGGCAAGGCCCTGAGCATCCCTCACGCACATCCATGCGACAGCCTGGGGGTGACAGGCACTACAAGGGAGGCTTCTCTTACCTAGGTGAGGTGAAGAAGGTGTAGAGCTTGTGATCATTTCCAGCCAGGGCATCCAGGCCAATTTTCTTAGAGGCGCTGCAGTTGTGCTCATTGGGCTCTGGTTCGTGATGGAGATAAGCCATGATGAATGGCTCAGGCTCGCTTGCAATGTAGTGATCTGTGTGGGGAGGGGGAGAAAAAACAGAAAGCACTTTATAAACACCAGGGAGAGCTCAACCACAAGCCTGCTGCCAGCAGCGCATGTTCAGGGAGGAGTACTGGGAATGCAGAAGGTCGGTAGAGATGCTTTTCCAGATTGCACTCTCTCAGTCTGCAGTTCAGAGGATCCCTGAGCAAGGGACTCAGGATGCCACTGTACGTGACCAAAGAGGGACTGGACCTACTCCGTCCCGTGCTACTGTGGCTCAACAGAAGGGCTGGGAAAAGAAAAATGCTTCTCAGTGACAGAATCCACAAGCAAGGATTACCCTGGGGACTGGATAATGCCTGTGACAGCCAGAACCTCGACAATGCAGTGTGGAGCTTGCTGGCTACACCTAACATCCCCTCCCACACCAGTCACCTCTTGACACAGTTCCCCTTTGCTGCAACACCCAGCCCCCCTCTCCCATGGGAAGAAATAGCAAAGAGCACATCGAGCTGTCCTACCATTCAGGACTCTGTAAGTCAGCTGGAAGTGCAGTCCTGCCTCTCTGTTGTTGCTCTCCATAGTCACAATTAGGTTCACAGATGTTCTCGCCTCGATGACTTCAGTGCCAGCAGAGAGATCGTCAGCATCTGTGTTGTTTGACACCATTACGGTGATGGCTTTCTCTGAGTCCAGGCTCCCAATGGGGATCTGCACCCCGTTGTGTGTCTGAAACTCCATGGAGGCGACCTTAGTGGACACGGTGTAGTTGCTGATGTACCCAAAAGGGAAAGGATTGGAGTCCACTTGGAACATGACTTGGATGACATCCGTCAGGTTAGAAAGGGTGGTGTTGAATGCCTGGGGGATGGAGAACTGGCAGTTTGGTGTGTTTTCGTAGCAAAGCAAGTTAAAGGGATCAGACCGCTTGCCTGTGGCCTTAATTTCTCCTCCCACCAGCTCAAGTGGCTCTTCATTCAGCACTCTAGACTTCATGAGGATGCGCATCAGGCTGGAAGACAGGTTGTAGGCTTTGGGAGCTAGCAGCAAATTGTGGAAATCAGCAAGCAGTTCCTGGGGCTTGGATTCTTGTGAAACCGTATTGACAAGGTGAATTAGGTCTCCTGCCAGGAGAAAAATAAAGGTGCGAACAGAGGAAGTGGTAAATAGCCTAGATCACTGCTACAGCCTAGGTAACATCTGACACCTTCCCAAAACAATCAGACAAGTCTTTTCTTACTGTCTTCTCACTGTAACTCCACACTGTGTACATGACCTTCGGCACTGGAAACGTTCACTAGCCCATAGCTAAAAATAGAGCTGTCAGCAATTCCTAGAATCATAGAGTCACAGAATGGTTTGGGTTGGAAGGGACCACAAGGATCACCTAGTTCCAACCCCCCTGCCATGGGCAGGGACACCCCC